>LPNX010712677.1:151707-171411 GCA_001517045.1 Pseudotsuga menziesii | reverse complement strand
TTATTTAATATTACTAATGTCAGAAACATACATTTGTTCTTCCATACAAGAATGACATATCGATATTTACACCATACATAAGATCAATTTAGGGGGTCTCAACGAGGGGTATTCCATTCCCCTCACCCTTAGTGTAAACACGGTCCTCGATGTTTCTTTGTCCAAAACACATGAAATTTTTTAATTTTTATTTTCTGCAAACTTGTTTACAGATGTATGGTCTTCAAAAATAGACGGGGATACTCTTTCCACATCTTATCTTCCATTTCCCATATCTCTTCCTTAGGCCTGTAATGGTTCCATTGAATCTTTAGCTATCCTATGGTTCTGGTCCTGAGAGTCTTAATTCTTCTGTATGAAATATATACTAGTTTCACCTGGATTTTCCCATCTAGTTCTACCTTCAACGTCAAACATGGTTGCTTGTTTCTCCGTTTGGTGATTATAGAGGGTTGCATATATTTGGGTTACGTTTATAGCTATATCTTCCACTGTAGTAGATTCTTGCAAATTATATATGATGGAATCGTTATTATTTTCTTTCTTTAGGCATTCCATGGTATAGTGATCTCCTCCACAGTTCCAACATTTTACTTTAAAAGATGGTTTCTATCCCACCGAATCCGCAACTTTTGAGTTACTTATCAGAATTGGTTGTTTAGAAAAATTCTACTAATCCTTCTTATCATCAAAAGGTTTAGACACTTTTCCCTCATATCTTGCTTCTCTTTAATCTTACCATTCTGAAATGTATGTACATAATGCCTCTTTTACCCAGTTCATACAGGCAGGCACTTAGCCTTCTGAATGCAATCCTTCAATGTATGGGAATTATCATAAGAGATCTTACCTTTATAAATAATTGGTAACCCACTTAGAAAACATTGCAATTTAACCTTCTATTCCCGAATGAATTCAACATAAATTAGAAACTCCAAGAATCTTTTCTCATATTCTTCCATAGGTTTATCACCCAGGATGAGTTCAAAGAAATCCTTAATGATTTTATCATAGTACTATTGGAACAAATATTCATGCTTGAATAAATTCTGAAATTTCTTCCATGAAATTTGTCTTTCATCTAATTTTTCTACCTATTTCAGTGGCATCCACCATCGGTATTTTTTCCCCTGAAGATTGTATATGGAAATTCAATCTTCCCGATTGTTGGGATAATCATGTAACCACATATATTTATTCATATATAGAAAACATATTTCTTCATTTTCCCTTGATTTTTCTCCATTAAAGGTGGGAGGTTTAATCTTCTTGAGTTCACCACGTAATGCTTTCTCATCTCCCTTTCTCTTATGATGCCTTCTAGACAGGGTTTTAACATTTTCATCTGATGATTCCTTTCCATGATGTTTTTCAATTGAATGATGAAGAGTATGTTGCTTCTTTTTGCATTCAAAATTATTTCTTGGATATCGGTATCTCTAAGGAAATATTTGGCTTAAATAATCATCTTCTTCCCTTTCCTTGATATAATATGCTTACTACATTTTTTTTGTAGTTGTATCAAATTTTCCGTCACTTGCAAATTCACCTAGATTTTCTCTTCTATGATTTACAGAATTCATTCATTTCGAGTCTATATATTCTTCAATGTATGATACACTTCGTTTTTTCCCATCTCTGTTTGGCGACCATTAGATTCTCACTTTTGATCATCCACTCTCACTTCTTTAGCAAAATGAAACATTTCTAGGCTTTCTTCCATTCTTTTTATACCACTATATTTTAACTTGGAAATTGCAATACAATGGAAACAATCTAATCAATCACTTTCAATATGAATTGTTCATTTTTGTTAGTCCACAAAAAGCACAAATAATGTAGACTTGTCAAAATCTATTCATGCAATCATTTTATTTTCAGCAATCAACATAAAAAATCATCATGCACCCATGAGGTTCAATATATGTAACCTTCACTTTGATACCGCTCTATAATGTACCTGCACATTACCATACATTCAAATAAATAATAGAAAACTTAAATTTATTAAAAATAAGTAACATTGAACCCCAAACAACTCACTACTACGAAAGCGTAGCTAACAATAACTTAATTGATTTTTTTTTAAATCCATTAATTGATAATAACTATAGTCTCGATGGTTTAATTTCCTCCTTCTAGACTTTACGAGATCATTTCGACATTCCCGACATTGAAATTCAAAGGTCAATTTTGGATGAACAAAAATAATAATGACCCTTATAACTTTTCTATATCGATGCCAACCCACAAAATTCAGAGGTCGACATTGGTTGAACAATCAACAACAATGATCCTTCCAACATGCCGACCCTAACATTAACACATCATAAATATGAAGTTGAAACATGTCATGGATGCATACAAACTAAAACATTGGCATCGAAGTCCTAACCTTGGAACTCAGTTCTCTCGACGTCAGTAGTTAGATATCGACACTATTTGAATCTTGGTCATTAATTGTCTCTTCATAGCTGGAAATTTGAGGTAGATGATCCGCTGCATCCTCATCAACATGATTTCTTTTCTTATTAGTCCATACATCCAAGAAGACATCAAAAAATCTTATGAACAAATAAATGGAGCTTGGAGGAAATTTATTAACCCATTCTTTACATCCTCCTTCCAAGGAATCATGAAATACCCTAATGAATATATCTTCATGTTCTATAGCCAATATTTTACTGAAAACTTGAATTAAAGAAACGTGCATTTTAGCTTTGACTGAATAATATCCATCAAAGATATGAATAACTTCATCATAATATTCAGGGTTAGGCAAAGCATGTGCAAATCCTTCTATATTTGGAAATTTTAAAGGATATTTCCTTGGTGCAACTTAATCTGCCATTGAATCTAATTAGGATTCCCAGTGGAGTCACCAGAATGTGGAGTTTCCAAGGTGAACAAGTGAAAAACCTATGTGTGACTTTCCTTCACCTTCAAGAGCCTGATCTTTAACCTTTGTCATTATGCCCTAGGAAAATTTCATTTTCTTTCACCTCCATGTCCTTGACAACATCGCCATTTTTCATGTTAGTATCAAAGTTGTACTAGGATGCTTGGCACAATATCATGCATGATCATTCAACAAGACTTTAGACATTTAGTTGGAACTAAGTTCAAAGGGGGTTCCCTCATCAATATACTAATCTAACAATTTCTTCCTTCAGATAGACACAATTTATTAGACAATACGATAATCACAAATAATGGACAAATTTAACAAAAATGAAGAAACAATATTGCATAGAAGCAATTAACAACATATCTAGAACCGAGATATGAAAACCTGCAGCACAGGGGCCTTTCCATTGGGAATGGATTTAGAAAGGAAATATTTAAAAACTGAATTAGATATAATATTAATTGCAGATGGATTTAAGTGAATGAAACAATAATTAAATGAGGATGAAGTTAGGAAGTGAAATAAAAGGACTAAGAGGAGTTCCTCTTGGACAGGTTCTGAAACATTTGGGAGAAAGAATGAACATACTGAGATTTTAAACAAAGAATTCAACAGTTCCTAACATGATGGAAAATATCAATGAAACAATTTGTCAATGCAATGCATATAAAACTTAACAAAAAGTCAACCAAACTTGAAATTCTCTTCTAATATAACTGCACATCTAGAAAATAGGCCAGAGGTCATCCGAACATGAAATCTCTAGAACACTACTCTCATCATTTAATAAAATATTCATGCTTAAAGACTTTAAATAATTGTTAAATGTTACTCAAATATTTATTTCATGAAATATATTTAGAGAGGGAAAGTTATGGATATACAAGATAAAATACAACAGAGTAAGAAGAAGACAAGATGCTCTAGCAAGTGATCTCAATCTCTACAAAGATGATTACATATGCTCAACAATCAGAAGCATGAATATAATTGATGGTTTCCCTAATACTAAAAAGAATTATAAGATGTCATGTGAGCCATCGTTGGCTCATCCCTATAGGCTCTAAAGAAAATTTTGTGCCTCTCAATAGGGACAGGTGTCCCTTATCTAACCATTTATTTCTCCTATTGCACCCTCTTTATCATTAGTTACTCTTATGAGGAAGGATTTCATGTTTATATAGCCGGCCAAAAGTCCATCAAATCAATGCTGGTCCTGTTATCATTAGATCTACTCCAACAAAATTTCAGTTTCTAGCAGCATCCAAATGTCAAAGTGACCACTCAGGTTTCAATTTGAATACCGAGATCAGATAGAAAAGCAATCATGATAGCACTCATGTGGAAGAAAAGTTTACAATTTGTGTGTTTTGATGAATTTGTAGAAAAGGCAAAAGCACAGTGCCTTAGTTGTGTTGTTGGTGATCCCTTTAGAAAAGGTGTTGAGCAAGGTCCTCAGATTGATCAGGAGCAGTTTAACAAAATTCTGCATTATATTAAGGCTGGAAGAGAGAAGGGTATGTATAGTCTCCAAAATTACTTATATGTTAAAGCCGTTATCTCTCCTTTGAAACTATTCTTGCTTCAGGATCATGTGATATTGTACATGACAGATTCAGTCGTTATTAGACCATCAATTTGTCTTTCAGGTCCCCTACAACTGTTCATTTTGGGAGGAAAGAATTTCTGATGCAAAATCCCTATTCACATCTTTCTTGTGTGGAAGACTGAAGCTTTGTTGCAATAGAGCCTTTTTGGTTTTCTGCATTTATAATCTAGGGACCCTGTTTTAATTGTCTGGAATATTGTTCAATTTGAATCCTTGGGCACCTCAATCATTGATATGGAAGAAACCAATGTTGTGGAGTCCAAGGATGGGACCATTTCTGCAGCATCGGCTTTTACTGGTCATCAAGAAGCTGTTCAAAACAGAGATCTAAAATTCTTATCCAAGGCCGTTGAAGAAGCATATAATGGAGTTAATAGTGGCCATGGTGGGCCTTCTGGTTCCATTGTGGTTCGTAATGATGAGGTTATCGCGAGTTGTCACAACATGGTTCTGAAGAACAAGGATCCTATTGCACATGCAGAGGTTACGGCTATAAGAGAGGCATGCAAGAAACTTGGTCAGATTGAGCTGTCAGATTGTGAAATATTTGCATCTTTTGAACCATGCCCAATGTGATTTGAAGCTATTCACCTTTCAAGAATAAAATGATTGTTATATGGAGCCAAAGCAGAGGCAAAAATTGAAATTGGATTTGATGATTTCATTACAGATGCATTAAGGGGTACTGCCTATGGTCGAGGGTTTTTGGAGGAGGAAATCGAGAATATGGGTAGGAATTTGAATGCCTACGTGTATAGGGAGAAGACCATATATTATGCCAAGGTTTTAAAGAAGGACATGCCCGTGGTGATCGATATTCTGGAGGATATTCTACAGAATTCATGCTTTTTGGAGGATTGGATAGCTAGAGAATGCGACGTTATTCTCAGGAAATGGAAGAGGTAGAAAGCCAAGATGAAGAAGTGATATTTTATCATTTATATGTAACATCATTTCAGTATAGGCCTTTTGGAAGGACTATTCTGGGACCTACAAAAACATCAAGTCAATTACAAAGGCTCATTCGCAGCAGTATAGTTCTACTCACTATATAGGTCTGAGAATGGTTGTATCTGCATCTGGAGCTATTAAACATGAGGAAACAGTGGAGTTGTCTAAAAAATTGTTTACAACTCAGCTGATAGAGAAAGAGCCAGCCATCTTCATTGGATCTGAGGTCCATATGATTGATGATGATGTTCCATTTGCACAATTCGCCGTAGCTTTCAATGGTGCTTCATGGATAGATTCAAATTCAGTTGCATTGATGGTCATGCAAACAATGTTAGGGTCATGGACCAAAGTGTGGGTGATGGAAAAAACATGGGGTCAGAATTTGCTCAGAGAGTCGAGATAAATGAGTTGGCAGAGACTATAATGGATTTTAACTTTGCTATATGTCTCAATCAGCTGAGTGACACACAGAATCAGTTTATTGTTCACCAACATTTTGAGGAATCAATGCATGGAAAGCATCTAGGGAAACCCATAACAGTAAATTGATAGATGGTAGAGTATTGCAAGATAGAGAATTAGAACGAGTTCTTCAAACATTCAGTTCCAGATTTCTTGCCAGTTACAGATTTTGAGGGCGATTGGTCATGAGGCGACAATCAAATATTTGGTAAAGGGACACTTGGTATTAATAGCTGACAATTGAGCGATCTTCTCTAGATTTCCTGCCAGGGAACTTGAGATTGTCTTTATTTTTGCAATAGAGCATCTCTTGGGGAGGATGGGTTCAATCCTTAAAAATGGTAATGTAATATTATAAAATACAAGATTAGAAATTGCAAAGGTGGTGGCAATTGGAGTTATGGAAATCCAGTTTTGATGATATTCTGTATGACATGAAATGCTTTGCATCTTCAATACAGTTTCTGCTTTGATATGATTATGATTATGAGTTGGTTTTGTATCTTATGAATTGTATTTCTTGTGATTTATCCTGTATATATTCAATTGAATCCCATTACATGATTCTTATGGTGAAATATAGTTATCTTTTAAACCTTTAAAGACAGAGTCAGTCTCATTTCATAAACTCATTCTCGTAGTTACTTCGATATTGAATTTTGTATTCTGTTTTATTTTGTATAGATCTTTAATGATTATGTGATTTTCCTATATCTTTAATTACATATTAGCCTAGTTTTTATCTTGATTTCATTGAATTATACTTTTGAAAAAGATTTCTTTAAGCTTGAACCCCTGTAGTCTAGGTACAACTTTAGGGATAACAGGTCCTTCACACTACATCATCAAATTTCTCACCTATTAATTTTGCTTGAGGATGCACAATGCCAAAACCACCCTCGACACATGCCTAGTTTTTATTGGAAATGCCTAGGTTAGTGTAGTTTTTAAAAACCTCCATCTTTGGGAGAATTACCATGATTTGACTCTTTAATGTGGCATTAGCCACTCTTTGACTTATCCAAATTATGAATTCATGACTTCCTAAAGTTGGTGTCGACACCTCTGTTGAAAAATAGAATCAAACTCTTGCTGACTTCTGGCAACCTGACTTCGGACTTCCGATTTCAGAATGTCTGAGTTGAAAAAAATGACTAAACGCTTCTATTTGGTGCATCGATTTCTAACTTTCGACTGTTGGGATGTTAGATTCATTAAATTGGGTTACATGCTTCTACTTAATAATATGATTTCTGGGATTCGATGTCAAGATGTCGAAGTCGGTATGGTCAAGTCAGGAAAGCACAAAAAATTGTCGAAAACACCCGATCTTGCTGACTCTTTAAATCCTTGGCTCCTTTTGGATCAACCCTTGGTATTCCCAGAAAATTTACTCACCTTTTTATGTAATAAATTCATTGCACTAGCATCGAGTCCAAGGGGATAGTAGCTTGCTTTGTAAGATTTTGAAAATTTCAATTTTGGGGAAAAATTGGTAATAGCAGTCGCACTGTTTGATTAATCCTTCACTTAGAACTGTAATGTATTCATTATAAACCTTTTTCTAGTAAAATAAACATTGGTATAATTTCATTATCATTAAAACTACTGTTCTTCTAGGTTATAAAGTAACTAGCTAGCTTCTCTAAGTTACAATCTGACGAACTGGACAAGGGAGCTTGAAATTCCAAGGTTTCTCTTTACTAGATGAACATCAATTACATATCCGTCCCAAGCTAAAATTTTAAATAACTAACTCAGATGTGAAACTATATTAAGGTGCATTCATCCAATTTATTTAATGCAAATGCATGCTTGCAGAGTGACTTGTAACTTTGTAGAAGGCCCAACAGCCGCAGTGTTGAAACCTTCAGCTTTGATACCACTTATTATGTCCCCGACACTTAACTAAGGTTAAGCGTGTTAATATTAAGACTAATTTAATTTTAATAACTTCATATTAAGAAAAAATATGGTTATCCAACACTTCAAATAATCAAACTCTTTATTTTAGAGTCAATTTATTTATTAAAGTTGTGATATTTTATTAATTACTTAATTAAGATAATTACGACACTTAATTAAGTTAATTACCAAAAGTCATAACCACAAAAAAACATTATTAAGGAATATTATTCATCATACTTAGTGAGAATAAGGTCCTAAAACCCATTCATTCATTATAAATTGTATTAATTCCAAAAACATAATTCTTAAATAGTTGAGTATTGTTGTTATCAGTTTTTCCGAAAACTAAGTTAGTTTATGGTGTTGTTACATTTGTGTTTTTGTTGAAGATGAAAAGTAATAAAATCACACATCAATACACATTTGTCGGATGTAACCTACATCCACACCACAACCAAAGAAAAATAGAAGGAACTAACTACAATCACAACCCAAAAAATCAACTTCTGATGGTTGTCCCCTACAACTATTTTCACTAATATATTTTGGATTTTATGGCTTCCACCCTCCATTCATCAATCGAATTTACATTCTGATTACATTATTCAAACTCAGATATGAAAATATGAGTAGACTCATGCACAAACATTCACAATTGAACAAATGGGGCGCTCATCTTGGTACCCGAAAAACTGCTAGACCAAAATTGACATATCTTGGTTATCTAGAAATACTTTTCAAAAAAATGAAAGGATATCCTTACTAGAAACATTGTTCTAACCACATTGGAAAAGGTCCAAAAAAAGATAAATAAGAATATATCAGTGAACCAATCATATGGTTTCACCCTTCTCAATATCATAGAGTCACAGTTACAATTTTTGAAGAAGAGAAAGAAGATCTGAATGAATAAGATCTCATATTCGAATCCGATGGATTCCATTCTTCCTACAAGAATATCTTGTCATATAATAGCCAATTACACATATAAATAAACTTATCACTATTGCACATAATCATCATCATAATATGTTAAAACATAATTAAAATCATATGAGAAATACTTATCTCAAGATATGGGAAACTGGCTAGAACAGGACAACTTTACTCCTAGTCATAGACATATTCAAGCCTTCCTCTCTTGAAAAGGTCACCCTTGAGATAATACCACATATTCATAGGTAGAGGCTCACTTAGTCTAGAAACTCTCAAAACTACCTCTTTTGAGAACAACAATTCTTCCCACTACTACTTTCCTATCTGTCTCTACTACCAATGGTATATGACCTAGTTCTCCATTCCCATTTTTTGGATTCATGTGAGAGAACCTGGACTAGTAGAGTGATATAACAGAACCAAAGGGGAAACATTTATACTAACTCTCAGTATCAAAACACTTTCAACACACTCTCAATACTATCAAAATTCTCAACATGGTTAGATAACATAAGTCACATGGACCAAAGCTAAAGATTCTCTTCAATAAGGAGAGGGAATATCAATTTATAGCACAAGTAGGACAAAATTAACCCAAATGGATCAACTCAAATTACAGAAGGGTAAGGTTAATCTTAATCAATGTGACTTAACTCAGATTAGTGGAGTGGTGGCTTAGTTAACAGATTACCTTTCCTGGATTAGCACCATGAGGAGGAGTTACCAAAACACAAGTAGTGGAGCCATGAAGCGCACAAGGAGGAACCCTAATGCATAAGAGGGGTTTTAAAACATGAAGTGGGGAGAAATAGGTGAGCGAAGGGATCCAATAGGGTAATAAATATCCCGGAAGCACAAAAGTATGATCATCAATGAATTGTGTAAGAGTAGAAGTTAGAAAATAAATTACAACCCCTAAAAACTAGTAAAAGGGATCATAAATGACCAACAACACATAAATATGAGGGAATCTCTTCCCAAGGAGGGAACACTAAGAAAGTAGGGCCCACTAAGGTGTGAAAAAGATGTAATAGTAACTCCATAGTCTGTAAAGATCAAGAATATGGTATGTTCATTAGAGGAAATTTCAACTCAAAATGGGCCTTGTAACTTTAACTCAAATTCCATGTCATCATGTGTTAGCCAATGAAATTGCTTTAAATTTGAAATACCGTATAGGTCCTAAACACTTTTCTAATATAAATTTGGGGATAGGTATCATAAAAAAACTACATTTTTTGTTTGTATTTTCGACATATCTCCGTGTTTTTTTACTCAAATTTCGATCGGGAGAGCTCATTGGAAGCGGAATTAGATTCTACATCCAAAGAGTACCCACTCGGCATACTTTTGACAAACCTCGCTACCCGAAAAACAAGAAATACCTGAAAAAATGTGATGATGACATCATCATCACGTTTTTTTTTTCAGGTATTTCTTTTTTTTGGGGTAGCAGGGTCCATCAAAAGTATGATGAGTGGGTACTCATTAGATGCAGAATTTAATTCCGCATCCAACGAGCTCTCCCGATCGAAATTTGAGTAAAAACATGGGGAGATATGTCGAAAATACAAACAAAAAAAATAGTTTTTTCTTTTCTTCCTCCAAAATTAATAAATATTATTTTATTATTTTAACTATTATTTTATTTATTTTTTTAGGAGGCCCATTTTAAGGTGAAATTTCCTCTAGTGGTACAAGGTTTGGGTGACCAACATTATTAATGCCACCATGGTGCAAATATGAACTAGGATGGACAAACTGAAACCAATAAGAAGTTGTAAGGTCATAGGGATGTCCCAATTCCCCCTCATGCTGTGGAATGTGTGGTCTCCCATACACTTTAAATTTCCTTTGTTGAATAAGTTGGCTATTTAATCAATAGTAACAACATTCAAAGGTAGTAATGGTGCTAGAAGTAACATTAATATTAATAATAGTGCCAAAGTCTAAAGTCACATTATCAAAAAATGATAATAAGTCATTAATTATACTAACATGCAAAGGAACATAGGTCCATAGTAACATAAAATATCATAAGTCCATGCACTACAACAAATCCTGGAATTAACGTCCCTTTTTAGTGTAATTTTTTTTTACATTGAGTGGTCAAACTAGACGCTAAATGGGATGCATCGTGGACAAAACTTAAAGCGTCTCAAAAAATGTATTTTTTTTCTTCCTAGATATCATCCTTTATGACGTCCAAAATAGCTTCTATTTTTTTGCTTCTAGAACAACATCCAACTTTGCTTCCTAAACAACGTCAAGGTTTGCTTCCTAAATAACATCCTATTTTGCTTCCTAGCAACTGCCCACTTTTGCTTCTTAAATGACATCCCCGTTAGTGCCATATTTGCATCCTTAATAGCACCATGTTAGCATCCAAAGTAGCATCCAATATTGCATCCATTTTTTCTAACACTTTAGCATCCCATTTTGCACCATGTCTTACTTCCAAATATGTGCCAATTTTTGCTTCCAAATTTGCACCAATTTTTTCTTCCTTTTTGCATCATATTTTTCTACAAAAATAATGCCAAATATTTCTTCTATTGTTGCACCATATTTTTCTTCCTATGTAGCACCATGTTTTGCATCCAAAGTAACGTCTTATTTTGCTACCATATCAACGCCATGTTTGGCTTCATCATTAGCGCCACGTGTTGCATCCTTTTTAATGCCTAGTTTCATGTCTTATTTTGTTGCTATATCAATGCCATGTTTGGATGCATCATTAGCACCGCGTGTTGCATCCTCTTTAATGCCAAGTTTCACATCTCTCATTTTTTTTGTCACTAATTTAGTCGTTTTTAGTAATTTTATATACGAATTTTGGTCAGTTTGTTTGGTCACTTATCTCTCATTGTTTGGTCACTTATCTCTTATTTTTTGGTTAATAATTTTGTTGTTTTTAACCAATATTATAATATCATTAGGGCATGGAGGAATCAAACCACCAACCTCCTGCTTGTACGGAAGGCACTCTTCCATTGAGCTAACACCCTTTAAGAATTTGGGAACCTAACTTACAGAGTCCTCTATAATGGTAAAAAGGATCAATACACAACTTTGAGTATCTAATGGTCGGAAAAATGATGATAGATTGTATAATTTCACAATAAATGACCAAGAAGGTTATGAAATCCATAAACCTTTTCTAGGAATTTTGAACAAAACTCAAGAAATTGGCTTAATGGGATTGCAAAAATCACTATTCCCTATCAATCGTAAGTGTACCACTATATGAGACCTATCAACAAAAATTATCTTACAATGGATGCCAAGGATATAGTATATAAACATGATCATCCTAGAGACATGTATAAGTGGAGCAATGAGGAGAATCAAAAGAGGATGACAACCCAATAGTTGGTGCTTCACATGGATCCTATCCACCATGGGATGAGCAACATTCCTTCTTCCATCAAGCTAATGAGTATCCAAAAGGATAAATGGTTAGGATATATTGTGATGCCAATTCATAATGTTTATTCGCTTCCCAAGGTGATGTTGTAGTGCTTTCACTGGGAGATCTACATGATCCCCAACAACATTGGATATAAGCATATTCATGGGGCCATAGAATATAGAATGAAGCTGTCTTTTTATCTTTTTCTTTGGAAAACCATGTATGATTTGAAACACTGGGAGAAGGAATAGAATCAGATATACTTAACAAACTACAATCATGACAGGGCATAGGACTCTACTCTATAGTCATTGTGCAGATGTTGGAAATTGGTATAACTTCTTAAGGAATATGAACAACATACATATAAATATGAATTCAAAACCTTCCATGTCATAGGAATACTCAATGGTAGTGAGATTACTATTTCTAACATAAAGAAACAAAGAACCCAGAAATGGAAGCTCCATGGGGATACACATGAATGCGTACAAACCTGTCCCTTTTAGGAATATTCCTTTCATTGAGGCAATGAGACCTTAGGGGAGACCATTCTGGATATGGTGTATGATAACATTGAGCATAAGAGTAACACTGGTTGAATCCAAAACCTCTTCTCACATGTTTAGGTGTGCTCTTTGGGGTAGGACTTCTTGCAGCAGTCTGAATTTGATTAGGATGGGGAAGTGTACTCTTATAAACAATAGGACTATGACTTAATCCTCTTAACAACCTTCTTCTTGGAGTCCTGATTCAAATTTTCAAATCTTTGAGCTAGGTTTTGATATGAATGAATACTCAAAATCCTTTGTGGACTCCTACTTAAAGGCCTGTGAGCAATCACACTTGGAATCCTACTTAAAGCCATGCAACTTGGGATCCTACTTAAAGCCATGCAACTTGGGCTCCTGCTTATGACCCTGTGAGCAATCACACTTCGGATCCTCCTCAATCTCATTCGAGTACTTCTACTAAATACCCTTCTGGGACTTCTACTCAGGCTCCTGCTTGAGATTCTCCTAGGACTCTCACTCTAGCTCCTTCTCAAACTCCTTCTATGTCTTCTTCTCAATATTGTTCTAGGGATTCTGCTCAAACTCTTATGAGGGGTCCTATTGGGATTCCTTGGAGAGAAAATTCCATTTGTTAAATTAACAAGAAAACAAAGTGCACATCGTACAATTATATAACACGAAACTATATGAAATAATATATATACTGAAGAATGGAAAGATAATATCAGAAACAAAATGATAGACCTTAATAACACTTCCATGACATTCATAGATCATTTCAATAAAAGGGGAAAGGAAGATTGACCTAGAACTGCTAGGGGAATCACTCTAAGGAGATCGAGAATCTGGACTCATGTGTGCCTTAAAATCAACAACATCTGTATCATTGGTTTTTTCCTCATTCTATTTCACTAATTATCCTGATTCCACAATATATTTCACCGCAATTCCTTTCTCTTCCTCAATGTCATGCTTGTTTAAAGTTTCTTTCATTGGTAATGCAATTGGTTTTGCTGGAATGAAAAAAAAAACTATATTCAGATGATTTTCCATATAAGTTTTGGTTAATAAAATATTTCCAAAATCAATTAACATGAACATATTTAGCACATTGATTTCAAATTTCATGATATGTGATTAAAAACCCTGCCAGGACCTCAAGAAAATTCTAAATTTGAGAGATAATAAAACCACCTTTACTACTGAAAATTTCAGCAAAATCTAAACTAATATTTAAGAGTCGTGCAATTAAGCCTTTCACAAATTGTATACTATGATATAAAAGGGCCATTAATCCTATAGCACAAGTACTAGAATCTAGAAAAAGAAAAAAATATGGTTTCTGGAACCATAGGCAAAGTGGCCTCACAGAAGAAAGAGTTTTCCAAGAGGTACCACCATTTTTAACAGTGCCCATTAATTTATCCAAATTTTACATCTAATACCTTCAAAAAAATTGGAGAATATAACTTCAGTTAAAGTGCAACCACTGTATTCAAGCAAAACAACATTATCAAACCCAACATTATCATTTCTATCAGTTCCACAAAATTCCTAATGATAGGTGGCAAGCTAAACATTAAGTCAGTAATGAACTACCACTTACTAGAAAGTTTAGGCTTCTCAACTGCACCGAACTGTGTCTTTGATTTCATATTTTTATTAACAACATCACTGTCATTATCACTTTTAGTATCACTTTCACTTTCAGTCTCACTCTCAATATCACTGCCACTGCTATAGTCACTATTTGAGCTCCTACATTCAAAACTATTATAAAAATGAATTATGTATATAAGACATGAGACTGCATTTCATATTCCTGGGTCAATGAATAAAGAATCCATACTACTTGGAATTCCTTTGTAATCTCTTCACTTTCCTACCGTGTCTTTTCCCTCTTCGCTTGTCCCCCCGTCGCTTTGTATGTCTATGCTTGTTTCTTCTTGATGATTTATTCTTTCTTCTCACCGTATCATCTTCACTTGAAGCGCTAGTATCATATGATGAGGAAGAGTCTGAGTAAAAATCACTATCAGAAGTGTCTGAATCTGAATCAGTGTCTGATGAGGTATCTGAATCAGAATAATAATGACATTGCCTCCTCTTTTGCCGGTCCTTACGCACCTTCCTATGCTTTTTCCTTCTACACATTTTTTGGCTATCATCACTTGACACTGCTTCTTTTGTAGCCTTTTGTTTGATTCCTTTCTTTTTATCTATAGATAAATCCAAATTTTCATATCTGAAAGGAATACAAGAAAACCATTTCTACAAATTTCATTCAAGATAGCGGTAAAACAATTATAACATTTATGGTCAGTTAAATATTCAACAATGGCCTATCATGATGCTTACAACTTAAAATATAAAAGTACCTTCATCAACTACAACTATACCGTTATATTTTCCTAGAAATACTTCACCAAAATTAGAAATATCAACTAGAACAAAAGGTATTCCTCGATCTGCAGTTGATAACCACTCAATTTTCTTCATTACATGTATTCCCTCAACAACTCTTCCAAAGACGACATGCTTGCTGCAGATAATAATAAAAAGGGACATTAACGAGATGAGAGTAAAACAAAAAATAGAGATGGGGAGAGGCAAGATATCCACATTAGTCATACAAATGTTAGCCTCACCACCTTAGTAGCATATAGGCCAAATGAACTGGACTGAAGAGAACTGCCTACAAAAAATTATCAGAATTTAAAAGGTCAAATGGTAAAAATACACTGGTGCCTGGCAAACAAAGAAAATAATGCATTATTTCAAGGTAAAGGAATCTTGTATTTCTAAAATAGAAAATTTCCATATGGTGACACTCATGAGTCATGGATAAAGATAAAACATGTCGATCACAGCCAACATGTAAATATGCTCAGACAAACTCAGTTGAATACAAAAAATCATAAATGACATTCAAGATATGGAATCAAGTATATACCCATCAAGATGAGTTGTTGCTGCAAAAGTAATAAAGAACTGAGAACCATTGGTTTTCGGGCCAGCATTGGCCATTGATAGAATACTAGGGCCATCATGACGTAACTGAAAATTCCCATATGTGATAAGAAAGAGGGAATGCCCAATACAATGCAGACAATATAAATCAGATTGTTCAAAGAGAAGATGTTTCGAAACCTACAAATTTTCCACCATATATGTTCTCTCCCATAGTTCCTGGATAGAAAATGAGAGACATTAACTGCAGCATTGAGATTCAGATGTTCAGCCAATATTTCAATTAAATTTTAGGAGGAATAAGTAAATTGACCTGTTAATTATGTGGAGGATCGAGACAAAATCATTTTCTAGATGGAAAAAGACCATCAACAACTACCAGATTAAGAATATAGCATACAGTAAATAAAACAAAATTTTAAATTGATTTGAAGAAAAATATTTTAAAAATTTGTAATTAGAATCAAAAGGTAAATGCTCAGTACTAAATTAACCATATTTTAATATTAAACATTTCAATTGATTTAACAAATTTATCTTACCAAGTGCAAATGAACAACAAAAATATAATACTGATACAAATAGTCCTCGCTTTATACCCAGTCTTAAAATGATAAAGGCACTTGCAGCAAAATTTAGTATAGATTTATAAAGTAGTATCTTAAAAAATGCACTTAATAGAAGATAGTCTTTCAACACACTAATCCAAGAAAAAAAATGAAAATTGAATAAACTGGGAAATTAGCTAGATCTTATATAAAGGTCTTACTACCAACTTGGAGACTTGAAGAAATGCAAGATATGCAATTTATATCGCACTGCAAAGATCAAGAAAAACATATTTTCATCACATGAAATTAAATGAACTTGACACTAGAGACCTATTTTCACTTAGTCATTTCAAGGAAAAGATTTCTCCCTTTCTAATAAGGAATTTCAACAAGATGGTTTAATCTCTCCTTAAATGCACTCTCAAAAAAGTCTAGCGACTGGAACAAAGCCATTTTGTCACTTCCTTATACTAGATAAGAAATTGGTGTGGACACCTATCTGTTCTAACTCAAAATTAAGAAACTCAAGAATTACTCAGAAGGCCTACTGGTCCTTGCAAAGGAAGGATAGTATTTGCAGTCATGTCAACTATTATGAATTCTGGAAATAGACACCCAATGAAATCATTCAAAATCACAATACTTTAGCATTGAATACTCTAAATGATCCATTCGACCTTAATTTTCACAAGAAACCGTAAACCAACTTCACAATTAAACAAAGGAGAATACAATTAGTTTACCCACCTAAAAACCCAGGTAAGGTGTGGTTTTACCAGCACAAAAGGTAGATGGTGACACCAACTATGTTACTCTTTTGCACAATTAAGTGCATGAAGTGTGTTCAAAAGAAACATACTTTTCGCATGAAACAGGTTCGAAGTGATAATATCCAAAGAGCACAATTTATAAAAGATTAATTAGTTATCTGTTGTTGAAATACTCTGATCAGAAAAAAGACGCAAAGAGAAATAAATATCTTATTCTTGCTGATTACTTGGTTATTTTTTGTTGAAAAATGTCTAGTAGGATGATATATCTATAATTGCAATAAAAATCTAGTTAACTAAATTTAAAACAAAATCACCAACATGGAATAACATTTTGTGTGAAACTATATCAATAATCAACCTAGAATAGTAAACAATGTACCTAGAAATGTGTTTTTAGAAGGGAAACAATTAATTTTCATAATATAATATAGGGATAGTGAAGTGCAATGAGAAAAAATTTGCACTCATAAAAGTAGTGCGCGATTTTCCATTGGTATGTGGGGCCAATTTATAATTTAATGATCTTAAAACACTTCATCGAAGGAAACCAGATGTCCCTTATATTGCAGAACATAGGAGGATCATTACACTTTTTTCCAAAACCTTTTGATCAAAAAATGAAAGAAAGAATAGAATCATAAGTTCCCAAAAATGAATTGAAGGGGGTTTTGTCTTCCTTCATTAAGGAAAAGAGCCCAGGTCCTGATGGATGGACCATAGAATTTTATATTGGATTTTACAAGTTCTTGGAATAGGAGATAATAAGGGTAGTTGAAGAATCTCGGATCTCTGGTAAATTGCAGGGGATTTAAAGTTTAAACACAACTTTCCCTAATTTGATTTATAAGAAGAACGATCCCTCTTTCTTTAAATATTATAGACCCATTTCAATCTGTGATGTTATTTATCACACAACTTTGAAGAACATAGAAAACCGAATTAAGGGATGCTTCCAAAGGTAACTGTGGAGGAACAATTCAGGTTCATGTTCAAGAAACCAATTCATGATGCATTAGAATCCACCAATGAAGGACTACATTCAATCAAGTTAAACAAACTTCCAGCAGCAATTATGAAGATCAATTTTTCAAAGGCTTCCAACAAGGTTGGTTCTGCTACAAATGGGTATGGGTCTATGTGTTAATTGGATCATGGGTTGTTTTTCATCAAAAAAAATTTCACTCCTAATAAATTGTTCTCCCTCATAAAGTCGGCCATGAAAAGCATTTTTGTTTATTGGCTCTCTTTAGCTTAGGTTCCAAAAAGCATATTTGACAGTATAAAAGAGAAGTGTTTAAGTTTTCTATGGATAGGAAATAAACAAAAGGAAGGTACTCAGATTCCATTAGTGGAGCTCCCTTGTTGCTTAAACGTTTAAAGAAGTACCAGCTGGAAATCAAATATAATGTTGTTGTTATTTTAGCAGATTTAACTATGAATCATGGAGCATCTTTCCTTTCTTATGCAGATGAAACTCCAATTGAACCTCAAAGATAGTGGGATTCAAGTTGTAACAAAATTTAATATTTTCAGTTTCAAATCTTTACGATAATAAGTGAAGGGTATGAAACTGGGTCATCATCTTCAAAATTGCACAATATGGATATAACGTTGCAAAATTCGGTCGAAGACCATTTATGCATTTCAAATATTGCTATTAGTGGCCATTTAGAAGGAATTAAAATACAAGATGGACTTCATAATATTACTTACAACAACATGCTACATACAAATTACAATGCAGTCAATGCTACTTTTAGAATGGTAGAACTTGTTCTGAAGACATGTAATACAGAATGCAAAACAAGCAAAGCAGCTTCAGTGTTGGATTTGTAAGCAATATTTTCCTTGGAAGGATGGGATCCTTTCCTTCCCTGGAATTTTGGATAGTCATAATGATGTTAATAATATTGTATCTATAATAAACAGACCTCGGCTTATCACAGGAGACAAGGAACATTGTTCAATGGTCATCTGCAGTCTATGTTTGATCACTAGGATATTATTGGATATGATTCATTGGGATCTGGTTCCCAAGCTAGGCAGCTTGTGATTAATATCTGTAGGAGGAAAGAGTCTCAAGGAGAATATGTCTCCTTTGTTAGAGTGTGAAGAAAAACTATAAATTTTTGCAATGTTTGTGTGTATTTCCATGTCATGATATTTTTGATTTTTTTTTAATTGGAATGAAAATGCATTCCTTCATATGGTTAATCCTTTTTGAAGGATTTTAATATTGTGTAGTCAGAAATTGAGTTTCAAGGATATTTTTAGTTTAAAAGAGCTGGGAAGTCAATTACTTATTTTCTATAAGGGTGAATCCGCAGACTTGGGTAACACTTTTTGGCAAGCACATTTCGGCAAAAACAAAAAAATGCACCTCGGTCGAGGGCTTGTTAAACCCTTGACCAAGGTATTAATATCTCAACCGAGGTTTTATCAAGCCCTCGACCGAGGTTTTGTTCAGCCCTCGGTCGAGGTATTTATTAACCCTCGGTCGAGGTATTAAAAACTCGACCGAGGGTTAATAAATACCTCGACCGAGGTATTAACTTGGTCGAGGTATGGACCTCGGTTGAGGTACATACCTCGACCGAGGTGCCTCTGTCAAAAAATTTATAAAAAGAGGCCACGGGGGAATCACTAAATTACCAAAGACTGCAAAATATATTCATTATAATTGAGCTTTATGTAACTCCATTATCC
>LPNX010712677.1:94509-151228 GCA_001517045.1 Pseudotsuga menziesii | reverse complement strand
TAATGCATTTTCACCTGGTTCATGTAGGTATCTATTCCTATGCTTAACACCCCCAAAGCATGTACTCTAACATGGTAATTTAAATTAAAATGGAAAATGTTAAGTATTAACCCATTAAAATTTATTCTTTGAACGAGCCAAAATGTTAAAAAAATTACACATTAAAAACGTTGCAAATTTTACATATATGTGGTGCCAATTTACATCCCTTGATCCTACATTAAATTATGGTGTAGTCATTATTTGCATTAACAATCAAAATTCTTATGATAGTGTTAAATTGTATGCAAATGCATGACCAAGTCGTGAACGACCTAAAAGAGTTGAATTTTCTTTGTATTCCTCATTATTTAACAATGTGTTTGGAATGTAGCACATTTACAACCAAACCTTAACAATCGTAAGAGGATTTGAGATTGATGTTAAACGACTCATTATTTTGATGAAATAAGTGGGAATTAAGTGAATTCCCATTCTTAATTTGACAACATTTGTTATTGCCAAAAAATACAAGAAAAGTTAAAAACAAGGACAATCTTCGAAATCTTAAACAATATAGTGAAAGAGTTTATAAAAGAGGGCATGTATGTACAAATTTATGTATATAGCTTCCAAAATGCACATTAATGCACATGTGTCATTAATGTTTGAATTCACTCCCGGGATTTTGCTCCAAAGGAGTTTACATGACCTCGACCGAGCTCATACCTTGGTCGAGGTATTAACTAAACCTGGACCGAGGGTTTGTTAAACCCTCGGTCGAGGGCTTTACAAACCCTCAGTCGAGGTTTAGTTAATACCTCGACTGAGGTATTTAAATACCTCGGTCGAGGTTTATACCTCGGTCGAGGGCTTAAGAAAATAGACTTAGCCCACATTCAAACAAATGAAAATTTTTCTGTGCCTTGCAGAGGTGTACACCCTGCCATTCCTAGCACATAACTGAGCGGAGTTGATACCGATAAATTCACCAACGAATATTCTATCCATTGAGGTATCATACACGCATTTTGGCATTCATATGATATTTATTTATTAATTACTTCTAAAACTTATACTTAGAAAACCACACTGCAACTTCGAAGCAGCTCAAAGAAAAATCCGCAGAGTTAAAAATACACAGCCAAAAAATTCTTAAAAATGCACACATCACATATCAACGTGTCCTCTTCAAAAGGGTATCTTTGGTTTTTAAATTTTTGAAAAAATAGAAAAAATTGCTTTACGTGGACAAATATGTGTTTAAAACGATGTTGAAATCGAATGTGGTCACTTTCGAAAAATAATAAATAATTGTATAATGCGAAAAAAATTAACAAAAAAATATTCACATCACACTGCATTTTATGTAGATCATGCTCATATATATATATTTTTTAAATTATTAATGCAAGATTGAATTACTCTACGTGGACACGAGCCACTTATTAGCTTCTTCAAATTTTTAAGGTCACACAGTTCATTAAATGAAAAAAATCACACATTAAATGACATCGGAATATTTTTAAAAAAATATCACTATGAAGCCAACATAATATTCTACAATTTGTTTTTTAACTGCAAATCAAAATTCACATGGCATATATGCGTTTTGAGGGCTTCTATCTAGCACATGAGTAAAAAATCAGGTTTTCATCGCCATAATTGGCCAAAAAGTGTTACCCATCTTCATGGAATCGCCCATAAGGTGCTAGTGTAAAATTCAAGTATGAATTCACTCATTGAAATGATGTGGAATATATTCAGTTTTGTGGGGCGAGAGTCAAATGATTAGATTGTAGCTTCGATCAAATTGCATATGGGATCTCATCACTAAGAAATGTAGACTTCCATGGGTGTTGAATATACAATTTTGAGGCCAATGCCCATAGTAACATAGAAAAAATTAATACAGAATGTCGAAAACAGTTTTTTCATTGATTTCAAGAAATAATACAAACAATGAGAGAAGTGTAATATCCCAAACTATTGATTTGCACTATTGCATGTGACTGTAATATCCCAAACTATTGATTTGCACTATTTCATGTGTTCTTCCCAATGCAATATGAAAATTAAGGGATTCAACCGGTAATATTTGTCTTCTCTTCTTTATTTTAATGCAACTGATAAATATGGGTATTGTTGATGGTAATAATAATTATGTGACAATTGGCTTATTCAATGGCTAATTGCATGTCATCAGTAAACACCATAAATCCAATGTTATCAGCTGGAGAGCCTGGCTAGATATATAGATCTATTTATTCAAGTCTAGCAATAAATAGTACCTCAGATTCAATCTATAATAACCAAATATCAGAGAGGAATTATTGCTAACCTCAAAATAGTGATGAAACTAGATCGTTGTTGGTTGTAGAAGCTTGTTACAACCCTCAAAATAGTGATGAAATTGGATCATTGCTGGCTGAAGCAGCTTGTTACAAACCTAATTATTTTCCCATATTAATGGTTCATGCTCTCTTTGGTAATGGAAACTGATAGAGTATGGAATTGATCCCTTTTATTTATGAGCACATGTATCTCATACAAGATTTCATGTCTCTCTCAAGAGTTGTGTGCTAGATCATGCCTATTCGAAGAGTTGAATACTATAGCTGAGGTTCACACCTTCTTGGTAGAAAATTTGAAGCTTTTCAATAAGAATGGTTTGTACAATAGTTGACTGCTTGACTAAGAATGAGAAGAGTGATTTATTGTAGCTATTGATGACGTATTTTGGAGGATATTTGTTCACGTATCAGCCAGAGATACCTCGTTTGTAGTGGATCACGTGATTGGGAATGAATTTTTCCTCCCTACTAAATCACAGCTTTATCTTGTTGAGTATCATAAACACAAGGTCCAAAATGGTGATGGTTAATGTGCAGTAGCAATAGGGTCGTTTAGATCTAATCAACAATGGATATGCCTTTCCTTCTTGTTCAAATATTGCGAGGGATTGAGTGTTTACGCCCTTCTCTGGTGAGGAATGGCCACAATTAGGTTAAGATAAATCATTTCTTGAATTCATGACCAAAACCTTAATATTTACTACTTGTTCCTTCTCCTCAATGAGTGTATTCGCTTCTTTTAATAAAAGATGAGTGCACCCTAGATGGTGAAGGAGAACGCTATTCAATCTTGGTGGAGGAACCCACTTGTAAAGAGTCTTTAAACTTGCACTGAACACCTTAAATATTAGGAAATGAAGTACACAATGGTGAATCTGGATGATTCACCCTAAATATTGGTTAGGGTGGATATATTTCACCACCGAATCCAATTAGGTCAAGACAATCCACCTTAAACCCTAATTAGCTCATGGAGCTCCCAAAACCTGTTTCCAAAAAGATGAATAATAACAATCATGTCCTTTTGGTTCAACTAACCTTCTTAAAGGACCAGTATTTAGTTGGGAAGTTATGTTTTATAATAACTTGACAAAGGCATTTTCTAGAGTTGTATTTCAAGAGCCTAGTTCCTTCCTTGAATTTTTCATGCCTTCATATCTGCTAGATATAATCTATGCTAGTAATACTCTCTGAGTGCTAGGATGGTCATTGAACATATCATAACCACTGGTGTAGGTTAATTACCAATATTTTTGGGAACACACACACACATGCAACAATATGCAAGAATATTTGATCACCTCCTTACTCCAATATTACTCCAATATTTGATCTTTTTTATTGCAAACCAACACAAGAATTAATTAAGAAAACTATGAAGGTTATTGTAGAAGATTCGAATTTAGCCCTCATGGGTGTAGACTGATTGGAAAGTGCCGTGTAAATGAAGGAATGTTGCAAAGGAGGTCTCAAGTTCAAATCTCACCCAGACTTATCCATGCCCCATGCTTGCGGGCTATGTGAACGCACATGGGGTTATAGTGGCAGCTGACGGGAATGGACCCCGTGTCACACGAGTACCAGAACCACCTAGTTACCGATTCCCCCAGTACAAAAAAAAAATTGTAGAAGATTGGAATTTAAATGAAAACAACACCTATCTGAGGATATATGGTGCAACTAAAGATTCTCATATATTGCATAGATTCATACCTAACAATTCAGTGATCATAGAGGTGGTGTATCACCCTATTATTGATGGTTTCAATGCTTCACTAATAAAGGATTAAAATAAAGTTTTCCCATCCTATCATAAGTACATACGATATTATGGGTAGAATAATTCCACATTTACTAGAATGGAAGTTAAGTTGTTTTGAACTATAAGTTTGTATAAAAAATATTTAGAAGGTATGATCATGTAAAAGGGATGCCTACACATGCACTTAAAATAAGAATTACATGGTATTATGGTTGAAGAATGGAGGAAAAAAAGGCAAAGAGAAGAGAATTACCTTTTGATTAAGTACATATTATAATATGATAGGAGAAAACATGAGTAGATAAAAGGGAAGTAGAGGTGGAGATAAAGAAAAGAGTTGACGATGAAATAAAAATTAAACAAAAATCTATCACTCCAACTCCCACTTCCCACTACTGAGGTTTCAAACCTAGCCTTATTCTCTCTCAACCAAAAAAGAAAGTTGATAGTAGGGAACATGCATAAAAGGACAAATATTAATTTGGCCCAAGATCTGGTGCTTACTACAAAAGATACTATGATGGACACTAAAGAAGTAGATCATATGGCCTTATCATTGTATCAATTGGGTTTTATTGAGGCCAATGTATAAAGTGTCAGTAGCATGGTTGAAAAGTTAAAATGATACAAAGAACTAGTGGAGCTTTTGAAGAATCAGGTTGAGTATTATAAAGAAAATAAATATGGTATCTCATAGTTGAAGTATGCACTAAAAATTTACGATGAGTTAAATCCATTACAAATATATTTTTACAAGTGATCCCAACATCTCCAATGGATATTTTAGGATATGTTCACCCTTCGTAGCTGGGCATTGCAATGGAAAATACAGTACAAGGAAATGAAAATTCATTTTTAGTATGTGAAGAAGTGACAATTTTATCTTGTTGATCTCCCTCTTGGAATCCATTATCTAAATTAAAGAGAAATACCCAACATTGAAACTAGTCTCAAACATTCGAAAGACACTTGCCAAAAAGAATGGAGAAATAGTCATCTAGAACTTGGGGATTATGAGAAGTAAGGGAAAGCAACTGAGAGACATGCAAATACATTTAATCCTCCCATATTTTTTCCAAGTGATAGTTTCCATCCTTGGGAGGAGGTAATGGAATATTTGGAAGATAGTATCCAACAAAAAAATATGCCATCAAATCATGTAAGAGTAGATAAATACCCAATAAAATAAATAATTTTTATAAATCCATTCATGTCAATGTTATAGAATAATGAAGGAAAAGTGAAGCATAACCTTGCACTATTTAAAGATTAAAGAAAACAACATCAATTACCGTAGATGATAATTCTCAAAAGGATTTCAAAGATTGGACACATTTAGTGAATGCTCATATAAAAAAGGAACATGCTTTCACAAGTCAAGTAAAATGCGAAGTGTTAGGAAGCTTAAATAGTTATAGACTTCGATACAATAGTGGTGATCTGGAGAGATAGAAGTTCCTATAGAAAATACCCATGGGTGAACCATAGATCTTAGTTGTGGAATTGTTGATGTGATGGAAGATCACATCGATATCAATCATCAAGTCACCCGAACATGTCAAGGGGTAACATGTTTATCCAAAATCAAATTACTTAAGTAGTACAAGTGGTAATCCCTCTCATTGGACAAATACACCCAAAGACATGGATTTCACTTGTTCACATTTCCAACCAACCGAACATGGATTGACAAAAGAGACAATCTCTCGTAATGAAATTTACTCTCACAACACACTAGGCTATCTCACAACAATGCATCATTACTCAAAATCATATCCAAGTCCGCATAGTCACACAACAATCCAGAAACTTAATTATAATAAGTGGATTTTTACCATTTTCATCTAGGCATGGATTCAAAACCCCTTTACAACATCAAAGCAAACAAGAAATATCAAGTATTTACAACTTACATGTACTGACAACATTTCAAAATTATGTTATGATAACAAATAAGTATACAATCATATATGTATCGTAGTATATTACATGTGCCGAAATTGGGGTCTTACGATTCAGAGGGCAAGTCAAGTTGTCATAACACAAAAGTAGTTTCTTTGGATTGAGTTTGAATGGTTATAATAAAAAAAATAAGTCCTTGTGAGGGATAGTAAAACAAAGAGAGAATATTTGGCTAATATAGATGAAAAATGCCAAGGAAAAACTGCAATTTATAGACATATATAAGCCAATGGAAAATGGACTAAATACAATGTTCCAACAAGATTTAGGGACATAGGGACTTGGGGATCCATCTCAGGGACATGAGGATATATTCGAATTTCAGGGGGAATCATAGGTGATATAAGGTTCCCCAACATAGGGAACCTACCCTATATATTAAATATATATTAAATATTGAAAA
Organism: Pseudotsuga menziesii; assembly: GCA_001517045.1. Classification (NCBI taxonomy): domain Eukaryota; kingdom Viridiplantae; phylum Streptophyta; class Pinopsida; order Pinales; family Pinaceae; genus Pseudotsuga; species Pseudotsuga menziesii. Next base: position 144,768 of record LPNX010712677.1, on the reverse strand, counting down.
ATATAAACAAAAAATTAACTTTCATTATAGGAGACTAATTGTCTCTCATTATAAAATCATCAATGTTCAAACAAAATGAATACAACAATATATCATATAATTTCATCCATCATCCTTTCAATTATAAATAGTGAATACTTTCATAATAAAAATATATATGAAATAAGGCCCAAGCAACTAGTCAGGCTCAATCATCCTTCACTCGTTCCTCCACGTCAATGTGTTTTAATAAAGTTTTGACATCATGTGTGTGAATGTGAAGCAATCCAATCCCAATATCAATAGTCAAACCTAGTTGTTTTTCTAACTTTTCCAGCCAAAGAAATGAGAAAAGGTTGGTGCATGTCCAGGTTTTTCAATGAAAATATGCTTGCTTCTATTATAGTATACACGGATACATAGTAGAGTTGAAGAGAGATAGAGAAAGAAATATTATTATTGAATGTGTCACAATGAGGTACACTAATAATGATACATCTCATGAGCTAGAAAATCACCTATGCAACCACATATTACGGTCTTAAGATGGATATTGATTAACAATTTACATTTCTAACCTTATTTCTAACATGTGACTTTGATTATTGTTCCTAAATTCACTTTATTATCTAATAAACTAAAAAACATAATGACATAAACATTCAACTAAATTAACTATTTACCCTACCTTAACTTCCAAATGGAAAAAACCACCTGGTCGAAAACAAAAACTTATCTAGATCGTCATAGAAGAAGTTTGCACTCTGCCTCTGGGTTGTGCGACTAATAAATATCTGAATATGAACATTATAGAAGTCAACATGCTCGAATCCTATAATTTTGTATCCATAATCTCACATCCTAATGCCTCTAGTATACATCACATGCCAATCTAAAATGCACTACAATAATCAGTTATTGAAGATGACACAAAAAGATAGACAATGTTGACTTCATAGCATGTAATAGGCGTGGCTGATGCAAAAAATTTGAAGTCACCAATCATTGATCCTCGTGTTGACTCATTAGCCATATTAGAGTCAATATTTGATGGAAATTGCAGCCAACTTCCATAAATGCAAAGAAGTTGATTTTAACTCCAATAAAGATCCTTCTCTGCACATCAGTAGCAGACAATATCAATCCTAAAGAACCCAGCTTTTGGAGCTTGTCATAACCTATAAAGAGGCCTACCTACAATTTCTTTCTTACCTACACTTCTTGTTTCCAATTGTTTCCGCTCTTTACAACCAACCTGCTAATCCACCAGTCAAATTGGATTCCCATGGCTGGTACTAACCGAGATATATCTAGATTTTCTATAGGAGTAATGATTGCTTCATTCTTTAATATGAAATCAGGTTGGAAGTAACAACGCTATACCTCATTTAATTTAAAGCACAAATAAGTTAATATTCTACATAAATAAAGTGTCCCAAACGGAAAACATGAGAATCCCTAATAAAACATCAAGGAAGTGCTATGGGAGTGAAAGGGAACTTGGGGACTGTAATGTAGAAAATGGATAGAATGTTGGGGCATACAATAAGAAGATTGTCCATTAAACAAATAGAAAATGAAGAAACAATTACTGCCACGTTACAGGGAGGGAAAATGGAGCCAAAATGAATATAAAAACCAAGGTACTGCATGGACCAATTTAACTTGATAGGGAAAATAAAAATCCAAGGCTATCTAAATATAAACATGCCTATGAAGATGAAACACACATTTCCCCAATAACAGACAAGTTCTCATCAGTCAACATGGGGTACCACGCCAACCAATTTAACTCGATAAGGGAAATCAAATCCAAGAGTATCGAAATATAAACATGCATTGGAACATTAAAGTGCACATTTCCCCAGTTAAGGAAAAGTTCTTATGGGTTAATATGTGAGACTTCTAGGTGGAAAAAAACCAAAGACGACTTGTTCCCGAATTGATTACTATTGTGTTTAAGACTTTGTTGGTTTAGGATTTTAATCAAATAGTTTTCAAATATCACAACAATTGGCACAACTGAAATTCTATTGGATTCAACATTAAACAACAATACACATATTCAAATTAAGACATTATCTATGTTATTGCAGAAAATAAGCTCAGTATAGATGGATAAAGTCTTACTTTAATCTGGCACGTAAACAACCCTGTTGAATACCTTTTTGGAACCTGAATGATATAGATGATTATTTGTTGCAGCTCACTGTGGGTGAAAAGAACGATTTTCTTGGACCCAATATTGTTGTAGCAGCCCTGGAAATTGTTCCCAACTAGTTCAATATGACCCGAACCAATGAAAATCCTCAGGAAGTGCGCCCAACATAGTTTTAGAATGCTGGAAAAGTATTTTCAATTGCGGCAATATCAGAATGTAATTCCCCAGATCTGGTGTGTTGAGAAATCTCATAAAATGTGTCCAATACACCTTGGGCATCCCCTCCCTCAATAGTAAACAATAGAAATGATCAATAGTGGATGAGAATGTGCCCCCGAGAAAACAATGTGTCCCTCATTTTTAGATTCACGAATACAAAGGTGTGCCCCCGATGTTATCTACCCAAATGGCACTTCTCCGTCCGAGTGCCCACACTTCCTATGTTGGCACACAAAAGGAAATTTATGGATTGAAGGTTGCCTAAAACACTATAGATGGGCATGTTATGAAAAACATTAATTATCCATCTAGCTTGCCATTTTTACCTTTGAATATGTCAATTACTGTACGTGCCTTTTCCTATATGCAACTCGTGTAGATACACGACTTTTCCTACAGCATGTCGCGTGTGGTACGCGAGTATTTTTAATTGCAACCCACGTACAGATCTGTACGCGGGCTTCCCTTGGAATAACTCTTTTGTCATACGTGGGTTTCCAGTATCAATACCCGCTTACACTTTCCTTTGACATTAAAAATAATAAATCATGATTATTTGAGATTTGTTAAGCCCTTAACTATAACCATCTTAACTGTCTCAACCTCCTCAACCCTTGAAACTGCCTTATTTCACTAAGTATAAATAAAGACCTTGGGGAGGGTATTAATCAATCATACTTGGAGAGCAAAGTTATGCTGGTGGTGTCTATTCAGAAATATTTGGAGCAGTGGAACTCAGAATCCTTTGGTTGCAGAGGAGTCCTTGTCTCAGGCGTTGGGTTGTAATCTTAACTCATTCACTATTGTTAATAAAGAGAATCCTTTTTCCAAATGTGTTTCGAATGTCTTTCATGTATTATGGTTTGATGAATATTTATGATTAAGCACTCTATATATTGTTTATCTAACCTGCTCTATATACATGTATAAGCTTGCACTTGGAGGATTTTCTCTTTACAGGTGAAGGAGAAACAACCTTGAAAGCTTTGGAGGAGAAGCAGAGCGGAAGAGGACAAAGCTAGGATCGACCGTCGTGAATCGGGTGAGTCTATACTATCCTCTTGTTTCCTTTATGTACTCTAAAGTTGATTGCCTGCAAGTTTTATGAGTATGTTGGTAACCCCAAACCTTTAGTTATAAGGTGTTTATTCCTGTACAACAGAACTGGCGACTATGTTGGGGAACCCAGACTATTGTAGGTTATTTCTGTCACCCTTGACCAGTCTTTTCCTTGAAGTTTGTGTGTGGTATTTTATCCTGGTTCATGCTTACCATGGTGTTTGAAATCCTTGTGGATTTTCCTTTTTTTTTGAGAAAAAATTTGTACCTGTACGCTAGTTGCTCTCATACACAGTTGTGTACGGAGGCCTACATACGTGGGTTGCTCTCTTGGACAGTCGCATACAATATGTGAGTTTCCCTTATACACAGTCATGTACAAGCCTGGAAATAGGGATTTTTGGGCTAGGGTTTGCTTTTCCCTGTCCTTTTGTGATTCTTGTTTGTTAGTTGGCTTTCTTTATAAATACTGTGTAGTCAGTCTGAAGATCTTGGTGGCCACACCTTGTGCTTTCTTGTAAATCCCTTGGGTTTCTTTTGTTTGGATTGTCTTATGTTTGCATTTTGAAGTAGGTTGGGCTATTTGGGTTATAGGTTGAAGTGTTTTCATTCAAATCAGTGATCAGGGTTTTGGGCATTGTTTTTCCAGTCTATATTTTGATAGTGGTTGGTTTGTCACTTACCTTCGTGAGTTTGTAGTGATTTATTTTCATTGTACCCACCCAAGCTAGGGTTCCCAGTCTTCGCTTGTTGGTTGATTCTTGGTTTTATTAACATGTTTACTTCAGTTTGCTTATTTTATACAGTTGCTTTTCCCACCAAATTGCCATCGGACATCCCTAAATTCAAGGGCAAAGTTGGTGAAGACCCTGGGGCTCATGCCACCACATTTCATTTATGGTGTTCTTCGAATTCATTGAATGAAGATTCAGTCAGGTTGAGGCTGTTCCAGAGAACCTTAACAAATACCGTGACAAAATGGTATATTGAATTGCCTTCTACTGCTTTCAGTAGTTTCTGGGACTTGGCTAGTGCATTCCTTAGCCACTTTCAGCTTCCGGTCTGATATGATTTCGAAACGGACTTGTTATCTACCTTTAGACAGAACAAGGCTACCCACATCTTGGATCATATCCAAGAGTGGAGGAGGAAAAAGAGCCTTATAAAAGCCACCATCCCTCCTAAGTTCTTCCTAGAGTGGTTCCTTAAATCCCTATTTCCCTACATATCTAAGGATGTATCCACCTCAGGAGTGACGAATGAAGAAGAAACCATTCTCAGGGCCCAGTAATTGGATTTGATTTATTCACAATCTGGGATCTTGTATGAGATTATCCCTGAGGCATCGAGGCCTACCCACGATGCGGAGAAGCCTAAGCCTGGACCCCATGCTGATGGTGTGGTTGGGTTTGTAAACTCTCCCACTGTAGAGTCTTTGGCTAAGAAAATTCACCAGTTTTCCATCAAGCAGTCTACGACAGAGGCAGCAAAGGCTTCCCCTTCCCCCCAGAGTGCAAATTTTTTCGCACAAACCTCTCAGAAGGGAAATCAGCAGCCCAGTGGGAAGAAAAAGAGAGTAAAGAAAGGAGAGGGAAGCCAAAACAAGCAGAAACCCACGAATAATGCTGATGGGGGAAAGAAAGAAAAGAAGAAGGTTAAGTTCCCGTGTAAGTTGTGCCACAAGGACCACCTTAATCACCATTTTCCCCTTATGGAACAAGCCCAGAAGCTGTTTAAAGCTCAACAACCGGCTGTCCTGAAGGATCCTTTTCCCCAAGGGCAGAACTCTGCTTCAGCTTCTAATGTAGCAGGGGGCACTCAAAATGTCCCTGACCCAAACTATATCAACATGGTTCGATCTTCGACTTTGTTACAGACGAGGAATAAAAATTATGAGAAAGAGACTTTTGAGAAGGGTAAAGTTGTACGTGAAACTTCTAACCCTCTCACGATAGAGAAGCCTGCTGAAAATATGTCGAAGATACCAAAAGGTGTCTTCAAGAAGACCTTGCATAACCCTAACGCTAGGGCTACTTCAAACTACTTCGTGGTTGAAGATATAGCCCAAACCCCATGTGCAATGTCATCTTTAGAGGTGTTACAGAGTTGTCCCGCCCAGCAGGATGCCCTCTTAGCAGCTTTAGGCAGCATGGACTCATCGAGTCTCATGGAGAAATTTCATTTGTCTGATGTTAAAATTCACCTACCTTACCATGTAGCCTTATCAATAGATGTCATCCATGGTGGAAAGACCATTGGAAGGGCAGTTGTTGATGAGGGTGCTTCTACATGCGTTATGTCCTTAACCTGTTGGAAAGCTCTCGGATCCCCAGAGTTGGTCCCGTCAAACACTCTACTTACTGCTTTCGATGGAAGATCCTTTCGTCCACATGGTATCCTGTCGGATTTTGAAATTAAGCTGGCAGGGAAAGCAGTGTCTGTTGAGGTAGAAGTAATTGATGCACCCTTGGACTAAAATCTGCTTCTGGGAAGAAACTGGACTTATGCGATGTCCGCTATTGTGTCGGCTGTCTTTCGTGTAGTGGTTTTTCCACATGAGGGAAAATTGGTCACTATTAACCAACTTGATTTTACTCAAAAAATCCATTTAGAGTCTTATGAGTCTGCTGTGCCATTGGTTGATCAGGTCAAACCTGCTGCAAAGAGCTTGGGGGCTGGAATGTACACATCACTGATGGGCACATTTGATCCTCCAACCCCGGTTAACTATATTGGTTCTACTAGTGTGGGGAGGTCCATAGCCATGGTTGTTGATAGGACTGATCCTTGGGTTCTCCCTTCCTCCCACGAACCAGAGGTTCCCTTATCGGCAGTGGAAGTAGCTTACCAAGCTATCACTCAAACCACCATTGACCCCATTCCAGATCCTCTCACAGTCTCGGAGGATCTGGAAGAAGTCTATTTGCCCGCATGGGCAGAAAAGTATTTGCACTCTACCAACTATTTAGATATGGTTTTACCTTCTGATGAATCCATCTTGGAATCCATGAGTGGATGTGGTAAGATCTGTGAGGATCTTCACCATCGATCCTATTTTCTTCCATAACTAAGCAGAATAGAAAATCAAGAGTTTCGTTTGAGACTGTCAGAAGATGTTGATACACCCATCAATCCCTTACCTAGGGAAGGAATGTTTGCTAAAGGGAATATGGAAAATATTTCCACCACTATACCTATTAACATCTCTGTAAATCCTGATGTCGTGGAAAACATATACATAGGTGCAAAATGCTCTCCTAAAGAGATTGATATCTATACTGCCTTGTTTAAGGAATTCTGCGATGCCTTTGCCTAGTCATATGAGGAGATGTCAGGCATTGATCCATCAATTGTTGAACATGAAATCTGAACATATCCTGATGCCAAACCTGTTCGACAAAGGTTAAGACCTGTTAACCTACACAAAGCAGCGGCTATGAAGGCCGAAGTTGAAAAACTGTTGAAGGTTGGTTTTATCTATCCCATAGCTTTGACAGAATGGGTATCCAACCCTGTTTCTGTTGATAAGAAGAAAGGGACTATCCACATTTGTACTGACTTTAGAGATTTGAATAAAGCATGTCCTAAGGACAACTATCCCATGTCGTTTATAGACCAGATTATAGATGCTTGTGCAGGAAGTGAAGTGTTCTTGTTTATGGATGGCTTCTCCAGATACAATCAAATTCAAATAAAACCGAAAGACCAACATAAAATTGATTTCATTTGTCCTTGGGGTACCTTCGCGTACAAGAAAATGCCCTTTGGATTGAAGAATGCTGGGGCAACCTTTCAACGGGCTATGAACTTTTCCTTCCATGATATTAATTCCATTGTCAAACCTTACCTTGATGATCTTCCTGCACATTCTCGTAAGAGGATTCAACATCCAGATCACTTACGGTTGATATTTGAGAGATGCAGATATTATAAAATCCTCTTGAATCCCCACAAGTGTGTATTCTGTGTCGAGTCAGGAAGATTGCTCGGGTTCATTGTCTCTAATAGAGGCATCCAAGTGGATCCATTAAAAGTAGAGGCCACTGTAAATCTGCCTCCTCCTCGGTCTATCAGGCAACTTCAAATCCTGTAAGGGAAGTCTAATTTTCTTCGATGTTTTATTGTTAACTATGCCAAGATTACTAAAGGTTTCATGCACCTACTCAAACAAGAGACCCCATTTGTATGGGATGAAACTGCACAACTTGATTTTGAGGCATTGAAAAAAGCTTTGTTGTCAGTACCCTTACTGCTTCTGCCAGATTATTCTAGGGATTTTATATTATATCTGGCCGCGTCCGAGTTGACTATTGGGGTAGTGCTGGTTCAGGAGGACGATAAGCTCGTAGAGCATGTTGTTTACTATCTTAGCCATGCTTTGGCCGGACCTAAACTTAGGTACTCCCACATTGAGAAATTAGCCTTAGCAGCTATTTATGTTGTTCATAGGTTACGTCACTACATTTTACTAAGGACCACAACAGTAGTGGCGGATGTGAATCCGTTTCAATATGTTTTGTCCCAATGGATTATTGGGGGAAAATTCAACAAATGGATAGTCATTCTCCAAGAGTTTGACTTGGATTTTAAGTCCGTTAAGTCTAAAAAGTCCTTAGTTTTTGCTAAGCGTATAGAAAAATTTCCTACTGAAGAAGATGTAGCCGTTGAAGATGACTCATTCCCAAATGAGCATATATTCTTGATATCCACCTCTGATCCTTGGTATGGGGATATTCTTATATGTCTCCAGACTTTGAAGTACCCTGCATCTTCCTCACGGGAGGAACGACGTAAATTACACCTTCATGCTAAGAACTAACTCATCATAGGAGATACATTATATCGAAGAGGGGTAGATTCCATTTTGGGTCAATGCCTTACCCATGAGGAAGCGAAAATTGTCCTAAATGATTCCCATAGTGGAGCGTGTGGGGGCCATTTATCTGGGTTAGCAACGGCCTAGAAAATACTACGTGCCAGTTATTTCTGGCCGACGATCTTCAAAGATTGTGTGGAAGCAGTGAAGCACTGTCATCCTTGTCAGCTTTACACCAGGAAAATGTGGTCACATCCCACTCCGTTGTTTCCCGTTGTCTTGGTAGGCCCCTTCATGAAATGGGGGATTGATTACATGACATGTAACCCAACCTTGGCTGGGGGGCATAAATATATTATTGTCGTTGTTGACTATTTTATGAAATGGGAAGAGGCAATGCCTACTTTTAAAGCCGACAGGGAAACAACATCTTTCTTCGTATTCAATCAGATTATAGCATGGTTTGGTATACCCAAAGTGATTGTCGCTGACCATGGCAGTCATTTTCAAAACAACATGATGATGGAACTGACCATTATGCTCAGATTCAGACAAGAACATTCATCTTCATACTATCCGCAAGCAAACGGTCAAATTGAGGCTGTAAACAAAACTTTAAAAACTATCCTTAAACATACAATTGATGCAGCCCGTTCTAACTGGCACATCATGCTATATCCTGCTCTTTGGGCCTACCGAACTAACGTAAAAAATACTATAGGTTTCTCCCCCTTCCAACTCATCCATGGAGTTGTAGCAGTTACCCCAATTGAGTGTGAAATCCCGTCTCTTAAAATAGCCATTCATGTGTTACCTAATACGACAGAGCTTGAGGAACATCTGGTACATTTAGAACACCTTAATGAATAGCGTAGAGATGCGCTGACTGCTAATCAAGCTCATAAGAATAGGGTCAAAACTCAATATGATAAAATGGTCAAACCTCGGGTTTTCTCTAAGGGAGAACTTGTCTTGCTTTGGGACCAAGACAAAGAACCCCTAGGGGCAGGAAAATTCAAGGCTATGTGGTTAGGACCTTATGTCATGTTGAAAGTCTTGAAGAAGGGCACATATGAGTTAATTGATTTTGATGGGAACAAGCTGCCTGAGCCTCGAAATGGGCTCTACCTGAAGAAGTACTATGCTTAGGCTTAGCACTTTTTCTTGTATTTTTAGTGTATGTATTTTTATGTACATTAGTTTGTCGGTTTTGTTTTTTATACCATCTGCTGGTTGCTAAAGATGTATTCTGAAAGGTATATAGGTTTTTCCAATGGCGCCAGCCGCCACACTTGTAATTTAGCTTCAGCAGCATGGGTCATTTACTCTCCCTCGGGACAACTAGTTGCCGGAGGAGGCGCTCGCTTAGGTCCTGCTTTTAATAATGTTGTTGAGTATAGGGTTGTAATTGAGCTTCTATGGGATACTTTGTCACGTGGTATCACCCAGCTTGAAGTCTGTCTAGACTCTCAACTGGTGGTTTCCCAGCTCAATCAAGCTTATCAGGTACGAAACCCTATCCTATTGCGTCAGTTCATGGAAATTAGGTTATTGGAAAGAAATTTTGATATTATATTCGATCACATTCCAAGAAATCGAAATTCATTGACTGATGCCTATGCTAATTACATTTTAGAATGGCATCTAACACACATTTCATAAAAATATACAGCATGCACATAAAAAACAATTGTAAATAAACCGATAGCAATATATATATATGTAAGTATCTGTCCATATATAGGTCAAGTATGATCCTCAGACACAGTCATAACTGTATAATATACAAAAATATACAAAAATGTGGATCGCAGTCCATCAAAATGTCCTAGATCTAAGCAAGACCACCTTGGTCACTTGGACCACCTTGGTCCCCATGGTCTCTCTGTACTCTGGCTTCCTCAGCCTCCTCAGCTTCGACAACCTCCACCACATCTATGTATACAAGAACTACTATGGCCACTTGCCTCAAAAGGCGTAACCAGACAGGTGGAACTCCAACCACAAACTCATGCATCACGGCCAGGATATGCTCTATCCGCAAAGTGGGAACTCTTTGGGTAAGCCTGGCCAGCTTCCCCTCAAGAACCCTAATAAACCCCAGGTCTTCGCCTATGACAAGATGAACACACATACGTGGATGCCCCTCATGGTAGAACGGTCCAATATCTGCATTTTGACATGTTTATAGGATTAAGACTTGTACACATATGTATATATCTATCATTTTAAAATTCATAAAAATGCCAAAAAATGCCAAAATATGCCAAAAATTTTACCTAGCTCTCCCCATGCTCCTCCTGGAGGGAGGACAAGGTCTAGATCAACTCGAAAATCCATGCCGGCATACTGAAACTACTCTAGTGCTGGTAGCTATCTCTCCCACCAGATATAGAAGTCATCATCACATACACTCTGCACTGTGTCTCCTCCTCCTTCACGGAGGAATATGTCTCCCCATCTGCTCAGCCTTGGCTGATGTGGAGATCAGACTGGTAGAGGTATGGCGAGGCTCAACCCTAGTACTGAAGAAGAAGAAGAAGGAAACCAATATGCTAGAATACCCAAAGTTCTTTTGCCTTCCTCTCTTGCAATCGGAGAGTTGTCTTTTCATAATGGGGACAACTCCTGAACACCAATCATAGAGGGAACCATGCATACAATCCACTGCCAACCTCATTTGTTTTCATGTAGCTAAATGTAATGAAGAGGATCCTACAATCCTCATGATGGTGCTCATCAGTACCTGTAGTGAGAAATCACGGATATGTGCAATAGGGACACAAATCCCTCTCTTCTGGGTACTTGGTGTGCAAAACACATCAATGTAGTTCTGGACACTTAAAGGATCACTGCCCCTGCCGATGCCCTCTAATTTGACCAGTGCTCCTCATCATGACAGGCTAGTAATGAAATATATGTCCTTGAGAGTAATTTCCAAAGTCTCACCTTGTAGGTCAAACATCCCTAAATCATGATCCCAGTAGTTTATCATGAACTCCAATAGACGGACATTGGCCTGCATGGGTGATGTGCAAAAGAACTTTAATAACCCACTCGTTCGTAAAGCATGTACGGTGGGCGCACTTTGGAGCGCTTCTTGGTCCATAGTTTCATGTTCCCGTTCCCTCCATTCCAACACCATCTTCACACCTAACAAAACAAGTATTATGATTCATCAATTTCATATAAAATTTCAAAACATTTTGCCTATAATTAGCTTTTTATCCTTCACGCAGTACACGCGACTGTCTAGTTAGACATGTCGTGTACTATACGCGACTGTCTCTACAGGAAACCCGCATACAGAATGTGTGTATGCGAGTTTTTACAGTGTGAACCCGCATACGCGCCGTGACATGCTTTAGGATGCTTTAAGAATGAAATTGGGACTCAAAATTGATAATTGCTAGGATCAAATTGAAGAGATCGGGGTGTAGGCTTACCTGCAACTTGCGGAATTTTATTTCATCCACTAGATTGTCCACAATGATCAAATGAAGGTAGAGGTAAAAACTTGCTTCTTATGGCTAAATTTCAAAATGGTGAGTTTTTGAACAATTTATAGAAATTTTATTTCTCAAAGTGGGTTTTTTCCTATAGTTTGAAATCTATTCAACTAATACCATATTTCTTTTTTCCTTGAAACGGGTTTTTCATCATTATAAAGTGTTTTTTGCTCCCACAGGGTGGTTTTGACATTTCCAATGCATTTTTGCATCTATACTCAATCCACATTAACCTTAGCAATCAACATTTTTCCACGGACTATGGTATTATAAACCATTAGTTCCCTGTTTTTACCATTGTTCTTCTATGGATAGGACCCTTTTTTCATGAGTATCCTCCTTTAAAACCTATGTTGTCTTTTGATACTCATGCCGCAGCTATTTCAGGTACAGGGGTTTCCTTTTAGCTATTTTCACACCAAATAGAGCTTCTTTTTGAATCTCTTTTTACAATCTATCCCTTTATAGGACTCCCTGCCCTTATGGAGTTTCTTTAGGCCCAGGTTTGACTCCTTCAAAACAGACTTGATTGCTGAGTTAACTTGTTTGTTCAAGCTCATTAAGAATATGTGAATGGGAATCCACATTGGTGGTAGGTTATCTCTTTCTCGGACCATGCAGAATAATACGAGAAAGGATCCCTCTCTCTTCTTTTTGAATTGAGAAGAGTATTCTCAAGCATAGGTTTATCACTTTTCTAGACCTGAGGGACTAAATTTACGGGAAAGGAACTCCCGGTATGAGCTTAGTTTTCTCTTTTTCATGCTCTGGACCTAAACATGAAAAAGATTTCGAGTGTACTTTGTGTCTTTGTCATGCTCGTTAAACACTTACGAACAAAGCAACAAGTTTATTGTTGTAATCCCCATTTCTCGTAATCAAATGGATCTTTCCGAGTGATCTTGCTTTCCTTCACACTCGTAAAACTCAAGCTATCCATGCTGTTCTGGAAGGAGCGTTGGGTAGGTGGTAATTTAACCTTTTTCGGACCTCCCTGACTAAGTACAAAAAAGGTTCACCTTTTCTTCTAAAGAAGTTAAGAGAGTTCTTCTGTGGTATGTTTTATACTTTTCCGGCCTCAGGAGACTAAATTGGATGAAAAAGGACCCCCCTGGAGTCTTCTTTGGAGTTTTCAGACTCTCTAAATGTGAAAACACCAACTGAGCATGTAGTAGTTCGGGCTCATTAAATCCACAAATCAGTGACACTATCAAGCATTATTTTCCTTTCTCTTCAAGCTTGTTAAAAAATGAAGAGGGATCCGAGTTGACTTTCCTGGACTCGTTAAAATTTAACAGGGAATGTAAGGAAGAAGTTTTCTCTTGTTTTCAGTAGTGGCAGCATGTCCTCCTTGAACATAGCACTCTTGGTTTTTCCGATACCCATGTCTCAGTGTTCACTTTTAGTTCAGATATTACTTCGAGTTTCCTACTCCTCCTCTTGTTCGTTATACCTGGGGAATCTGATCATGTCTCCTACATGACAGATAAGTCTAGTTGTTCTATTTATGAGTTAAAATCTGCCTTGGGTCATCTCTGTGTCGTGCTCACTATTCAAGGACTCAACCCAATGTTTGATCTTTATCCTGATCCCATAATTGTTATATCTGTTATCTATTGTGTCTCCCTTATTTTGCCAAGTTCCTAGTCACTCTTGTGATCCGTTGGAGGATCTATTGCCTTCCTTATCACAGCATGGTTTCGTTTCAATAATTTTTTATGACGAAGACCTAGATTTTTGACGATTGTACCTCATGATTCACTTTCATCATTGGTGAATTCCTTTGCTTCAGTTGTCGATTATCACCTATTTATTGAAAAACTGTTGAATCCTTTCCATGTTCGACTTCAACCTACATTTATTCACATGGCTTGGATTGTACTGGTTCTTTGGGATTGTTTATGAAGACCTTAGTTCCTCACTTATGGACTAAGCTGTGCAAGATTATGTTCCATTTATATACACAGCTTCCAGATCTTTGAAGACTCATCATTATTGTATATTGTGGCTTCGATCCACCTTTGTAATATACATGGTCTTGCACCCGTATCATATGATGTACTCGAATATTGTAAAGGAGCTAGTGTTCCAGTATATTGAACATAGCATCCTCAGATATGATTTTGTATATGACATTATTATGTATTTGTTTTAGGTACTACCTCTGCTCCATTGGATTTCTGAGTTCTCCAAAGATAAAGATTATAATGTATTTCGGCCATCGCTTCCGTCTAACCTCACACATTCGGGGGCATCTGTTATCTACCCAAATGGAACTTCTCCGTTCGAGTGCCGACACTTCCTATGTTGGCACACAAAAGGACATTTATGGATTGAAGGTTGCCTAAAACACTATAGACGGGAATGTTATGAAATACATTCATTATCCATCCAGCTTGCCATTTTTACCTTTGAATATGCCAATTGCTGTACACACCTTTTCCTATATGCAACTCGCGTACATACGTGACTTTTCCTATAGCATGTCGCATGTGGTACGTGATTATTTGTAATTGCAACCTGTGTACAGATCTGTACGCAGGATTCCCTTGGAATAACTCGTGTGTCACACGCAGGTTTCCAGTATCAATACCCGCGTACACTTTCCTTTGACATTAAAAATAATAAATCACGATTATTTGAGATTTGTTAAGCCCTTAACTATAACCATCTTAACTGTCTCAACCTCCTTAACCCTCGAAACTGCCTTATTTCACTAAGTATAAATAAAGGCCTTGGGGAGGGTATTAATCAATCATAATTGGAGAGCAAAGTTATGCTGGTGGTGTCTATTCAGAAGTATTTGGAGCAGTGGAACTTAGAATCCTTTGGTTGCAGAGGAGTCCTTGTCTCAGGCGTTGGGTTGTAATCTTAACTCATTCACTATTGTTAATAAAGAGAATCCTTTTTCCAAATGTGTTTTGAATGTCTTTCATGTATTATGGTTTGATGAATATTTATGATTTAGCACTCTATATATTGTTTATCTAACCTGCTCTATATACATGTATAAGCTTGCACTTGGAGGATTTGCTCTTTATAGGTGAAGGAGAAACATCTCTGAAACCTTTGGAGGAGAAGCAGAGCGGAAGAGGACAAATCTAGGATCGACCGTCGTGAATCGGGTGAGTCTATACTATCCTCTTGTTTCCTTTCTGTACTCTAAAGTTGATTTCCTACAAGTTTTATGAGTATGTTGGTAACCCCAGACCTTCGGTTATAAGGTGTTTATTCCTATACAACACCCGAGAAACAGTGTTTCCCCCATTTTTAGATTCAAAAATCCAAAGGTGCGCCCCCTTGGTAAACCTCGGTCAACATTGAAAATCGTCCTCCCTTCTTTGCACTAGATGGGATATAATCTAATCATGGAAAAGAAAATGAGCGCTACCGTCTTTTATGTCTTGGAAAACCTATTGTTTGAAAATTTTTCTCATATCTAGTTTGTTGTTCAGCGAATAAAGAAAATATTCATTTTATAGATTGAGAAATCTAGTTAAAACTGGCATCCAAAAAAATCCCCACATGTGTCAGAATTCTCCCGCTATTCGAATCGAATGAAATGCCATGAAGAATCATTGTTGTTTTTTTCTTTGTGTTTTTGTTATTTTTTTTTGGGTCTTTGTTTTACTTTTTATATTTTTTCTTTGATGTTTTTATTTTTAATTTTTATTGTCTATATGGATATGTGCATTTATTTTACATTTTTTATAAAAAAATTTATATATGCTATTTCAAAGTTGATGTTGATGAGGATGAAGATGACAAGGACATGAACAAGGATAAGGAGCATGATTAAGAAAATGACAATGGTGTCCATGGTGATAATGAGGATGATGATGGTGACCATCAGGATGATGTTTATGATGGTAATATTCATTATCCTAACATTTGGTTTATTGGGCCAAAACATGAGCTTGGATTGTGTGATGCTAGTTTGGGAAGGAAAATAATGGGATTTTTCCTTTTGCTTAAATGTTTTGTCCATTATAATTAATTGTAATAAATCGTATAATAGAGTGGAGTGATGAAAATGGTGACGAGATGACATTAATGACGAAAATGACAATGGTGATGTTTAATATGATGATAGAAACAAACATGATTATCATCATAATAATCAAGACGACAAGAACAATGATGATAATAATGATGGCAATAATTGTGATCATTAGAATGAGGATAATGATAATGATGAATGTAGGTAAGATACTATGGGTTCCACACCCATCCGTTGTGAGATTTAATGTTGCCTGAAGTTCTTCAAAACCAAATACCCCATGTATCTAGAAGCAAGGATGTAAGAACCGTCATTTTCAACAACAACAACAAAAAGGAAAAAGAAGGAAAACCACAACAAAACCCATTGTTGTTCAGTAATGAAATGGGTAGAATGTCGAGGTTGTAATCAACACTAGTGGAGTTATCATTATAAGGAGTAGTTATCATCATTTTTATCAAAGGGAATGTAACGTCCCTGACCCTCCGACCGACAAAGAGGATGCTACCAAACCATTAACTATCCAGGCAACTAGCCCCATGAACATGTACATACATAAAAACTGACAAACTGAAATGCTTTGAAGTAAAAACATGCAGAGATGCATAATTATTCAGCATACATCAAAAGCAAAACATACATTCATGCATTCAACATGTTCATCATAATTCATTAAACATCAAATATGATTGCAGAGATGAGATGGTCAATAATACTTATCTTATGGAGAATTCATCCCACAACTAGCTACATCGCTGCAACGTTCCACCCAACCATAGGCCAGTGTGCTCCTTAATCTCTCAACAACACTGCCACCCCTGAGCTGGGCATGATTTCCCAAGGATTAAGGAACAAGCAGGCTCACACATAACCAAAGATACACAGATTGGCCAAGTCAACACAGTTGGGTTTATCAGGCCATCAGGGAGTTGGGAAAAGTTGAATGCTAAGATGGTGGCTCATTAAAGAGATAAGAACACCGACACCGGAGCTAGCCTAACTTCTAGGACATCCACACACACCCAAGACAAGGAATTAGTCCCTTCTTTGCTACACAGTCCCTCAGGCCCTGACTTCCCTTCCAGTGCTATTCAGGGGTTGTGGAGAAGAAAGCCATCCCTTTAGCTCTGTCTTTGTGGCTCCCAAACACAGCAAGTTTGTCAAGCATACCCAGCCT
Source organism: Pseudotsuga menziesii (assembly GCA_001517045.1). Taxonomy (NCBI): domain Eukaryota; kingdom Viridiplantae; phylum Streptophyta; class Pinopsida; order Pinales; family Pinaceae; genus Pseudotsuga; species Pseudotsuga menziesii. The sequence goes on along the minus strand of LPNX010712677.1, from coordinate 127,848 downwards.
TTATTCCCACTTCAACACAGTCCAAATACCAACCACTACATACACACAACAAATGGCAAGTCATAGCTATGGGAAAGAAAAATGAAACATTACAGTAGCCACAATGGTGATACATAACTCCGACTGAGCAAAACGATCTCAGAGCTGTTCTTGGCCATAACATGGCCAAACAACTCAGCAACAACCCATACTCCTACGTAAAATAACAACCACGATCTCAGTACTGAAGCAACAAAAAATACAACAGACCCTCAGCACAGAGAAAAACGTATACACAGACCCACCAATTGAAGGAAATTGCTCACACAACAAAATCAGAAAAATGGAAGGCTGAACCAATCGTGGTGTGCATGCGTGAGGACAATACGCATGGCCGATCCAGAATCGTGAATTCCCCAAAATGGCTCCCTAATTCTTGGTGTGAGGGAATAATCCCAAAACCTGTGCATGAGGAGAGAAGCCGACCATCCCTACGTGAGGATGGGCAAGAATGCCAGAATGGGATCATGATGGTCCCCCCCATGAAAGTGAAGGAGCCTGTTAGTGGAGTCTGCATGTGGGAAAGGACTGACAGTCTTGCCACCCACCACTACCCAACAATAACTACCCAACTAACACAGAGTTTTTAATGTGGTAGTTGACTGATTGAGACAAGGAAGGGTGAGTGAATCAAAAGGGTGGGTGACAGCTAAATGGGTTTAACAACTGACACTTGGGTTTTCCCCATTGACCCAAAGTTAATAATTTCCCCTCCTTATCCTTAGGAAAATCATGCCCTTTTCATTATGGTTGCATTGACATAACTGGTTGGGGTTCATTTTAATTAAAATGCATAATTACATGATGCTGGAATTAATATGTGACGGATAGCATAATATTCCATTGGCAACGATTTCAATCGTCGAAACATAAAACAACCAAATCAATGGTGGGACTTTTGCCTTTAGCTCCACACCACAATTAATTATAATATATACATCATATACATTGAATGCAAACGGGGTCAAAACTGGGGTGTTACATTCCCCTTCCCCTTTAATAGCACTGTCCTCAGTGCTTTACAAAATTTGAACAAAATGCTACACTGGTACCGCCTCAGTGTTCCACAGAATTGAACAAAAATGGATGTGCCAATAGCATGGCATCCTCTAGCTCCCATGTAGCCTCTTCAAGCCCATAGTGCTCCCATTTCACCTTTACCTTCCCTATGGCTCGATTCCGGTGCATTGTGACCTTCCTGTCGAGGATGCGCATTGGCTCGATTTGGAACTCTCCCTTAGGTTCCACCTGAATCACATACCAATTTATCACATGGTTACGATCATGTACATATTTCTTAAGCAAAGAAACATGAAAAAAACTATGAGCTCTAGTGCTAGTAGGTAATGCAAGTCTATATGCAATTGGCCCTATTCTTTCAAGCACTTCAAACGGCCCACAATATCTTGGTGATAGCTTGGTACAACTTCCAAGCTTCAAGGAACTCTTCTTTTCCCTCACTTTGAGGTAAACATGATCCCCAACACTGAACTCTTTGTTCACCCTATGCTTATCTGGATATCTTTTCTATTTGTCCTGTGCTGCTTTCAGATTCTGCATAATCTTTACAACCTCTTGCTCCATTTCCTTGAGCAATTCTAGACCAAGCACAACCCGGTTCATTGGATTATCCCAAGTCACTGGTGTCCTACACCTTCTTCCATACAAAGCTTCATAAGGACTCATCCCCAAGGATGCCTGCTATCCATTTTTATAAGTAAACTCTACCAAGTGTAAGTAATCTTCCCACTTGGTTGGTTTGTCCATCACATACATGCGAAGCGTGTATTCAAGCACCTGATTAACTCTCTCTGTCTTCCCATCTATCTAAGGATGGTATGCAGTGCTAAAGTTTAGCTTTGTACCCAAATCTGCAAACAACCCCTTCCAAAAATTGGAAGTGAACTTGATATCTCTGTCAGAGACTATTGCCTTAGGCAATCCATGCAATTTGAAAATCTTCTTCATGAATATCTTTGCAATATCATCAGTCTTATGCGTATATTTCACTAGTATAAAATGTGCTGCCTTTGTCAACTTGTCTACCACAACCATGATGGAATCATGTTGTCTCCAAGTCATTGGCAATCCTGTAATAAAATCCATGGAAATAACTTCCCATTTCCATTCTGGAGCTGGCAAAGGCTGCAACAAACCTGCTAGGTGTTGATGCTCCACCTTTACCTGCTCACATTTCATGCACCTTGAAATATATTCAGCCATGTCCTTTTTCATTCCTGGCCAAAAGTACTATTTTCAGGTGGTAGCAATTGTCTTCTGGTATCCTGGGTGACCAGAATATGGAGCTTGATGTATTTCATCCATAACAACTCTCCTCAACTCTGCTACATCTGGAATATAAATTCTCCCTTTATAAGTAAGAAGTCCATCTTCTTCAAATGTATATCCCTCATATCTCTTCTCAAGACTTTGTTGCTGCAATTTGTCTTTCACTTGCTCATACAATTCATCTCTAGCAGTACGATTAACAATCTGCTGCCTCAAATTTGATTGACAAATACTAAGAGATGCGACATACATTTCTTGCACCTTCCTACTGAGTGCATCAGCTACCCTATTCTCTTTTCCCTTTATGTTCTTGATTTCAAAATCAAACTCACATAAAAACTCCAAACATCTCGCTTGCATAGCATTTAGAGTAGGCTGATCAAATAGATACTTCAAACCACAATGGTCTGTCTTCAGTTCAAATCTTCTACCCATCAAGTAATGCCTCCACATCTTGAGGGCATGTACTATGGCTACAAGATCTAGATAATGAGTGGCATATTTCTTCTCATGCTCCTTCAGCTTTCTTGACTCATAACATATCACGTGGTTGTGTTGCATAAGGACTCCTCCAAGCCCTTGTCTGCATGCATCGGCACACACCACAAAATATTTTTCTGGAACTACAACTTTCAATACTGGTGCACTGGTGAGAATATTTTTCGACTGCTAGAAGCTTTCTTCACACCTTGATGTCCATTCAAACTTTATCCCCTTCTTTTGCAAAGAAGTGATGGCATGTGAAACCTTGGAGAATCCTTCAATGAATCTTCGGTAGTACCCTACAAGTCCCATAAAAGATCTTACATCTGTCACATTTCTTGGAGTAAGCCAATTCATAATGGCTACAATCTTTTCAGGGTCCACAGATATACCCTCTTTTGAGATAATGTGACCCAAATACTGAATTCTATCTCTATAGAAGTCACACTTGCTCAGCTTTGCATACAGCTGATGCTCCCTGAGCAATCATTAGAGGAAATTTGGGGTCTAAAATGGGCCTCCTAAGGAAAATAATAAAAGAATTGTTAAAATAATAAAATAATAGTTAAAATAATAAAATAATAGTTATTAATTTTGGAGCAAGAATGAAAAAAACTACTTTTTGTGTTCGTATTTTCGACATATCTCCTTGTGTTTTTACTCAAATTTTGAGCAGGAGATCTTGTTGGATGTAAAATTTAATTCCACATCCAACGAGTACCCACACTGCATACTTTTGACAAACCCCGCTACCCCAAAAACAAGAAATAGTTGAAAACACGTGATGATGACATCATCATCATGTGTTTTTAGGTATTTCTTGTTTTTGGGGTAGCGGGGTCCTTCAAAAATATGTAGTGTGGGTACTCGTTGGATGTGGAATTAAATTCTGCATCCAACGAGCTCTCTCGCTTGAAATTTGAGTAAAAACACAGGGAGATATTTCAAAAATACGAACAATAAAAGTAGTTTTCTTTTATGACAAATATGTCAATTCAACCATTATGGTTGACTCATTTTATTGAAATTCTATTGGTTCTTCAATTCCAACTCACAAAATTTATTTGTTGGCACGTTTTCTTATAAGGCCCATTTTAGACCCCAAATTTCCTCTAATGTGCAATGTCAATCTCAAATGCTCTTGATGCTCTTCCTCATTCTTAGAATAAATAAGAATGTCATCAAGGAAAACAAGAAAAAAATTGTCCAAATACCTGCTGAAGACACTATTCATAAGGCACATAAATGTAGCTGGTGCATTTATGAGACCAAATGGTACCACTACAAACTCATAATGTCCATACCTTGTTCTGAAGGCTGTCTTATGAATGTCTTGATCCTTGATTCTCACCTGATGGTAGCTAGACCTCAAGTCAATCTTGGAAAATACCTTTGCTCCTCTCATTTGATCAAAGAGGTCATCAATCCTAGGCAAAGGATATTTATTCTTCACAGTAACTTTGTTCAACTATCTGTAATCAATACACAACCTAAGCATACCATCTTTCCTCTTTACAAACAGAACTGGTGCTCCCCAAGGAGACACACTCAGTCGGATGTACTCCTTTTCCAACAACTCTTGTAGTTGCATCTTCAGTTCTAGCATCTCTGGTGTACTCATCCTGTAGGGTGTCTTGGACATGGGTGTTGCTCCTGGAACAAGTTCAATTGTGAAATCAATGTCCCTCTTTGGAGGAAGCCCTAGTATCTCATCAGGAAACACATCCCTAAATTCCTGTAACACCTTATAGTCCTCCAACCTAGGAATTTAATTCTCTGTTGCCTCCAAAATATGAGCTGCATACAACTGGCAATCTTTCCTACAGAACTTCTTCAACTGCATTGCTAAAACCTGCCTTACTGAAATCACCTTTGGAATACCTTTTACCACTACTGGGTTCCCTTCTTCATCCATGCATTCGAAAGTCTTATTGTAATAGTCAAGCTTTACTCTGCGAGCTTCTAACCAATCCATTCCAATGAGAACATCATAGGAACCAAGTGGTAGAACATTTAGATCTACACAAGTGACCAATCCATTCATGACCAATGGAAATTTCTCTACCACTTCACTAACCTTTCTCTTAGTTCCAGTGGCTAGCTGAACTAACCAAGATTTCCTATGCTTTACTTTCTTAAAAGCACAAATCTCCACTACTCTAGGAGTAATGTAATTGTGAGTAGAATCAGGTTCAATCAAAATAGAAGCAGATTGCTCAACAATCTTACCTGCAACTTCAGCCATAGTTGACTAGTGATCTTCCTGGAGGTCCTCCAGTGCTGCATAAATCCTAGGGACTGCCCTTGCTACTTGACCCACTATTTCTACTTCTTGAATGTTGTAAGCTGGCCTTGCACTCTCATTCTCGAGTGGACAACTTCTGTGCATATGGGGTCCTCCACATTTCCAACATTGGAGTTGTCCTCTATTCTATTGTGGATCTTTAGGCTTTTCTCCTATCACTCCAACTGGCTTACTCACAACTTGGGATGGCTGCTTCTGCTGATTCTTGAGGTTATAAGGTTTGAAACCTTTCTTTCTTTGGTCAAACTTCTCATTCTTCTTGTCCTTCCATGCCTTATGGTAATCAAGTTTACCTTTGCTTTTCTCATAGCAATACTTAGCCTTCCTTATTGCTTCTTCAAGAGTTGTAGGTTCATAAATCTCAATTCTGTCTTTGTAAGACTGAGGCAATCCACTCAGAAAACACTAGACTTTCACTGTCTCATCTTTGATGTACCTGACATACCTCAACAGCTCCAAGAATTTATTTGCATACTCTTCCATGGTCTGTTGTCCCAATCTCAGCTCATGGAACTCCTTAATCTTGTCATCATAATACCTGTCAGAGAGGTATTTCTGCTTGAAATACTTCCTAAACTGTTTCTACTTAAGTCTTCTTTCACTGATCCTCTTTACTTTCTTGATGTGTTCCCACCAAATGGATGCTCTTCCATTCAGATTGAATATGGCAACTCTTTCCTTCATGTTTCTCGAATAATCCTGAACTTGGAAGTACTTCTTTATCCCAAGAAGCCAAGCTTCAGCCTCTTGTCCAGTCTTTACCTCACCGTCAAATGTAGGAGGTTTAGCCTTCTTAAACTCATCCCAAGAGTGATCCCTATGGTGCCTCTTTCTCTTGCCCTTACGAGAAGAAGAGCTTGAATCCCCACTGGATTCTTCTGAGTCATATGATCTACTAGAAGTCCTTCTTCTTCTCCTAGTACTGCTCTTACTGTCTTTTGGTTTTACTGTACCATGTCTAGAGTCTATCTTCCTTTGCAAGTCTGTCAAACTCTGCAACATAGCAGCATTCAACTGATGCTACTCTTCCTGGGATTTAATCAAGCTTCTCATGGTGGCTGCAATATCTGGCGGTGTCTCTTGGAATCTCCTTCCATTAGACTCTATGTCATCATTTCCAACTCTAAAATTTTCTCCCATGGCATCTCGCGGAGGCTCGTAGGAATCCCGAGCATCATATCCGTCATGGGTTCTCATGGATGAACTACAACTTACTTTACCAAACTGCACTACCCGAAATACTTCCCTTGAAGGTGACTATGATTCTGCAAACGTGTTAGTAACACAATTGTTAGCTGCATAACATTTACACAAATCAAAATTACTTACCTTCCCTTGGAAAAATTATAAAATGACAACTTTTCCCAAAACACAGATTTTTCTTCCTCAAAGAATGACTATCTCAGGGGGACGACAAGGGTCAAGGGGATCCCACTGAAAACTCAAATTTTTTGTTTGTCATATGAGATCCCTTCCCAACTAGCCTTCCAATGTATCAGATCACTAGTCGACTCCACTTCCGGTGCCATAGCGGACCGATCTTCATTCGTCTTCTGATGCACATCGGATCATTCTTCCTCCACCTTTCGATGCACATCGACAGACCAATCCTCTATTTTCTTCTGACGTTGCAGACCGATCTTCCTCTGCCTTCCGATGCACATCGGATGACTAATCCTCTAAATTTTTCTGACATTGCAGACCAATCTTCCTCTACCTTTCGACGCACATCAGCTGACCAATCCTCTAAATTTTTTCGACATTTCCTGGACTTAGAAAAATTTTCAGAAAATTTCTTCCTGTCTTCTTCTCCTTTCCGCTGCCGCATTGGTTGCTCGATCACCTATCCTTTTTCGACACTTTGTCTTCCTTCAGGAGAGCCTTGCCGACACCTTGACTCCACTTCAGCGAACACTTTTCGACGATTTTGACACTTCGAAAAATTTTCGGCAAAATTTTTATCTTCGTCTCCCTTTGCATTTTCTCCTCAGGCCTCATCGAAAGTCCTTTCGGCTAACTGAGCCGATGTATCGGTTGGCTTCAGCTAACGCTTTCTGACAATTTTGACACTTAGAAAAAATTTTCCGTGAAAATTTTTATCTTTACGTTTTCCCTCTCGGCTGTGTCTTGGATCACCCCAGCCGAGACCATCGGCTCCTCTCAGCCAAGACCCTCGACTCTTCTCAGCCGAGACCACTGACAACTTGCAAACTTGGACAATTTTGAAATTTTCTTTCCGCCAGGGTATATATTGGGTGGACTTTCGCCTAGGTTATCCACTGCATCGGATGGGATTCCGACTAAATCATCCGACGATCGGATGGGCTTCATCCTAAGCCATCCGATGATTTTCATACTTCGAATTTTTTTTGAAATTTTCCTGTCTTTCACACACATTTATTTTTATTTATTTCTTTATTTATTTCTTTATTTTCTGCTGGGCAGAGGGAAACCTGCCTCTACTAGCTGATCTCCCTGGCCCATAGAGGCCCAATATTGCAATGTGGGCTCTGATACCACACTGTAACGTCCCTGACCCTACGACCGGAAAAGAGGATGCTACCAGACCATTAACTATCCAGGAAACTAGCCCCATGAACATGTACATACATAAAAAATGACAAACTGAAATGCTTTGAAGTAAAAACTTGCAGAGATGCATAATTATTCAACATACAGCAGAAGCAAAACATACATTCAGGCATTCAACATGTTCATCATAATTCATTAAACATCAAATATGATTGCAGAGATGAGATGGTCAATAATACTTATCTTATGAAGAATTCATCCCACAACCAGCTACGTCACTGCAACGTTCCACCCAACCATAGGCTAGTGTGCTCCTTAGTCTCTCAAAAACACTGCCACCCCCGAGCTGGGCATGGTTTCCCAAGGAATAAGGAACAAGCAGGCTCACACATAGACAAAGATACACAGATCAGCCAAGCCAACACAGTTGGGTTTATCAGGCCATCAGGGAGCTGGGAAAAGTTGAATGCTAAGCTGGTGGCTCACTGAAGAGCTAAGGACACTAACACCAGAGCTATCTTGACTTCTAGGACATCGACAGACACCCAACACAAGGAATCAATCCCTTCTCTGCTACACAGTCCCTCAGGCCCTGACTTCCCTTCCAGTGCTATTTAGGGGTTGTGGAGAAGAAAGCCATCCCTCTAGCTCTATCTGTGTGGCTCCCAAACACACTAGATTTGTCAAGCATACCCAGCCTTCATTCCCACTCCAACACAGTCCAAAGACCGACCACTGCATACACACAACAAATGGCAATTCACAACTATGGGAAAGAAAAAGGAAACATTACGATAGCCACAATGGTGATACACAACTCTGATTGAGCAAAAGGATCTCAGAGTTTTTCTTGGCCCTAACGTGGCCAAACAACTCAGTAACAACCCATACTTCAGGGGAAAATAACAATCATGATCTCACCACTGAAGCAATGGAAAATACAATAGACTCTCAACACAGAGAAAAACGTATACACAGACCCACCAATTAAAGGAAATTGCTCACACAACAAAATCAGAAAAATGGAAGACTGAACCAGTCATGGTGTGCATGCGTGAGGACAATACGCATGGCCGATCCAGAATCGTGAATGCCCCAAAATGGATCCCTAGTTCTCGGCGTGAGGGAAAAATACCAAAACATGTGCATGAGGAGAGAAGCCGACCGTCCCTGCATGAGGATGGGAAAGAATGCCAGAATGGGGTCGTGCTATTTCCCCCCCCACGAGAGTGAAGGAGCCTATTAGTGGAGTGTGCATGTGGGAAAGGACTGACAGTCCTGCCACCCACCACTACCCAACAATAACTACCCAACTAACAGCAAAGGTTTTAATGTGGTAGTTGACTGATTGAGACAAGGAAGGGTGAGTAAATCAAAAGGGTGGGTGACAATTAAATGGGTTTAACAGCTAACACTTGGCTTTTCCCCATTGACCGAAAGTTAATAATTCCCCCTCCTTATCCTTAGGAAAATCGTGCCCTTTTCATTATGGTTGCATTGACATAGCTGGTTGGGGTTCATTTTAATTAAAATGCATAATTAATGATGCCAAAATTAATATGCACCAAATAGCACAATATTCCATCGACAACAATTTCAATCGTCGAAACATAAAACAACCAAATCAATAGTGGGGCTTTTTCCTATAGCTCCACACCACGATTAATTAAAATATATACATCATATACATTGAATGCAAACGGGGTCAAAACTAGGGTGTTATAGGGAATATCTGAAGATATAAATATGTCAATTTTATTACCTATCTCTTTGAACGCCTCCTTGGTCCAGCACTCGATCACAAGGACTGGGAGTCTGACCCAAATAGAGACCTAATCATCCCTCTCCTTCCACGCATTGAAACATGTAGTCCATAAATTTAGGCTCATTGGTTAAGAGTCCACTTCCCACAAGCAATTTAGAATTTCCAATGCATCCTCCTTTTCACACATCACCGCAAACCATTCTCACGTCAAGATGAATCCCTTTGGTGTGTAACTAATTAAATATTTTCAATTATTTTCATATAATTTTTACATGGTATCACGTCAAGTGAAAACTTGAATCTATAGTTTGACATTGTCCATTGCCTAAATTGTTTGTGTATGATCTTCACATATTACATGGTATGCTAGGAAATTATCCATTGATCCCAAGTACTTGTGATAAAATTCATAACCATGCATGGACAATGGTCTTTGGAGGATTGGGTGTGCATAGAAGGAATGTCATAATGCTATTGAGGTATTTTTTGTGCTCTCAAGCTACATTTATTTCTTTTTATTCAAAATTTCCAAAAATAAAAATAAGATTGTGCTCTCTCAACCTAAGTAGATAGAATATATTTTTGACTAGTTTTGGAATGACAATTGCAACATTGGACAACAATTTACTTCACATGTTTCTCTATTGGTCAAAATAAAAATCATTATGTTTCCTCGAAAGTCTCCTCAACTTGTCAAAGTTGCATATTTCTACAAAGATTGTATGGTTTGACCATTATCATCCAAGTGCTATCAATGACCCTACATCCCTCCAAGTCTTCTTTTCTTGTAAGGGATCTTTTTGTAAAGAAACCTAGTTCTAGTGTTACCATGACCTACACAAAGTTTTTCCCAAGGGACTATGCACACTTCAATGATATGGCACAACTCTACCCGATAGCTATAAAATAAAGAGACCTTCACTACTTGGGGAGGGGGGCTCTTGGAGATTTAAAGAGTTTATTTGCATATCTAAGCCATTTTTTCCTATGAAACATTGTGGATATCCACTAAGAATTGGAGTAGGAGAGATCATTACACTCTATCATGAACTTTCTTGTTGTCATGGTCATGTCAGAGAGGGAATTAGAATCCACCGTAAACTCCCTTTATCTCATGGTAATGTATTCTTGGCTCTATTGCAAACCCTTATTCAGGGATTCGTCTCTACCATGTGAAGAACTTGATTTCTTTTCACTACAACTACTAGTAACTGAGGTGGAAATACTTGCATGTCCATTGCATATGTAAAGACTCTCTTCCTTGGAAATCCCTCAAACCACTTTGCAATCATAAGTGAATCAATCTAATCACAAATTTATGATCATTTCCATTTGCATTTGACCAAAAATACAAAAATACATTTCGATTTAGGCATTTTTCAACTATTTATTTTTCAGATTTTGCTATAATATATTTAATCAAATCAAATTGTAATTTTTCAATCTTGAAATTACATTTTGATGTATAAATATTTCAATGCTGAAATTACATTTATTAAATTACAATTAATATATTTATTATGTATATATGTATAGATAAATTCATAAAACCCTTAATGCATAATGTAATAATCTCAAGAATTAATATAAGAAACAAAAATATAGAAAAAAAACAGCCAGTTTAGACTACTTTGAAATAAAATCCAAAAAAAATGGAAAAAATAAAACCCAACCTTGAAACCCTTAGCCCTAAGGAAACTCCTTGACCCTAAGGCATCGAAGATGGGCATTAATCCATTGGGTGCATGCATCTTACCCATGGTCGACTATGCATTCATCTCTCATCCTCTTGGCGTTGGGGCAAGCACAACATATTCTCTTCTTCCACTTCACCTCGACATTCACTTGTTCTTCATGCATCTTCCATTCCCATTCAAAAACCCTGACCTCGAAGGGATTCTACAAACTTCCCTGCCATGTTTCGTGGATGGAAACATAAATTGTGAAATATATTCACTAGGTTTTAGCTGTGATGGGAATATGAAAACGTAAATTGTGAAATATATTCACTGGGTTTTAGTTGTGATGGGAAGACGAAAATAATCCAGAGTTATATGATACATGAATTTTTTTTTCTTTCCTAGTGGAAACTTATTCCAAACAACATGTGGCATAGATATAAATGGAGGTGTAAATATGTTATTTTTTGGGTTGATTAATATGAAAATGAATGAAAAAAACTCATTGAAATGTCATTTCCTTCCAAAATCCAACAACTGCATCCCTCCAAAGTCCACTCATTCACAATGTGTATGAACAAAGTGACATACTTTCTATTCTTTCCATGCATTCAATGTGTGTTTTCACACAAAGGTCGTTAATGAAGCTACAAACTAATGCTCTAATGTCCACTAAAGATATAATATTTTCTAAAAAGGTTTGGTGTGTCAACTTTATTTGACTTACGTTACTTGGAGTTCATTTTTGAAATTGTCCTAAGTTATAAGTTTTACTTATTTTACAAATGGCAAGGAGATGAATTATTTTCAATTTAATTGTAAAAAACTTACTAACATTTTGCACTATAAATGGGATCACTCAAGGAGAAGAATCTTTGTTTTCTCAATTTTTTAAAAATTTTGTATTTTTTAAACATTCAATATACTAAAGGGGATATATCCGTTTGCATTGACTTTGGGTTTTGTGGGCCAAAACGTCAAATTTATAAGAAGATTTGGTATTAGATATGTATCATTCATGGTAGAAACGAAACCAAATAGAGGATTATATTGACAAAGAAGCAAGTTGCAATATCCTTATTATGACAACTGTGGCCTAGGTTATGCATTTGCAACTTCTATTAACAACGATTGTAATCACCACTCCCAATTCTTGTAATGTATTGTGGCATTGTTTACTTGTGAGGATTTGAATGATAGTTTGAAGGTTTATGTGTTCATTCTTGTTCATATTTATGAATATTAACTCATGCCTTAGGGAAATTTGATAATGGAGATGGTGATAGCATAGGGCATTGTAGTTATTATATTTAATTGTTAAACATTCACTGTAATAATTCATGTAATAGTATATGTTTTGTATTTAATATATTATATGTTTTGTTTCTAATATATTATGTTATATGGTTTGTATGTAATATTAAATGTTTTGTATGTAATATAAAAATTATATATTGTAAATTACTCTATATTGTATAAAATTGTATGTGTTTATTATATTTTTTTAATATATATTTTAATGATTAATAGATGGCTACAAAATCATTATGTGGATGGTAGCATGGTTAATGTGTTCTTGTTAGCCACAAACTTATGGGTTATGCTATGATTGAGTTGTGATTTGAGTCAATTTTGAGTGCACATGGAGACAATGTATTCCTCCCATCTTTGAGTTTTTCTAAGGCCGAGATGATGAAATGAAGGGAAACATGAAGTCACTACTACACGAAAGGAGACTAGAGACTAGATTAATACACCTTCACGATTTATATATATCCCCTTGTCAAGGACATAAAAAACATAATTACTCTTAATAATGACATGTCTTCAAAACTCCTTCGATTTTATTTTGATTGTGTAGTTTGTAAAGTTTAAGGTTTATATGTAACTTTTTCGTTATTTATTATCATGACTTGTGATTCCAGCATGGGTTGTTTACAAATTCTCCCTTGGAATCCCCTTCATAGTTATCTTACTGAACCAAGGAACTATTTTAATTGACACCTTCCTATAATGGTGATGAATTGTAAAATCCTGTTAGTTTGTTTTTATGTGTTTTATAGAAAATGTCATCAAACCTAAAATAGAGTATGGAGGTGGTTTGGATCCATAATATGGTCACATTGGTTATTGTCTCGCAATGTTATAAGAGACACTTCCAAATTGTTGATTGTTATTGTTTATCCATTCACAATTACACTTGTATGGGTATCAATGACTTGAGACACTTGCTTGCCCATTACCTTCTTAAAGGTGGTGAGTGATAAAATCTTATTCATTCATCTATAAATATTGTAGAAAACAAGTAGGCCCTAGGGGGTGAATGATAAAATCGTATTAGTTCATCTTTGAAAATTGTAGACAAAAATTAGGCTCTACAAATTAAAAATGGTAGTCTTAACTAGAATATGGAGATGACCCTAGGTTTGTAATATATTTATACAAGTCATTGTGTCTTGGTGTTATAAGTTAAACTTATATCTCTAAATTCCTCTATGATTAACTTAAAGTGCCAAGGAAAAGTCACTCTCGAAGAGTACATAGAGACAAGCTTAGATATGCAATGTGTGTGTGTGTCCATGTGAATGCCCATATTCTAGTATTATAAGTTTGGAATTTACCTATATGTTTTAAATCACTCTTTTACTATGTAAAATAAATCCCATGGGAATCAAACATTGGTCAATAGTGTAGCGTAATGATGGAATATTTGATAGGGGCCATAAACTTGAGGAACTAATTGATTTTTTCCTTCAGAGATGTCCTCTTATAAGGCCAAACATGTAAAAACATTCGATCCACTTATTCAAAGTAGCACTATGAGCATTATTGAAATGCTTGTTGCTTCATTCCATTTTAAGCCAAGAACAAAATGTCCTTAAGAGTACAAAGAAAGTTAGCTTTTGTGTTAATATTGATATCCACTTCTCGTGCCTTGGATGTTCTTTGTAAAAATGAGGGTATGGATTGGAGGGTTTTCCAAAAAAACCTTGTAGGGTGACATTTTGGTAGTACTATGATAGGTGGTATTGTACTACTTTATGCAAGGGCTATGTGGGGGACGGTGGAGGGGTTGGGGGTGGGGGAACTACTAAACCCAATGGATAAAAATATTTTTGTGGTCAACACCTCACAACCTCTATTACTTGTTATTAACTCTAATGTCTCAAATACTGCAGTATCTAGAAGTATTATGAAATGCATCATAATCGTGGGCATTGACGTTGTCATCATCATCACCACCACCATCATCATCATCAATGCCCTACTGGGTACATCAACATCATCTTGATCATCATCCTCATTATCACCATCGTCATCAACATCAAGTACATCATCAACAAAATCATCATCATCATTGTCATTATGGTCACTCATATGCCATTAGTGTTCTTAATCACTCATCAACATTAGGATTAATGTTATGTAAATGTTAAGGTAATTTATATGTCGTTATAATCATTTCGATGATAATAGGGTTGTTTAGATGGAATTACAAACATTTAGGTGCCATTAGAATCAATTAGTATCCAAAAGTGATACCAAATGCATAATCATCATTGACATCCACATTGTCATCATCACCATACAATAAATCAACATCATTGTCATCGTCGTAGTCATCATCAATATAATTGTGATAATAATGAGCAAGGAGCCCTACTACCTCACAATAATGGATGATATAGTCTTATACTTATCAAATCATATCCATACGCTCCATTATAATTACCATAATGCATCATTATTATGTGGTTAGGGCCAATAATATTCCATTAGGGTCTATCAAATGTTTTTTGGGACACTCAAATGCCATTAGAGAAATTTAGGTGACATTAAGGTAATTTCCCCCTCATTATGATTTAATTAAGATTTAAAAGTTCCATGATTATGATCATTTAGGTGACACTATGACAAATCAATATCCAAAAGTACTATCACATGAACCATGACCATTGATATTGACATTGATATATCTAATGTTATGTCAGACGTTTTTCAAACACAATCCCTAGCTCTAAACCCAGTGCAATTCCTAGCATGGTTCCTTTCAAAATTTCTGGTAATATTACAGGCACTATGTTGGATTTTTTATAGGCACAATTCTTGGATGTATACTTGGTGCTATGTTGTATTTTTTTCCTGTCGAAAGTCATGGCACAATTCTTGTCGCTAACCCTGGATTAATATATGGTGCTATAATATTAAAGACATTTTTTGAGGCCATCCTCGACGTTATATGGGATGTTTTTTTGGATATAATTGGGAGGCTAAGTTGTATGCCAATTGGGATGCTAATTGGGATGATAATTGGAATGCTAATTAGTGTCCCAAATAGCGTCAACTTTTAAAACAGGACACTAATTGGGATGCTAATTGGGACGCTAATTGGGACGCTAATTTGGATGCTAATTGGGACACTAATTAAGATTCTAATTATTGTCTAAAATAGTGCCAACGTTTAAAAAGGGGTGTAAATAACGCCATTAAAAGTGCCATCCCATGGAAAAGCGCCCACTTTGTCCAAAAAATGATGAAAAATACACTAAAAGTGATAGTGGATGCTAAAAAGGAAGCTAAAAGAGGCGCTAATCATAGCGTTTTGTTGTAGTGATAATTCAAAAGAACATTAGTCACATGAAATATCATAAGTTCGGGGCTTAACAAATGGGGTATTACATTCTCATAGCAATAATCGCATCCTTTAAATCAAAATATTAACCATTTATTATGCTAGATTTTTAAATCTAAATCTTGACCCTTTATTATGCTTGTTTTATTAATGGACTTTTCTTGCTTAGTTACTTTCTTTTTGTATGTAAGTACCCATGAGGGATTTGAACTTGTGAACTTCCATTTACAAATTCTCATCTCAATTACTCATTACTAATTTCTCTAACCCCCATGGGCTTCTTTCGTAGTTACTTATAAATAATAAACATCTTCTCTAATTTTCACACATCCACTAACTATGTTGATAGAACTTCTCCAAGCCATTCCACGAAATCTATTAAATTGATTTTATTTAAATCCACACCAACAATAATAATTGTTGGAAAGGGGTTAGGAGTCGCAAAGTGCGCTTCCTCCATCAACAAAAGGGACACGACACAAAGACAAATCGACCATGGTGAAAGGAGGAACTGACACATTAGCAAATTTTGGTCAAATTAGTTAGGAGATTGGTCAAATGGACCATTTTGCAATGAATTAATACATCTATAAGTACAGTTAGAAGTATTATCATTATCATCATGGGTAGAGATATAATCTAGTTCATAGGAATGAATGTATTGTCTGGTATGAGGCTAATCGACCAAGCAAGTTTTGTCTTTTGTGATGTATTTATGGGATTAATGAAATGAATACTCTGTTGGTGACATAATTTTGTTTATTGTTTGAATTTTCATGAGACATGTTTAATAATATATCATGTGAAGTCTATAATGTTGTAATCTCTGTGTTTTATGGTTAAACATGAATGATGCGAAGTTTATTGGTTTTTTATATGTCGATGTTCTTGCTACTCTGAATGTGAATCTGAATTATGATAACATGTCTTTGTCAATTTTAATACAAGCAATTATGAATTTATTGTTCTAGATAATAGATTAATTGGAACCCTAGATATCTGGATGTTGTAGTAGAATAACAAATAATTTGAAAGTCGTCATCCCTCTACGGAAAATTGGTTCATGCAGCCCTCCCCCAGGCATCTCGGGTGAGACTGCACATGCTTCGTAGGTGTTGATGGATAGTGTAAAACCTGTCAGGGCCAATGTTTAGGGATTTTTCTTCGATGGGTACGAAAGAACTAAGGAGTGGACAGCTATCGATAGGATAGTGTCAACAAATGGTTCTGTTTTAGGACCATAGTGCGAAGAAGTAGAGGACATGTTGTGGCATCTGATGAAATCAGAGATCTGGGATTGGTTTGATTAGAAGGCTCGAGAGTTTGCGAAAGAATAAAATTAGAACCCTAGATTGACAATAGAATATTGGTTGGGAATATCTATATCTATTCTGATACCCATGAGATATTCTTCGCTGAGTTTCCAATAGTACTATATGAGTGGTTGGTACAATGTACTTTCTAGAAGAAATTTTTTTAAGGAGGCAAACCTAATCGTGGACCCAAGATCTAATTCAACGACTGCGAAGGGTGAAGAACAAAGATTTAAGGGAGGTTGATGTGTGGATAGACAACATTTTGGAAGGATACATTATGGAATTTGTTTTCGACACAGTCAAATCCTATGATGACGCAGAGAGATAATTCTTTAAAGGACCAAGGGGGATATTTCTATTGTCGTCACACCTGTGGATTAATATGCTCATCTGCGAAAAGTGAATACTAAAAATGAATTTCAACGTGTAAATACCTGGTGTGCGGAGGCTATGGGTATTGCGAAGGTGAGGGTTTGGATGGAATGATACATGGTATATGGATGGAAGTTACGATGAGACTGTGAGGGAAGCTGTGGAAGAGTGTGGTCACATGCGAAGTGGGGTGAGGTTCTGGCAAGAAAAGAGGAGGAGGAATGAGGAAAGTCCTTGCGTGACTGAAACAAAAAACCTATAAGAAGGGAACACAAGGGACTAAGTGACCCTACAATGACAAAGGAAATGACTAGGTTATGCCCGAGTTCGAGGAAGGCTTGACCCAAAGTGACATTATACCTACACCTTCGTGCACTACATCAAATCCAAGAGGAAGAAACATGAGTTCTTCACATGGTTGTCTTGTGTGTCAGCACAGTAGTAATAGTAGTGGGTCAACAAATACTGGAAGAAGATATAGAATGGAAGGTGACAATGTGAAATTACCCTTCTTCTCGGGTAATGGGACTAAATATCCTAACAATATTGGTTCTTATGTGAAGCGGTATGGACTGTAAAACAAGTACAAGATGAAGATATTAAGAAAGGAAATCTAGTGACAGCCTTTCAAGGTCAAGCATTGGATTGGTACATGAAGTTTTTCCAAGTACTGACGGGGCACTCCTAGAAGACCCTAGCGCAAATCAGGCACGGAGACTTCACTTAGTGAACATCTCACATAGCACGTGCGATCATGGGATATTAAAGAATACCCTTAATTTCTAGAGATATTGACCCAAAATATTTTTGTTGAAACCCCCTCCCAATACTTAAAACCTCCTCCCCACCCCTTTTTATACCTAAATCCTTATAAACCACCCTACCCACCCCCACCTTAAACCCCTCATCCCCCCAATACCTCCAATATATTGGTTCAATTTTTAATAATTTTAAAACCCACAATATGAACTAACGTGATAGGATATTGGTCAACAAGTGAAGCCCCCGTGAAATCAGGATTGAACAGATCAAGGAATTTAAGAAGCTAAAGTTTGAATCGTAGTATATTAACGAGTTAAGGGAAATAAAGAAATACCCTAATGAATCAGTGTGGGATTTTGATGAGCGATTCAAAAATTTGATGGCTAAGGTTAGCTTTGGAATGAGTAATGTACAACATAAGGAATGGTTTATCACAGTTTTGGTAACACACATCGGTATGCCTATGATGCAATAGAAGATCGATTCCCAAGAAGAAGTTGTAGAAATAGCGATGAAACTGGAAGCTTCACCAGTTGACGAGACATGTATTGGCATAAGCCACATCCAGTTACCATTGGTGAACCTCAATATTCAGTTACAATATATTAATAAGGGAAAGGAATTCCGTGAAGAAGTATGGTGCATTCAATTCCAGACAATAGGACATCATAAGGATCAATGCTTGGACTTTCGTGAATATTTACAGGATGGATACCCAAATCCATTAAGTCAAGGAGGATTTTTATGGTGTTGGTTTTGTCAGACTAGAGGACATCGGTCTAAGGAATGTGTATACCTTTAGATGTTTTTTTCAAAACCAACAAACCTTTTATGCAAAACATTTCGATCAATTTTTCATGAAGAAAAGGACTGCAGGGTATATGATCTGCTCCAAGAAAGGACCATGGATACATATTTTATGAAGGGAGAGGAGAAATGACCACAATAAAAACCGTAGTATACTCAACCATAGTATAACCAGCTGCAACAATAGCATGTTCAACCATAGTACACTCATACAGAGCCTAATCAGAAACAACAGTTCAACTAACCACAATATAATCAACAACCATACCTGCAACAAGGAGGATTTAGAGGAGGAGCTATGGGACGGGGTCACTCTAATGTTCTATAATTGTGGATTATTGGGACATTATCAGAGGTAATTCCTGAATATACAGTCTCAAAGTACTTATTACAACACCATAGACCATATCGTCGAGGAATTCCCACAATTGATCACGAAGTGGTAAGCAAAGAATGCCCCGCAACCAAAACAGAACTAGAACACAAATAAGAACCAAGGTCCAGGACTGAATGTAGGGAAGATATCAGTGGAACTAAGAACTCAACTGTTAGTGGACAAATATACTCAAGCAGACTCAAGCCATATCTCCCTAGTCCAAGTGGATCTAGAAAAAATCAAGTACATAATACAATCTAATTTCCTAGATCAAATAAAAATTCAAGTCAACTGATAGATCACTTACCTATGGTCTACAAATCCTCTTCTCTCTTTGTTGATCCAAGCTCCAAAGTCTTCATATATTGAGCTACAAAACCCTATAGAGAAAGTGGAAACAAGTAAACATTACATTTATATACAAACATGAATTGATCTAAGCTAACCTTTAAGAAAGAAATATATAAACATAATCAACACATCAATGTTTATGGAAAGAGATTTGTATTACTGTAGTCAAGGAGATACATAGAATTACAAAAGGTAGGAATGTCACAACATAAGCCTTAATGGTGCAACCTTCCATCCAACAATCCAAGCCAAGCCTCCAAATATTTTTGGTATGCCTCCCAAAGGATTAGATCTTTCCTCCCAAAGGATGATAGAGATCACCTATAAAATCCACCAGCATAATATTACCATACTCCTTCCTCCCTTCCCAATGGAGAGAGGATTCAATTTATAAGGATAAATGGATAGATTAGGTTGAGGATTAGGAGGAGGGGTCTAAGGGATCTTCCCCATAGGTTATAGAACCAAATTCCACCTCACCTAAAAGGTAAGGATGATCCTCCACCTCATCCACCTTCGAGAAGGGCGTCAAAAATTCTCTTTTTTCCCTCAAAACACCCTTGGTAAAAGTTGTTGTAAGTTACAGAGCATCAACACACCTTGCATGAGGGGAAAGATTGAAACTAGTACACCTTTCATGAGGGGAAAGAGAGGCAGTGCACCTTTCCTTAGGATAACGAGCGAAAGCCCTCCTAGATGGGGAAAAAGAGCTAGGGATAAGTTCAAACTCAATACACTTTATCCAAGGAAACTTTATGGATTAGGCATAAGGTTAACACATGGGTCTAGATGAAAAGATTTCTGTGTAATAGAATTCTACCCAAAGCATGAAGTTAGAGGAATGTGATAGGTGAATGCTTTGCGAATTGAATAAATCGAAGGCAAGGATGTTGGTTGGAAGCTGCTGCAATACAACTAACTCAAATCTAACATAACTCTTAACATGGATGCCAACCAATACAATGCAAATCCATGGTAGTAGAGACTGATTGAACACAATCATGATTCATGGCTACTAGACATAAGCATAGATCCATGATGCGATGATAACAAAACCACAACCAATACAAAGTGGATACTTGTAATCTAACTCAAACTTACAAAATCCATCGCTACCTAGGAAAATATCAGATAGCCCTGGGCCTTTAAGCCGAACCCACAACGATACGAATCTAACCATGTGATTACAATGTCTTGACGTCGAACATGGTAGAAACCACTTGATTAATAGTCATTGATGTAAAATGTTAACAAGACCGAGGGAAATAACCATTGATGTAATTTATTCGCAAGGTATCTTATTACATCATCCTGAGTGTGAATAAAGGACTTGAAGTCAAACACTCGGTATATTATTTCAATCAAGAATCAATGATGTAAACTCATGTTGAAAGCGAGGTAACCTACCATTAAGTAATGTAGGCCCAAGGTACTTGTCTTGGTTTCTAATTCTAATTACTAGATGAGGAGTTGATTTCGATAGGAATAGACGTGTCGAAGGAGGGACATGATGAATCCCCCATCATCAACACGAAACTCAATCGCAGATGTTTTAGAGTAAACTGAACAATAGAGCGATGTACAAAACTAACTCAGCGATGACCAACATGATAGAAGGTAAACTGACTGCACACATTAAATAGATGACCAAATATCTCTTGAACACAGGAATGGCATGACTTGGAATTATTGACACAATAATGATACCAATCCCCTAATGCAACTGACAATTGGAGTATTCTTGGACAACACAAATGAGGTAAGAAGAATCATGGAATCAATAGGACTCGAATACAAATGGATTAACCAAGTACTGAAATGCATATGCAAATGAGTTCCATCTTCAAGAGTAACTATGTACTTCCATAAATACAACGAAACAAAAAATATTCCCTTAATTTCTCCATCACGAAGGATGAGTGCCTCTTTTCATTTTTATGAGTTCAAAGAGGGTAACAAACATTCCTTGTAGCTCATCAAGTGACGAGTCCATTCTCATATGTTTTATGAACCTCAGAAAGGAGGGGTTCATTCCCAGCAAGGGTACTTCATCATTTAATTTTATGAGTTCGTTGAAAGAAAACTCATTTTTCATTTCATGTTTAGAGAGTCTGAAATGACTAACAAGACTCCAAAATGGAATTTTTAATAAATTTAGTCCTCGGAGCCCGAAAAAGTATAAACTAATGCCCAAGAGAACTCTTCCTGTCATGATTGGATAGAGTATACCTTTTTCGTAAGTAGTTCCCCATGGTCTAAAAAAGGGGTAAACTATCACAAGGAAGACGACTCTTTAGGTCCTTTTATGAGCATGAAGAAGACAAGTTCACTCGACGAGCTTTTCACATTTTAAGATTCTGTAAAGAGATTGAAGAGGACTATAATAGGGTTCCTTTTTCATAATCCAATTTTAACGAGTCTGAAAAATAGTAAAAGTACACTCGATACCTTTTCACTGAGTTTTTAACGAGCACGCCAAAGGTATAAAAAGAACTTGGAACCTTTTTCATGTTTGAATCTAGGGCACAAAAAAGCAATAAAGTAATCTCGAAATAGTTTCCATGTTTAACAAGAGCAGGAAAAATGAAAAGTAAGATCGACACGATCTTAAGATTTTAAATGAGCTCGAAGATCGACTGAAAGAATTCTTCGAACATCTGGTTCATTTTTTAACGAGCTTGACACATAATAAGAACTATTCTCAAAATGTCATTTCATGGTTTAGTGAGCTCGAAACTAAAAGAAAGTACACTCAAAATGACTCTCATTGACTGGTGATTTCCCAACATGATGTCCAATGGTTGGTAATTTCCCTCGATATAATTTTCAAGTAGCTAAATACAATATAAAGAGGTAGGATACATGCCCCCCAAGCTTTGTTTTGTTTTCTTTACAAGCATATTAAATGAAGGTTCAAAAATTGAGTCTTGAAATAATGGAAGAATCAGTTTCATTTTTTAACAAGCTTGACACAAAAAAGAAACTCTACTCAGGGTCAGTTTTATTTTTTAACGAGCTTGAAACCAAGAATAAACATTGCTCAAGGTGACTTGTTTCATTTTTACATAAGCTTGAAATAGAAAATAACTATGCTTGTGGGGACCTATTTCATTTTTAAGCAAGCTTGAAATAGAGAGTAACTATGCTTGAGGACATCCATTTCATTTTTTAACAAGCTTGGCAAAGAATGATAACTTTTCTCACAGTGGTTGTTTCATTTTTTAATGAACTTGACACAAAAATGGAACTATGTTCACTGCGTCTATTTCATTTTTTAAGGAGCTTGACATAGAAAGGAAACTATGCTCACTACGTATGTTTCATTTTTTAACAAGCTTGACATGAAAAGGGAACTATGCTCACAAGCATCCGTTTCATTTTTTAATGAGCTTGACATAGAATGGGAACTATACTCACAAGCATCTCTAAGCCAACATGATGTGCAGAGGTTTTTGGATTACCCCCTTACATAAGAAGCTAGCGACTTAACTCTAGTATGATGTCCAGAGGTTGGAGCCATGCCCACCATTTTACCTATGATGGGAAGAAGCTAACTAGAAAGGGAAGGAACCACAAGAACATGCGGGACACTCAGGGAAGTTTGATGGCTAGGAATCATGCAATGATTAGGTTTAACAAAGGAGAGTCAATCAATGGTCACAATCTTCCCTTCATGGGGAAAATACATCACTTTGAAAAGTGTGGACACTACAGATTTCATGGCATAAACATAATCTCTTCGAAGGATAAGATTAAAATCTAACGGACCTTAGACTACCATAACATCAATACAAACATTTTTTCCTTGCAAAGTAATAGGAAAATGAGGAAGGATCCCTAAATGCATAGTAGGTCTTCGATTAAAATCCAATATCTGATTGGTAGCTAGCACAAGCGGAGGAGAACCTATGGCTTGCCAAGCAGTAGAGGATAAAATGCTAATAGAAGCCCATTCGTCAACAATAGTTCATAATATACTCTTAGAAGCAACTCACACAGATATATGGAAAGGACCACTCGAATGAAGACAAGATTCTATTAGGTTACTGCAATTAAAGGAAATAACCTCATTACATGGAGAGGGTTTTGTTGAAAGAGACAAAATTCCCACTTGCTTAGAACAATAAGAACTAACTACAAGTGACATGAAGTGCATGTTCTACACAATAGGCCAATATTTTGAAAAATGTGTTGAGCGAGTGCATGGGAATCAAATTCATCTCTCCCTTACCCAAACACACATGCAAGAGGTAAAAAAACTCAATTTCGTTGCTCAATTTGCTTTTTATGCCCCTAGTTGAAATTTTTGTTGAAATTTGCTTTTTATGACCCTAGTTGAAATTTTGCTTGACAAGCGAGATAAAAATTTCCATAACTAAAAAAAAGAATCTCTGATGGACAAACTGTCAGTTCCATTGGATTCATGACATCCAAGTACCACTTCAGACACCCCTGTATAATATCTCTATGGACCAAACGTTATCTATTTTGACAATTTTCTATAATAGGGGTTTGATCATTCACGTGTAGTGCAATTTCTACACGATAGGATACAATTTTGAAAAATGTGCCCAACTAGTGCATGGGAATCTCATTCATCTCTCTCTTTCTGAAACACACTTCTAGGAGGAAACAAAACTCAATTTCGTTGCTTAGTTAAGCTTTTATGCTTCCGGTTGAAATTTTTCTGGTGTCCCTAAATGACTTTAGGAAGTGAGAAGGAGCTTACCATAACTCACAAATAGAGGCTTCACTAGACAAACTATAAGTTCCATTGATTTCAAGACATCTAAGCACCACTAGGGACAACCCTTTCTGGTGGCTTCATGGATGGAATGTTGTGTCTATTTTGACAGTTTTCTAAACTAGGGTTTTTCTCAAAGACGTGCAGTTTAATTTCTACACAATAGAGAAATATTTTGAAAAATGTGTCGAGCGAGTGGATGGGAATTACAATTATATATCCCTTACCCAAACACATTTGTAGGAGGAAACGTAAATCAATTCCATTGCTCGGTTTGGTTTGTATGCCCCTAGTTGATATTTTTCTAATGTCTCTGAATGGCCTTGAGAAGCGAGATGAAACTCGCCATAACTTGAAAATCGAGGATTCGATGGACAAATTGTCACTTCCATTAGATTTGTGATAACCAAGTACCATTAGGACACCCCTTCTTAATGGATTCATGGACCGAAATTTGTCTATTTTGACGGTTTTTTAAACTAAGGTTTTGCTCAATGATGTGCAATGCAATTTTTGTATGATAGATTAATATTTTAAGAAATGTTCCAAGAAAGTGCATGGGCATTGCAATCATCACTCCTTTACCCAAACACACTTGTAGGAGGAAAGGTAAATGAATTAGGTTTCTCGGTTTATTTTTTATGCCCCTAATTGAAATTTGTTTGGTGTCCCTTAATGGCCTTGGGAAGCGAGATGGAAATTTCTATAATTCACAAATTGTGTCTCTGATGGACAAAATGTTAGTTTTCTTCGATTCATGACATTCAAATACCACTAGGGACACCCATGTTCGGTGGTTTCATGGACCAAAAGTTGTCTATTTTGTTGGTTTTCTAAAATAGGGTTTTCATAAGTGATGTGAAGTGCAATTTCTATAAGATAGGCTAATATTTTGAATAATGTGCCAAGCAAGTGCATGGGAATCAAATTCATATCACCCTTT
This sequence comes from Pseudotsuga menziesii, assembly GCA_001517045.1. NCBI lineage: Eukaryota > Viridiplantae > Streptophyta > Pinopsida > Pinales > Pinaceae > Pseudotsuga > Pseudotsuga menziesii. The sequence goes on along the minus strand of LPNX010712677.1, from coordinate 102,452 downwards.
CCCAAACAAACATGTAGGAGGTAACAAAAATTAATTATGTTGCTTAATTTCTCCCCATTGAAATTTTCTTGGTGTTCTTGAATGGCCTTAAGAAGCGAGATAAAAGTCACCATAACTAAAAGGTTGAAGCTATGATTGAAAAAACATCAGTTCCATTGGGTTCATTACATGCAATTTATTCATGATAGTCTATGATTTTGAAAAATCTTCCCAACGAGTGCATGGAAATCTTAGCCATCTCTCTCTTTCCTAAACACACTTCCAGGAGGCAACAAAACTCAATTATGTTGATCCTAATTATGCATGTGGTTTATATGCAAAAACCATCAATTTTATTGTATTTGTGAAATCCATATACCACTAAGAACACCCTTGTTTGGTGGTTTCATAGACTTAAAGTTGTCTATTTTGACATTTTTCTAATTTAGGGTTTTTCTCAATGACATATAGTGCAATTTTTGAATGATAGGATATGATTTTGAAAAATGTGTTGAGCGAGTGCATGTGTTATAGCTCAAAATGACACATCTCTTTCTATGACCACTTTCCCATGATTCCGTCGCATGTCGACATTTCCATGACGACACTTCATGAAAGTCACTGAAAAAACACCTATCTTGGAGGACCCATATATTGAGTTATATAACTCCGTTTGACCTCATCTCTGTACTATTGGAAAGGTATTTCAGTTAGCTAAAACTTTCCAGAAGACACCAAAGTCTGAAAATTCCTACAAGCACCCTTAAAATGCGATTTTTGTCCATTCGCGACTTTCCTCAAGGAAAAGTCGCGAATTCCTCCTAAATATTCGCGAGTTGCTCTCTTACATACTCGCGAATACAAAAAATTGCTCATATTCGCGAGTTTCTGTACTAGCAACCCGTGAATGCTTGTATTCACGACTTGCTGTATTAGCAACCCGTGGATGATACGCGACTGTCTAGTTGTGAAACCCGCGAATGCATTTTAAAAATGTCAAAAACTAGTCGTTTAAATTTTGGTTAGTTTGGGTAGTTATGCAACTGACTTCTTCAGTTGTAACCACTTTGTCCTCACCCCTAACTCTTCCTTAACCATATAAATAGAGGTAGGGAGGTCCATGAGAGGGGACTTGAATTTCTGCATTGTTATGCTAGAGGAATCGGGACTCTCTTTGCCCACACCTTTTCCCTAGAAGCATTCTCCTTGTGTTGCAGAGCTTGGAGGCTGAGTTCCTTGGAGAAGAGAAGCAACAGAACTATATCAAGGTTTCGTGAGGTGCCAAACTTGAAGAGAAGATATACTTGTACTTGTTTTCAAGATTAATAAAGATGTGATGTCCTTCTTCTTCCCAATTCATTGTTCAATGTGTGATTGAATCTCTGTTTATGATCATATGATGATGTTATTCAGATTATTATTTTAGATTTATTTGATTATCATTTCTTTATATGTGGTCATAATGGTTTGAGGAAGGTATAACTTGTTTTGCAGGTCTCTTGGAGCGAGAGGAGCAAGAAGAGGATTGAAGACAAATCTTGGACCAACCTCCAATTAGTCAGGTGTGGACCTTTCTCATCTCTTATCTTGCTTATATATGCTTGCTGAACATTGTGCATCTTTCTTTCAACCCCAGTATGTTGATGGCCTCTTAAACCCTAGCCATAGGATACTTTCCTTTACAACAGAACTGGCGACTCCGCTGGGGAGAGCCTTGTCTGTTTGGAGTTTCTCTTGATTTCTTTCAGCCTGTTGCATTGTTTCAGGTCCTTCTTTCCACTTAGGAACACTTTATAAATCTGATAGCACACCTCCCCTGCCTCCTTAAGGCAGTTTTTGACCTTTTTTGGGATTTTTTCCAGCCATACCCGTGTGCCCCTAAAACAGTGTTTTTCCTCATTGTTGTTCTTTCTACTGTTGTGGGTTGTTTGGTAGGTCTTTTGGTGTCCTCTACAGGTGCATGGCTCTAGGGAGTTAGTGTCATCCCTTTTGGTTGTTCTTTATCTATGTGGTAAGCCCTTTTGTAGCATTAGGGTTTTCTCTTTGCTCTTTCTCCCACCTCCTTTGCTTGGTTTGATTTTTGGCTTATATTTCTTGTCAGCCTCTGTTAGTGATATTTGTTTGAGTTTAGAAGCTTGTTGGTGTTGATTTCCTTCTTCTTTTGTTGGTTAACTTCACCATGCCAAAGTGGTTGACTTGTCTTTTATGCAAGCCTTCCTTCCAAGTAGGGTTTATACTGACTGTAGGGCATTCTAGAGTTTGTTTGGTGGTTGTATAGCAAAGTTCCTTTTGCTTTGTTCTTATTATATGCATACTTTTCTTTGTAGGTAGTTTTCTTTTGCATTTATAAGAGAAAATTAAAAAGAACATATACTTGTTTTTGCTGCTTTCCCCCCCTACCTCCTTTTCTAGATTGACCTTGTTGAACAAGGTACTGAGCAGCCTTTGTTTGTAGGTTTAGATTGATACTTGGGACTTCTTGACCTTTGTTTATGTCAGTCTTTTTGCTCAGTCTCTTCATTCCAAAGTTGTTGGCTTGTTTACCTTTGCGAGCCTTCTTTTCAAAAGAGGTTGATATCCAACTTTAGGGAAACCTAGGGTTTGTTTTTTGGGGTGTAGAGTGGTTGTCTATTTTCTTTGCTTACAGTACTTGCTTGCATTAGTTGATAGGCTGATTTTTCTTTTGCATTTATAAAAGAAAAAGACAAAAACACATGTTTGCTTTATATGCATGTAGACTAGGTTTTTAGTCTAGATTGCATGGCATATCATTGTTTTTGAAAAAATATAAAAAGAATTTGTTCTTTTGTGGCTTTCAAGTTTTCTATTTGAAAAAAATAAAGAGAATAGTTTTTGCTTTTTGCATTGCATATCTCTTTGCTTAATCATTTTGTTTCAATTTTGAGTCAAAACACCACATAAGTTTCATGCCATTTACCCTCTGACTAAAAAAATCCCTTAAAATAAACGATATAATTTAAAAATTATTAGTAAGTTTTATTTTATAGGGTCATACACCAACTAGCTCAGGCTAGACTTGTGGATTAGGGAGTTTCAACTCTCCACAAGTGTTTAAATTTCAGATGTAGTTGGCCTATCACTAGGTAAATCCTTTTCTACATTGATTGTATCTAGGAAGCTCCTCTCAAACGGGAGTTAAGCACGAGGCTGCGTGGAGGCTTGGACAGAGGAGATAACCCTCCGAATCCTTGTGAAAATGTAACTCATGACTTTTACGCATCTGGGGATTCTGTCCTAGACAGAGTTTCGGGCTCAACTACCCTGCCCATGCATACGAGTCTGGCTTGCGACTGTCCCCCCAGACTATCAATATAGTTAACGTAGCCTTTAGTCTCTTTGACATCTAGGGTTTATACATAGGTACACCGCAAGGTTATTTCTGGTTGACCTTGGATGGGCTTGGAAGGTAACCCCGGTAGAAAGTGTGGGAGGGCGGTGGGTGATTCCTTCGCTTGTGCCTAAGAACATCTACAGGAACACCAAGTAACTGTCTATCAGCTTTCTTCTGGAAAGTATATCTTATACCTATTTGTCTGTTTGGCTTTAGGAATTTTTAGTGAGTGTTGTGTGGTTTGTCTGTACTTAGTGTGCCTTTAGGTGTGTGCTTTGTAATTTTGGTTGCCTATCAACCTCGGACTTGGTCTCCTAGTTTGAAACTATGGATAACACCCCTTCGAATACCAACCAAGAGATCCCCATGCTGGGAACTCCTTGTACTATTCCTCTCATAGGGAATGTTGGTGTTCCCTTGATGGCCACCTTGAATCTTCCTGGATTCACCCTAGGGCTACCGATGTGGTTGTTTTCCACTCCAACCATCCTGAATGCTCCTGATGCTTCTCAAGTAAGCTCCTTATATCAAGAGCATCAAAACATTGTTTCCCCTTCACCTGTAGTTGATTCTCCTCCTCCTTCTACCTCATGCGATGAAAGTACTGATACTAGTAACCGACAGTCTAAAAGGAGTAAAAGAAGGAGGAATAGGAAGAAGGCGCATAAGCAAGGGGGCACCCGTTCAACCTCTGCAGGTCAAGTTGAACCTCACCACCCATCCCCTGGTGTTCATGCTGGGGGCACCTATCCAACCTCTACAAGTCATGTTGGATCTAAGCACTCAACCTCTTCAAGTCAAGTTGATATTCTCCATCCAGCCTCTGTAGATCATGCTGGTAGGATCCTTTCTACCTTTCCAGGTCATGTCGGATCCAGTCACTCAGCCTCTGTAGTTCATGCTGAGGACACCCGTTCAACCTCCGTTGTTCAAGTTGAACCCCCCCATCCAACCTCTGTTGTTCATGTTGGATCCATCCACCCAGCCTCTATTGTTCATGCTGGGGGCACACACTCAACTGCTGCAAAGCATGTTGATCCTAACCATTCAACCTCTGTTGTTCATGTTGGTGGTGCCCGTCCAACCTCTACAACTCATGTTGGACCCAGTCTCTCAGCCTCTGCAAGTCATGTTGGGGGCAGTCTCTCAGCCTCTGTGGTTCATCCTAAAGACAATCCGTCAGCCACTGCAAGTTATGTTGACACTGTTGAAAAGACTACCCGTTCAAAACACAAGCCCAAGTTTCCTTGTAAGCTTTGTGAGGGAGACCACCTTACTTATAAATGCCCTTCTATCGTGGAGGTGCGAAGAGTTTGGTTTCATGGTCATCCCGTTTTTGAACATTCTGAAGCTTTTCAACAACCAACCTCTCTTAGTCAGGTTGGACCCAGTCACCTAGCCTCTGTTGTTCATGCTGGGGGTAAACTCTCATCCTCTGCAGGTCATGTTGAGAGAGAACAGTCATCCACTGCTAGTCATGTTGACACCATTGAAAAAACTGGTCGTTTGAAGTGTAAACTTAAGTTCCCTTGTATGCTATGTGAGGGAGATCATCTTACTCACCTGTGCCCTGCTATCGCAGAGGTACGAAGAGTGTGGTCCAAGACTCAAGAATTTCCTTCTCCTGAACTACCTATAGTTTCTCAACAACCTACTCAACCTTTGGTTGATCAAGTGGTCGAACCAATCTCATATTTGGTCGATCCCACTCTTCTTTCGGAGAGTGATCCTGATGTGATTGAACCAATGTCATCTTTGGTCAATCCCACTCTCCCTTCAGAGAGTGACTTTCACAAAGCGGTTGAATCGGTTCCATTGTCGATCAATCCCACTCTTCCTTTGGAGAGTGAAGTGTCTACTAGTCACATTTTCTTCACTGCCAGTTCAGACCTTACTGAACAAGGGGGCACTGAACTCGTTTCAGATCAACCCCCACCAAGCTCTCGGATTGCTTCCTTTGATTGGGATAGCCTAGTTGAGTCGCGCCTTCCTTTTGACGCACCTTTCCAGATAAAGGTCAAAGTTGAACCATATACGATTGCTCGTTGTATTGTTGATGAAGGAGCCTCAGTTAGTATTTTGTTTGCTCGTTCTTGGCGAGGCATGGGATCTCCCGTCCTTGTGTCGACTGCTAGTCAGTTACTGGTGTTTGATAGAAGAACTTGTATAGCCTTGGGAATTCTTGCTCAAACACCTGTTACTTTGGGTGGGAAGACTGTCTTAGTTGACTTCATGGTGATAGAAGACCCCTTGGACTTCAATATGCTCCTCGGACGTGATTATGTCTATGCCATGCAAGCTGTGGTGTCAACATTCTTTCGTGTGATGTACTTTAATTATGGTGAAGAAATTGTCACCATTGATCAGTTGGATTTTCTTGATCCGTCTCCTGACCCAACTAGAGACCAGGTCTTTCCATTATTGATTCCCAGTGTTTCTATAGACACCACCCCACCACAGGTGAACTATGTGGCCTCTTGTCCTCTGCGTTCAAGTGCTACTGAGAAGCAGTCTCTGTTTTCATGCTTACCTTCTCGGGACTTGGTCCCAGCAGTTGAACGGGTGAGTCATCCTATACAGACTGTAGATCCTTCTCTCCACTCTGTCAATCCATTTGAAAGTTTAGACATGTGTCCTATCTCGGATGATCTCCTTCCTTCGGATGAAGTCTTCCTAGAGTCTTTGATACAGTATGACCTTCTTTTGGATGTTGCACTACTACATTTCGACCAAAAATCCGACGGCCGTCATGTCGGATTTTCGACACTTTCCTGTCGCATGTACGACACTTTGATTTTTTTTTAAGCGTCGGAAACTTGTCATCGGTTAGCCGACACTTAAATAACCGTCGGTTAAGCGACACTTATGTAACCGTTGCTTGAATGTAATGCGTCGCTTAAGCGACGGAATATTTTCAACGGTAGTAAATTTTTTTGAGAAAATAACCTTCATAACCGTCGCTTAAGCGACGAATATCAACTAAAAGCGTTGGAAAAGCGACACATATTACCGTCGGAAAAGCGACACATATTAAAATAAACGTCGGAAAAGAGACACATATTACCGTCGGATAAGCGACGGAGGTCTAGACAAGGCGTCGGAAAAGCGACAGAAGAAACCGTCGCTTAAGCGACGCTTGTGGAAATTTTTTTTTTAAAAATTAAAATTTTTTTTTGCTAATTCTTGTACATATATTTTAAAAACCAACTCCTATCAAGTTTGCCTCATTAAATCCTTCAGTTGCTTTTACAAAATCTTCATATGAAATCACTGGTTATGCAACCTACGACTTCATAAGAGTCCAATGAGTAAACAACATCTCACAAAAGTGCTGACACCTGCAACTGGTATAATTACATTTTTGAAAACTGAATGATTTCTTTGTTTCGGAGAAGCAGAAGGGGGACACAGAGGCAAGTATATTTGTTGTCCACAAAGGCCAGGATTTCCCATCAATGAATTGGAAGCTATATTCTCAAAAATTCCCATCACAGTTGTTGGAGCACATTGACTGATTTGGAGTCAAGCAAGTGTGTGGCCATAGAAGATGACATGTATCTTTCACCTTTAAACCTTGGCATGATAGCTTCGTATTATTATATCAGCTACACCACCTTCGAGCTCTTTAGCTCATCCTTGACTGCAAAGACAAAGCTGAAGGGGCTCCTTGAAATTCTTGCTTCTGCTTCAGAGTATTCACAACTCCCGATACGGCCAGGTGAAGAAGAAACTATAAGAAAATTAATAAATCATCAAAGATTTTCTGTTGATAAACCAAAATGCACAAACTAGACAGAAACTAGACAGAAATGTGAGATAAGCCAGCCAAAAATAAATAAATGTTATTTCATTTATTAAATGAATATCTAGTGAATTAAATGTTCATATATCCTAAGTTTCATAGCTCAGGAAAATGTAAAGTTTTCAAAGGGAGAAGATCTAAATGCAGATAGAAAAATTTCAGTGAGAAGGTGGAACATGCACATAAGGGCATGAGGAATCACGAACAGGATAGTGACAACGTATTAGCTTGACAAAGCACGGAAAAACAGAAAAGTCTCAATTTGGAATTTTGGATACAGTCTAGCAGGAGTTTGTAAAAATTTCTTCCCTTAATGCCCTTATGGCTTCTAATACAAAACAGAAATTTGACCTCTTTGACTAGAGGTTTCCTGGATCTTAACCCTATGAATTTTCAACCTTAGGGCTGCTATGAAATTGTAGCAGCGGTGGATCTTAACCCTATGAATTTTCAACCTTAGGGCTGCTATGAAATTGTAGCAGCGGAAGTGCTGAGATAAACATAATTTATTCTTTTCAGCCTTTTTGTAATTTCCTTCCTTTCATTCCTCATAAATCGACCCTACTTTTGAGACAAAAAGGAAAATTAAAAAAAATACACAAAAGCCTCACAACTTTGACCATAGGCTGCCTTGAGTCGAACTGGCTTTAGCATGAGTTTTTAATAGGGTTTGGGAAAGCTATCCTCTGCTGTTTTCTTCTTAAAAAAGACTGCTTTCAACACCTTTGCTAGCTGTCCAGTCCAGTTGGTCAACCTGCCTTTACTTTTATTCTGCTTACTTTATGGCTTATTTTTAAGATGGCCCTCTCC
>LPNX010712677.1:23090-86651 GCA_001517045.1 Pseudotsuga menziesii | reverse complement strand
CATTTTTAAGGAACTCTTCCAATTTTTGACTCATGCCTACCTTTTTAGAGCCGTCGCTTAAGCGACACTTAGGAGGCAAACCGTCGCTTAAGCAACACTTAGGAGGATAGCAATTTTAGCACCGTCGTTTAAGCGACACTTAGGAGGATGACCGTCGCTTAAGCGACGCTTATGCCCATTATTTCAAAAAAAAAATTAATCTTTCTGATTTTTGGCACGGTTAAAATAAAAAATCCACGCGCCGTCGGAAAAAACCGTCGGATTTTGGATCAAAATGTAGTAGTGTTGGTTCAGTTGTGACTAAGTCTAACCTTGATTTGCCTAGTAAGTCTGACCTTTCTTCTTATATTGGTCTTGTTGAGTCTTTTGACTCTTCCTTCGAACAACAAGTCAGTGATCCTGATGAGTTTGATTTTTCTTATGAATTTTTCAACTCCTGTGATATTGAGTTTGTTCCTACAGACACTATATCCCTTGTTGATTTTTGCTCTCCTTATGAGGTTGATCTTCCTGATTTTAAACCCTCAAGCCTTGGTTTTATAGAATCTTCTTCGGTTGATTCTGCCTTGACTTTACCTTTTGCAGAAGATAGCAAAGTCACACGTGTTTCTACCAAAGTGACCCGCATCAGATCGTTTCTTCTGAATACGATTCTGATGTTGTTGTTTCTTGGAGACAGGATTCTTAGTTGGATTCACAACTGTTTACTAGCCTCACCTTGTGCTTCAAGTTGTAATTGCATTTGCATGTATCCTGCTCGCGCTTTTGAGCCTGATGTCGGATTCCATGCTTTTAGCTCGTTGTATAAGCCCTCATCTTTGTTCTCATTGTCGCTAAGCCTTGTATCATTTTACCTTTGCGACTTGACACCCTTTATATTGAGGAGATGTTCCCTAAGTGTCCCTATCTTGCTCACTTTCCTTGCATTATGCATAGGTTTGTTCCTTGCGCTTGGAACTAGTTCCGCTTGCTTATGACACTCGTCTCCTCGCATTTAGAGCATTCTTTCTGCTCTCCTTCGAGCTCGTTAAAAACAGTAAGGAGGCCGCGAGTTTACTTTTCCGGACTCGTTAAAACTTCACGGGAAAGATTTTGAGTTTCTTTAGGCCCAAGTCTAACTCCTCAAAATAGACTTGACTGCCGAGTAAACTTGTCCATTCATGCTCGTTAAGAATATGTGAATGGGCATCCACATTGGTGGTAGGTAATCTCTTTCTCCGACCATGTGGAATAATACGAGAAATGATCCCTCTCTTTTCTATTTGAATTGAGAAGAGTATTCTCAGGCATAGGTTTATCTCTTTTCCGGACCTAAGGGACTAAACTTACGGAAAAGGAACCCTTGGTATGAGCTTAGTTTTCTCTTTTTCGTGCTCTGGACCAAAACATGAAAAAGATTATGAGTGTACTTTATGTCTTTGTCATGCTCGTTAAACCCTAAAGAACAAAGCATCGAGTTTATTGTTGTAACCCTCATTTCTCGTAATCAAATGGATCTTTCTGAGTGATCTTGCCTTCCTTCACACTCGTAAGACTCAGGCTATATGCTGCTTTTGAAGGAGCGTTGGGTAGGTGGTAATTTAACCTTTTTCGAACCTTCCTGACTAAATACAAAAAAGGTGCGCCTTTTCTTCTTCGGAAGTTAAGAGAGTTCTTCTTTGGTTTGTTTTATACTTTTTCGGCCTTAGGAGACCAAATTGTACAAAAAAGGACCCCCCTGGAGTCTTCTTTGGAGTTTTCAGACTCTCTAAACTATGAAAACACCGTCGAGCATGTACTAGTTCGGGCTCGTAAAATCCACGAATTAGTGCTTTATCAAGCATTCTTCTTTCTTTTCTTTGAGCTTGCCAAAAATGAAGATGGTCCCGAGTTTTCTTTCTTGGACTCGTTAAACCTTTACAAGAAAGAGGGGAAGGGAAGTTCATTCACATGTTTTTTACATCATGGCAGCAAGTCTTGTTTCCTTGAACAAAGCACCAGTTTTGAGTCTATCAACAGTTGGGTCCTAGTCTTTTGACCTTATCCTGATTCAGAGTTTCTTACTCCTCCAGTTGGTCTCTTTTCCAATTATATGGGGAATTTGTCAATGTCTCCTACATTGTAGATTTGTTTCGTTGGTCCTTTTTGTGTCAAAAGCTGCCTAAGTCACTTTTTGTGTCGTGCTCACTTTTCAAGGATTAAACCTTTGTCGGCCATTCTGCAGTTGCCTTGACCTTTTTTGTCGGCCATTCCCTGGTATCAGTTCATTACATCATGTCTTCGGTGTTCCTTGTCGTGAAATTCAGTACCAATTCCAGATCCAATTAGTCTTTGACTTACCTCGTGTTGGATGATGAAGGATGCCTTAATGCCTTCCTTCCAACGGATCTCTTCCTATCGACTGCAACACATCTTGCTATGGGGATGAGATTTAGAGTTTTTATGACAGTACCTTGGGGATTGTTGTCATCAATGGCAATTTCCCTCGCTATTGGGTAGTGGGAATACCTTAATGTCTCCTACTCGACAGATTCTTCAAGTGTTCGACTTCAAGTCCTTGTAATCACACTTGTTAGAATGTACTTGGTACCTTGGGGACCATTTTCATTAATGGTGGTTTCCCTCATGTTTGTTAACGGTTCTCATTATTGACCGGTAATCAAACGGTTTCCTCCATGTTCGACTTCAACTCTTTTATTCGCATGGTTAGGATTTGTACCATTTTTGGGCGGTTTGGATTGAAGACCTTGGGCTAACAGTAGCATTATCATTTTTTGCTATTGCCCGAGTTGCGCAAGACCTTGTTATACTTTATATGATATTTTGCTGAGACATAGATCCACCTTGTATTTTTGTGGCTATGATCGATTGTTGAGCATGGATCCACCTTGTTCATTTGTGGCCATGACTCCTTTAGATTTGATATGGCACATTTTTGCATCTTGAGTGCCCATTATATTTTCATCAGTTATACATATGTTGGATCCGCCTTTATCTTTATGGCGATGATTTGTATATGGAATTGTATGTCCCACAAATCAGTTTTTCTAACATTTATCTCTCTTTCAGGTACCTTTGTTCGAGCCTTTTGATCTTGGATTCTCTGCTCTCTCCATACTCAGTTGTTTCCTTTATAATGTATTTCGGATATCATCTTCCCCTCTAACATCACACATTAGGGGGCATCTGTTATAGCTCAAAATGACACATCTCTTCCTGTGACCACTTTTCCATGATTTCATCGCATGTCGACATTTCCATGACGACACTTCATGAAAGTCACTGAAAAAACACCTATATTGGAGGACCCATATCTTGAGTTCTATAACTCCGTTTGACCTCATCTCTGCACCATTGGAAAGGTATTTTAGTTAGCTAAAACTTTCCAGAAGACACCAAAGTCTGACAATGCCCAGAAACACCCTTAAAATGTGTTTTTTGTCCATTCACAACTTTCCTCAAGGAAAAGTCGCGAATGCCTCCTAAATATTCGCGAGTTGCTCTCTTACATACTCGCGAATACAAAAAATTGCTCATATTCATGAGTTTCTGTACTAGAAACTCGCGAATGATCCGTGACTTTCCAGTTATACAACCCGCGAATGCTTGTATTCGTGACTTGCTGTATTAGCAACCCGCGGATGATACGTGACTGTCTAGTTGTGAAACCCGCGAATGCATTTTAAAAATGTCAAAAACTAGTCGTTTACATTTTGGTTAGTTTGGGTAGTTATGCAACTGAATTCTTCAGTTGTAACCACTTTGTCCTCGCCCCTAACTCTTCCTTAACCATATAAATAGAGGTAGGGAGGTCCATGAGAGGGGACTTAAATTTCTGCATTGTTATGCTAGAGGAATCGGGACTCTCTTTGCCCACACCTTTGCCCTAGAAGCATTATCCTTGTGTTGCAGAGCTTGGAGGATGAGTTCCTTGGAGAAGAGAAGCAGCAGAACTAGATCAAGGTTTCGTGAGGTGCCAAACTTGAAGAGAAGGTATACTTGTACTTGTTTTCAAGATTAATAAAGATGTGATGTCCTTCTTCTTCCCAAATCATTGTTCAATGTGTGATTGAATATCTGTTTATGATCATATGATGATGTTATTCAGATTATTATTTCAGATTTATTTGATTATCATTTATTTATATGTGGTCATAATGGTTTGAGGAAGGTATAACTTGTTTTGCAAGTCTCTTGGAGTGAGAGGAGCAAGAAGAGGATTGAAGAGAAAGCTTAGACCAGCCTTCAGTTAGTCAGGTGTGGACCTTTCTCATCTCTTATCTTGCTTATATATGCTTGCTGAACATTGTGCATCTCTCTTTCAACCCCAGTATGTTGATTGCCTCTTAAACCCTAGCCACAGGATACTTTTCTTTACAACAGCATGGGAATCGCATTCATATTGGACTTTCCCAAACACACTTTCATAAGGAAACAAAGCTCAATTCTGTTACTCGCTATGGTTTTTATACCCCCAATTTAAATATTCCTAGTATCCCTTAAAAACCTTGGAAAGTGAGATGAAACTCATCATAACTCAAAAATCGTGGCTCCAATGGACAAGCCACCGGCGTTCTTGGATTTATGACACCCGAGTGCCTCTAAGGATACCCTTTTTTTAGTAGTTTCACGAATTGAAAGTTGTCTATTTTTCACGAGTTCCTCTAGGGCCACTCTTTGCATATTGAATTCAAATTATAATGATGTGGCAAGGACTTTGTTATCTCCTAAATAAATTATTTTCGATAGGTCAAACTTAGACAATTTATTATTGCATAGTGACGACGATTTCAGGGCATATTATGAAATATGTTTGGGTGATTAACAAAGTTGGAATATCTGGTGTTCTGTTTTTCAAGAAATTTGAATTTTTTATCTTTCGATGGCTTAGGTAAACTTTCCCACGGTTCATTAGCCACTGAAAAGCGGAGCTTTCGACAACTAACAGTTTTGACTTAGGACCACGTTAACCACCAAAAGCATGTTGATCATGTTTTTAATAAATTTTGGAAGGAGACTTTCGGTGGCTTAGGTGAACGGACCAACGGTTCATTAGCCACTGAAAATCCTAGATTTGGGAATCTTGCAAATTAAACCCTAGATTCCCTTAACCGCCGAAAATTCCAAAAAAGGAAAAACTGTTAGCTATCCATCAAAATCAAATGCTGTCAGTATGAGGCACGTCATGATCTAGCACTTAACCACCGAAAATATTGGGGGACTGCAACAAATCATAAGTTGGTGGATAAAAGGTCATTATTGATCTGAAGTGACTAATAGATATCAAAACCCTAGCCTGTCCTCCACCTGTCCCATGACTGCAGTTGAACCACCATGAAACATCAAGTTCCAGTTAAGATGGTTACTACACTAGCCATCTCAAGTTTTCCACCAGAGTTTACAGTTACCCTGCTCAATTACCAGTCACTGCTCAGCCCCTCAAAATAAGCACCCTATCCTTAGTATATTCCCCATTGTACTGCATGCATCCTCACTGATCTAAGCCATCCCTGAAACCAACACGATCAGCTCCTTCCCCAGGGTTTGAATTTTTATTTTGCAGGTGCAGAAGAACATTCAAGAAGATGAAGAGAGGAGGACCCACTCAAAAAACTCAAACACAAGTTTTTGTGGCTAAGCGTTGTTTCAAAATGATCTCTAAGCCACCAAAAGTGGACTTTCAGCAGCTAAGACTGAAATTTCACGGCGTTTCAAGCCACCGAAATTGGCGTTTTACTGTGAAAAGGCATCATTTTAAAATGGTGATTCTGAGCGACTGGAGAATGATTTTTCAAAATACTCCCAGGTTTTTGTTCCTAGAATGCTAGGTAACAATACCATCTCTCCATTTTCCTACAAGTATTTCATATTGGGAGAATCAAATCCATCTCTAAGCCCTAATTTTCGGATCTCAGAATTTCCCTGTTTTATACATGTTTTTGAAATACATATCTCAGGAAAATAAAAATGATTTTCAAAAACCCAAGAGAGGTGTTTGCTCAAAACAAACCATTTTACCAAAACCTCTTTCAGTTTATACACATGTGTCACATATTTAAAGGACCAAATCCATCTTTGAGCCTGCGTTTTTCAACAGTTTAGCCAAATTTTTAGGGCAAAAGATGACTTGTCAGTCCTCCAGGTGGCATTTTCAACCTCATCCATCAGTCCATGAATATTTTCTATTGATGTAGAAGAATTTTCAGCACTATATAGAAACATACTCAACCTACCTTACTTAGACTCTGAAGATCAAGAAGAACAGGAAGCTGGAAACCCTAGCAGAACTAGCAATAAGCATCTTTGGCCCAGAAGCCGCTTGTGAGACTGCTGCCAATCCAAAACCTGGGTAGGATACAAAGACATTAAAGGGACATCACCAAAACCTATAAACAACAAGGCATAGAATTCAAAACCATAAATCTCAAGCACACCTTGTGCTTGAAACCCTAGCAGAGGCAACATCAAGCTTTCAAGATCCTGAGGCAGCTCATGATGCTGCCGCTTTGTCAAACCCTATGCAAATGGAAGAAATACTAGAAGGACAGAGGTAAAAGCTGTAAAAGGTTGATTTAAAGGTTAATAAAATTTTGCAGAAAATAGAGCTTTTGGTGACTTAGGCGAACGCAACAACTGTTCATTATCCACCGAAAGTAGAGCTTTCAGCAGCTAACAGACCCAGGATTTTGCTTCCTTAACCACCGAAAGCACAAAAGGGTGTAGAAGGATATGTTTACACACAAAACCAGTTTTGATGGGTACAACTATCTCAGGGATGAAATATAAAGCTGAAATTTGCTGAAAAGCACCATTGGAGGAGGTCTGTTCCAGTTTTGAGGATACAATCAAGGAGAAAAGGGTCACAAACCCTACTTGTTTTTTACCAACAGTGGCTTATATATCAGATGACAAGTTACAAGTCTACTTCAGTACTCACTACAGTCATCAAAGAGTTCAATGAGTGAACTAGTGTTAGAGTTAGATAGACTAGTACTTAAATTAGGGTTTTTTGACCTAATTTTGCAAAAAACATTTATTTTATCTATTTTTAGTAAATCAGATCCAACTTTTTAGGTCCTAAATATTTTTGTAAAGGATATAAAGCCTAAGACCTATGTTGAAACAAAGGTTCGACTTCGAGGATATTTAGACCATTATCATTATCAAGCTTCTCATATTATTCATGACCTAATATAAGCTCTTTTGCTATAATATGTTCAGCTTCCATATCTTTTATGTTCTATGCTTGTGCTTGAATGTTTGATTCAGGTTTATTCATGTTATCTAATGTCTGATAGCTGTCATATTATCTATATGTTGATGAGTTGAATTTCAAGTACTTTTCCTTGTTATGATTAGCCATTTATATGTAATTGTTTTATATATGAATCTGCCAGCATAGTAAGTTCTCCCCCTTTTCACCCTATTATCAAACCTATGAACTGTGGTAGTTAGAAGCCTTATATTTTGATTGAGTTTAATGCATGTCTTGAGAGTGTGAGGTCCTGTAGGTCATATGACTTGATCCATTTAGAAAAACCATAAAAACATTTAAGTTACCAGACATCCTCGAGCTGCAACCTAGAGGAGTTTCCTGGAGTTCTAACAAATTGGCACCGTTTCCAGGGAAAGGAGATTGAAGCTCAGCTTCCCTCGAAGATGACATAGATCCTACTTTGATGATAAACAAAGTTTGGACACTATTCTGGTTGTAATCATCTATCTGGCGACTCCATTGGAATAAGGTGGCTTCAAGAAGAGCAAGTACCAGAGCAAACCCTCAAGGGCCACCAGTAACACCTGTTTCAGATCCATAAGAGATTCTAAGAAGAGCTAGGGCTTCACTAAGACAGACCTCCAGAGCTACAAGGGGAGCTACATCAGGTATTTCCAGAGGTATTTCTGTCGTTATATCAAATAGACCTCCATTTCAATCTTCTTCTGTTGAAGCATCTAGTTCTCAAAAGTTTATTAGTAAATTAGAAAACTTTAGGGTTGAGGAATCTTCAAGCACTGCTGCTTGTGAAGATCTCATCCCTGGCGAATCCATGAAAGACAAATTCAGTCGCGACTCCACAATATTAAGATGCACAAATCATTTGCTTCTCTTTTGGATCGGAGGTTTGCACCTCGTGACTTTTCTTCAGTTCCTGGTTTCCCAAATCCAGTACCTGATATGCCTGAATGGGGAGATTTTATACCTGTTTTCAAAGAGGAGAAAGAAGACAATCCTGCAAAACACCTCCTCAAATTTCATGAATGCATGGATCTATTAGATCAGTAGCATGAAGATGTTCATGTATTCATTGTATGGTGATGCACACCAGTGGTATTTTTCTTTACCTCCTTCCAACATTTCATCATTGAAGGATTTTCACCGAGCATTCATTGAGCACTGCAAAAGGTATTGTTCAGATGAGCTTGTATTTGGTAATTGTTGTGATGAATATGAATTACATCATAACGCTAAAGATGTAAATAGAGACAGATCTCTCCCTCAAAATATGCAGTAGACCTTCAAGAATCTTCAAGATGATGCACTTTTCCATCAACATGAACTAGAAATGAATTATAAAGGAGTTGAATATTTTCCTACTATCATTCAATTTGATTGTTGTGAATATGAGGAATTGATTTATTTAACTATTCATAGAAATGGTCAACTTTCTGTTGGTCAAGTGACCATTGAAATCAGTAAGGCTAGCTCACAGTTTCCATATTTGTAGATCAAGGGATGCTGCAGTAACCATGAGGAACAAGATTTTCAGGGATTGTTTGATCTCCAACTAGAACATCAGGAAGATATTCCTTCTCCATATGAATATGTTGCTTCAAATTATGACAAGGAACTAGATGCTTCTTATGAATCTGCTGCTCAAAATTCCAATAAACATCTTTTTAGTTTTGATATATCCTACAAAGATATTATTGTGGAAGAGGAAATTGTTAGCTGTGATAAGCTAGCATATCATCATGATGAATTCAGATTATGTGAAGGGGAGCAGAAAGATTCAGATCAGCTGTTGAGCTTGCATTTTTATCAGACAAAGGTTGAGCAGTGCACATTCAACATTGACATCAGTGGAGGAAAAGATCAGCAACATAAAAAGGTATTTCATGTTGGATTTTATGACCCTATTGCTGACTATCTGGAACTTATGAGCAGCATAGATATCAAAATATTTTTGTCAGATGAAAGCTGGTTCTGTAACCCTTTGAAACTACATTACTGCATGCTAGGGTTTCATTTATTTTTCGGGTCAAGATCAAGGATAAGTTCAGTAAATCAGCTTCTAACATGGCTTCATTGGAAGCCTGATGTCACTTGATAAGAAGACTCTACTAATTAGAATTAGGAGTAGGAATAGGTAGGAAAATAAGCTCTTAATATGAGCAGCTAGGTCATTTTCAGTTTTTTTTCATGAATAAGCAAAGCGGGCTACAGACAAGTTGCAGCGGATCAGTTATGAAGGACAAATGACTCCATGCCTAATGGAACATTAGAAGATAGCCTTAATTCTTATTTTTCAGGAAAGGAATTTTGGTCTGGGGTTCTTGGGACTTCACAGGGAGGTTCCCATCCCCGAGTAGGAGCTATATGTTATTTCCTAAATAAATTATTTTTCGATAGGTCAAACTCAGACAATTTATTTTTGCATAGTGATGAATATTTCAGCTCATATTATGAAAGATGTTTGGGTGATTAACAAAGTTGGAATATCTGGTGTTCTGCTTTTCAAGAAATTTGAAAGTTTTAGCTTTCGGTGGCTTAGGAAAATTTTCCCACAGTTCATTAGCCACCGAAAATCCCATCTTTTGGCAGCTAACAGTTTCGACTCAGGACCACGTTAACGACTGAAAGCCTGTTGATCACATTTTTAATAAATTTTGGAAAGGAGACTTTCGGTGGCTTAGGCGAATGGACCAATGGTTCATTGGCCACTGAAAATACCATCTTTCAACAACTTGGGAATTAAACCCTAGATTCCCTTAACCACCAAAAAGGACAAAAAAGGAAAGATGGTTAGCTATCCATCAAAATCAAACGCTGTCAGCATGAGGCACGTCATGATCTAGCACTTAACCACCGAAAAGACTGGGGGACTGCATAAAATCATAAGTTGGTGGATAAAAGGTCATTATTGATCTGAAGTGACTGATAGAGATCAAAACCCTAGCATGCCCTCCATCTGTCCCATGACTGTAGTTGAACCACCACGAAACATCAAGTTCCATTTAAGATGATTATTGCACTAGCCATCTCGAGTTTTCCACCAGACTTTACAGTTACCCAGCTCAAGTACCAGTCACTGCTCAGCCCCTCAAAATCAGCACCCTATCCCTATTCTATTCCCCATTTTCCACCCATTTTCTTGCATGCATCTTCATTGATCTAAGCCATCCCTAAAACCAGCACGGTTAGCTCAATCCCTAGGGTTCGAATTTTTATTTTGCAGGCACAGAAGAACATTCAAGAAAATGAAGAGAGGAGGACCCGCTCAAAAAACTCAAAAAAAAGGTTTCTATGGCTAAACGTTGTTTCAAAAAGGTCTCTAAGACACCAAAAGCGGACTTTCAACAGCTAGGACCGAAATTTCATGGCGTTTCAAGCCACCAAAATTGGTGTTTTACTATGAAAATGAAAAATTTTAAAACAGTGATTCTGAGTGACTGGAGAATCATTTTGCAACATGCTCAAAGGTGTTTGTTCCTAAACTGCCAAAGAACAATAACCTCTCTCTATTTTATTATAGGTATTGCATATTGGGAGAATCGAATCCATCTCCGAGCCCTAATTTTTGGATCTCAGAATCTCCTTGTTTTACACATGTTTTTGAAATACATATCTCAGGAAAATGAAAATTATTTTCAAAAAACTAAGAGAGTTTTTTTTTCAAAACAAACCAATATACAAAATCCTCTTTCAGTTTATACACATGTGTCACATATGTGAAGGACCAAATCCATATTTGGGCCCTAGTTTTTAGTAGTTTAGCCCAATTTTTAGGGAAAAAGATGACCTGTCAGTCCTCCAGGTGGCATTTTCGGCCTCATCTATAAGTCCATGAAGATTTTCTGCAAATGTAGAAGAATTTTCAGCACCAGAAAGAAACATACTCAACCTACCTTACTCAGACTCTGAAGATCAAGAAGAACACGAAGCTAGAAACCCTAGCAGAAGTGGCAATAAGCATCTTTGGCCCAGAAGTAGCCTGTGAGACTGCTGCCAATCCAAACCCTAGGAAGGCTACAGAGACATCAAAAGGACATCACCAAAACCTATAAACACTAAGTAAAATAATTCAAAACCATAAATCTCAAGCACACCTTGCGCTTGAAACCCTAGCAAAGGCATCATCAAGCTTTCAGGATCCTGAGGAAGTTCATGATGTTGCTGCTCTGTCAAACCCTATGCAAATGGAAAAAATACCAAAAGGACAAAGGTAAAAGCTGAAAAAGGTTGATTTAAAGGATAATAAAATTTTGCAGAAAGCAGAGCTTTCGATGGCTTAGGTGAACGCAGCAGCTGTTCATTAGCCACCGAAAGCAGAGCTTTCGGTAGCTAACAGACCCAGGATTCTGCTTCCTTAACCAAAGAAAGCACAAAATTGTGTAGAATGATATGTTTATGCATAGAACCAGTTTTGATGGGTACAACTATCTCAGGGATGAAATATAAAGCTGAAATTTGCTGAAAAGCACCATTGGAGGAGGTCTATTCAAGTTTTGAGGATACAATCAAGGAGAAAAGGGTCACAAACCCTACCTGTTTTTTACCAACAGTGGCTTATCTATTAGATGACAGGTTATAGCTCTACTTCAATACTCACTGTAGTCATCAAAGAGTTCAATGAGTGTACTAGTGTTAGAGTTAGACAGACTGGTACTTAAATTAGGGTTTTTTTGACGTAATTTTGCAAAAAACAATTATTTTATCTATTTTTAGTAAATCAGATCCAACTTTTCAGGATCTAAATATTTTTGTAAAGGCTATAAACCCTAATACTTATGTTGAAACAAAGGTTCGACTTCGGGGACCTTTAGACTATTATCATTATCAAGCTTCTCATATTATTCATGACCTAATATAAGCTCTTTTGCTATTATATGTCCAGCTTCCATATCTTTTCTATTTTGTGCTTGTGCTTGAATGTCTGATTCAATTTTATTCATGTTATCTAATGTCTGATAGCTGTCATCCTATATATATATGTTGATGAGTTGAATTGCAAGTAATTTTCCTTGTTATGATTAGCCATTTATATGTAATTTTTTTATATATGAATATGCCAGCATAGTAAGTTCTCCCTCTTTTCACCCTATTATCAAACATCTGAACAGTGGTAGTTAGAAGCCTTATCTTTTGATTGAGTTTTCTGCATTTCTTGAGAGTGTGAGTTCCTGTAGGTCAGCTGACTTGATCCATTTAGAAAAACCATCAAAACATTTAAGTTACCAGGCATCCTAGAGCTGCAACCTAGAAGCGTTTCCTGGAGTGCTAACAGACTTCTCCAACTCCTACCTATTCTCAAGTAATCATGTTATTGCCATTAAGCATTCAAGGGTCTCTCCTTATACATTATTTTCTTATTGCAACTCTACTCTTGGCAGGTAACATATTCTCTCATCTCTAGGAAATTATTAAGTGAATCTATGCATACTATGAGGATAGTTTCTTTGTATAAAATTATAAATCTTGATATTTGAAAGATTTTTTGATGCAATAACCTCCCAGTGAAATGCATTCAACATTGGTGGAGTTGAACACTACCACTCTTACTTTTTGTGGTCTGAATACCATCACCACAATCATTATGCACATTCACCACTCACACACATCACTCTCCTATCCAAATCTTTGTTGAAGTCGTACATCATTCTCCTGTGTGGCACTTTTTTCAAGACACTTGACTCTTACACCAATCAGATTGATAATGACAAACCCAATAATTCCAAATGATGAATGTAATTTCTCCACCAAGTTTACATGGTTTGTAAAGAAAAGAATATAATAGTAAGAATGTGTGTAGGTCCTTAACATTCATAACTCACTGATATAGATGGACTCAAGGTAGTGACAATAAATGTCTCAACGCAATGTTCATAATACATGTGCTTTGTGTTGATGATCTATAGTACAAATCAATTCTTTTAGTGGGTTATTTATAGACATTAGGAAATCACTCTATGACTCTATTCTTATGAACATATCAATTCAATGTACATGACACGCAACCCACATATGTAGGTTAATTGTTATGAGGCCCCTATTAATGCTCATATTATACTGTCACCCTTATGAAAAACACATAACAACATTAGTCATAGTAGTGGAACATGAATAAGATTCATTAACTATGTGTCAAGCACTAACCACCTATCAAAACCAAGTGCTTCCATACACATTTTTATATGGGCATGTGTGAACATCGATCCCAAATTAATGGCCATGACAACTTGTACTAATTAACACCAAGCTTGAAAGGCACATCAGTCCACTTGGGGAAACATGTTGTCGTTTAGAGGTTCCAAACCCTACTGTAGGAAATGGCATCTCCCCACTTCAACAACCAATCTCACCTCTTATGACATTTCCACCAAGCGATAAGTCAATGGATAATAGGAGATAAGTCAAATATATGTATGATGGATGGGTACAAGTTCTTACTACGCAATATTTAATATTAACAATGGATATTTAGTTTTCTATTTTCTTAATTCAAAGTTTTCAAACCCTATTTAATTTGTTGAATCTTAAGAAGGAAAACATTCCAACTTCGATTTTCATCAACTATTGAAATGAGACAGTGCATATTTTCTACTACCAACATAAATAAATTCCTTGCACCTATTTATGGACATAACATGAATGAATCCTATTTAGTGTTAAGAAATTTTACTCTGTTAACAATCCTAATTCTAATAGAGCATACTTTTCATTTATGGAGATGTACTATGGAAAAACCTAGGTATTGTAATATTCCTACCCACTCTAAACCAAACAATTTCGCAAATTATCAGACAAAGAACTACCAAAAACCTCACTGAATAGATGTTTACTAACCACTAACTATAGAATGATGCCTACTGGTGGGAAACTACATTTATGTTTAATTCCTTTGAGACGTTATCCCACACTTCCCCAACCAGAGTTGACGAACAGTAAGAATTTATGAATGTTGAAGTACTGTGATTTTGGCGTTAATGTTTGTTTCAGGCTTGATACTTAATCATACTCCATTAAGAGAACCATGATAAGAGGACATGAAGACACATCCTATAATGAGAATATAATGACATTCAAGAAAAAAACCATTTTTTACACCAGATTGCAATAATAGGGTACTATTGTAGTTCTAAGTCATCAACATTCTATATAATGATGCTAAAGCTTGGAAAAATTGATTGTAAGAAACTCAGTTCATAAATACTTTTATTTTCAAGAGAAAATAGGACTTGTACAGAGATGGGAATGATTGTTGTGTATGATTTTGACACTTAGAAAATTTATATCAACAGTTGAATGTCATAAAATTTTGACACTTACTAATGATACACTATTGGAATTGATTTGATATTTGTTTTTATTACAATCATTTTTGAAGGATTAATGTTTCACTACAATGTGCTAATATCAAGTGATCTCAAGGAATGTTTTCAACATTTATGAGTCATTAACATTTTACTCTTCGCATGGTACTATGTGATCATGAGATTTATTAAGTATAGAAAATGTTGAATTACAAATGTGAGAAATGGAGTGAATTCAATCCTTAACAAAGGTGGTTAAAATGAATTGAAACAACTACCACTTAAAATTGAAGGATGAGATACCATAGACTAATCTCATCCTTTCCTTCTTTGAAAAGGCTAGTGTCAATCATGTTTAGGGAATTTAAACAAACTCATGTATTTCCTAGTCAACAAGAGAATTGAAAATAAACCAAATTAAATAATTACAGGAATAATTGATGGAGAAAGATGAGAATCTTGTGGTGAAAGCAATGAAAATTTGTGCTTATCTTGGGCAATTACTATTCAGCTTCCAAATATTGGAGATCGTTTTGTCATAAATGAGTTTCATATCAAGAAAGTATTTGTCTATTTATTTAGAGACATGAAGGTCATCACACTCAAAAATTACAAGGAAGTGCATTAGTGACAGTAGATCAGTCACTCACTTTAGCATGAATCCAAGCATGGCTATAACATTTTAAAGTGAGCAAAACCATATTTACTCACCCACCTCCAAAAATAGTAGCTACTCTTCCCAAAAAGGTTTCTCCTATAATATAAATGGAACCCCCAAAGGTAGAAGCAAATGACGTTAATCCAAATACTTGATATTGGAAACAATACTACCAAAGGATTTCCAAGTGAAAGTCGAAATTTTGTCGGCTTCTTTGATAGAAATCAAAGGTGGAGGTCATGCAGAAGCAATTGAAACTGAGTTGAATGGACTCCAATGTTTGTTTAAGAACATGAATGTTGAAGTGAGAGGATTCTTCTTCTAAATCCAGAAATTAAATTATCTTACCCTCTGTTTCTTTCCTTTAACTACCAATCAACATAATTTTTTGAAGTACTTCAGAAATAGACTTTGATTGGAAGAATTTGGCAAAGTATTCCTAGGTTAAAGTTTTAGCTCTAGCTAAAAGGCCCTCTATTTGATATTATTCATAATGTATAAATATTTTGGGGAGCTAACCGCATCCATGGTTACATGTTTAAGGACATATTTGAAAGAGTACAATTGACCTACAAATCCTTTTTTTTTTTTTAACAAAAAGAGGATTTTTACTGCAAACTAATATAAATCAAGTAGAAAAAATAAATAAACTTCTAATCAGATTCACTATAGTTGCAGTATAATATTTATATCAACTTGACTATATTTGTAAGCCAATGCAAAATATGCTCAAATTTAAAACCATTTAAACTAAATAATTGACTGACCTTCTTGTCGATCCAAATGTTTTGATGCAGTGTATGAAAACTTGTGTCATGACCTATCCTTTGAGGGTACAAGCCATCCCATGTAAATGTATAATCTATACTATATGAGGTTACATCCTTGTCTACAATCACCTGCAACATATCATCCCATTCCTTGCATGCATGATCATGATCAACACAACAAGTATGGAACCCATTGCCAAGAGACTCATGTGGATTCTACTCACCCACCCATTTCCATTTGAGAACTTAGCCACATTACTTATAAATATAATTACCTCATTCTTCCACTAATACATGAAGATTCCAACCAATATGACTCAGTTTTAGCTTAGCCACGAGGGCTGAAAATTTTCAAGCTCATCTCACATTAGTTTTCTGGGATGAAACTTGACCATATAAGGAAAGGAACCCACATGACCATAGAATTATTTTAAATCATCTGGTTTTATTTTAGTTCTGTAATAAGTTGTAGAATTCAAACAGACTTGGAGGCTTCTCATGGTCGACATGGAGATGACTGCGACAGTAAAGACGACCCCATATGTGCATGTTCATGTACATGTAGGAGAACAAGAAATCAAGTGGAATATGTCATGGCAAAGGGATATGATCTGTAGAGAATAAACAAACTAATATACACCCCTCCCAATCATGTACACACATTTTAATTAATAGGCATCTACCACCCTCAATTCCTACTCAGTCGCAAAGCCCAAACCCTCCTTAAACCCTAATAACACTGCAATAACTACAGTCTCAAACCAAATTTAATTCGGTTTGGAATTGGTAAAATAATTAGTTGCTGCATTTTCATATCAATAATTATATTTATCCTCCTTCACAAACAATGTCATCCTAACCTTATTCCACAGGGCATCATGCAATATATATTTATCAGTTTAATACCAATTAAAATGGGTGCATACATATTAATATATATTATGTTTACATTCTGAATATTGTACCTGTGGCATTTTTATGTCAGTTGGAAAGCATGCCACCTCTTCAAACCTACTCTACATGGCATGTCAATGAGCAAGTGGAAATTAAAAGAAATCAGGCTTGATTTGGATCCTTTTATTTTAAATTTCAAAATAAATTAATGAAGTTGTGGTACAAGAAAAGATTCAAAGAAGCTAACCTTATAAAGAACTGCAAATAAGAAGAATGGTTAAGAAAATGAAGAGAAAGAAGAGGAAAAATGAAAGGACTCTCTTAAAAATGAACATAAGAGTTGATAACTTTATTAAAGTTCACAAGTCACCAAAGTAGGTCAATGGGAATAGAGAGAACAACAAATCACAACAATAGTGTGGGAGCGCGCCTTGGCGAGTTTGAACTCCTAATAAGTACCAAAAGGAAAGAAATACAACATCGAGAAGAGGTAAAACATAGCAGCAAAAAATATACTACATGGTACTCAAAGTAGAAGTAGATGTACATATGAAAGACAGAACATCTATGTCATCAACAATAATTGTGAATTTACCAATGCAGTATATGATATTTTCCTATGGGGAATTCCCTCAACTAATATAGCCTATGATATTTTCCTATGGGTGATCCGAAGAGGCGCCTAGGACCAACCAAGTGGAGCTATCCTAACATCCAAGGCCAAAGATAAAAATATGGCAATGGAAATATGACCACCTGGTATGGAATGGGAGACACCCATGGAATGGAACAAACTAGGGCATGCCCATCTTTGTGGGCGTGTGCAAGTGGGGAATCTTCAAAGACAGCAACAAGGTGTGCCTTGTCTAACTGACTTGATGCCCTCTATCTTTGGATGGGGTATCTAAATGAAAGAACAGATCAACCTGGTGTAACTAGGCATTGATATGATCTGTAAGGTCTATAATTTGTAAGTGATTTGTATTAACATGATCGAGATGTATAAAATCCATCTACAAATTTATGGTTTTTGTCTCTTGAATATTCTTCCAAAACACATTCTAGATGAAAAAACATTAATACAACCCCAAAAAGAGATGGCTACTTTTGTAGTACATTTGAAATAAAAAACAAATTCTTGTACTTAAATGCATCCAAAAACAATGATAAGATGAGGCTCTAAAATGTCTCTTTTTTTGGCTCAAAAGGGACATTCCTTGAATCAATTTTTTCAGAACCAGAACCAACCGACAGGAGCTAGCCTAAAAATCAGGTTGAAAAAAAGGTCAACTAAAAATATATATGCAAATTTTTAATAAATGATCAATAAGAAATGTGTGAGACAAAATAGAGGATGGGGTTTCATTAAATAACAATAAATTAGGGTTTGGACATGCACCATTTTGATTTTTTTTTCCCTTTTTTCATTGTTTTTCCTCCTTTTTTTGCAACCATGCAGGTGGGTCTGATCAAATGAGATCCAATCCAAATTGTAATCGGATGGTCGAAACCATCCTATAGTTCCAGTTCAGAAACCGATTCAAACCTAGCTTGGTGTGAACTTGGTCTAGACCATCTAGTTCCAATAAATTTGCCTTGGATCTTATTTGATTTCTGGATCCTCTAAGGGAAACCCTTTCTTTCAACAATGAATAGGTGTATGAATAAATCCTTTGCAAAACTACATAGTCAATGGGAAGTAATGATCCAGGAATGCAAGTATATAAAATCCAAACTTGCTTAAGACCCAGAAATAATGCAGTGGTGAGAATGGGAGCTTATGACAGGCCGATTGACTAATTAACCGTTTGAATATAAGGCCCTTTCCAAGGTTCTTGAACCTCATAATTTTCAGGCCATATAGAGCTACATCCTTGGAATTTCTACTTGTTTGTAAATTTCATTAGTGTAGACATGTGGAAAGAAACCTATATCAGAGCATTCAACGTTTAAATTCAGATAGAAAATGGAAGTGTCAAGTAGAAAAATTTTCAAAGGTGTTTTTCTAGTATTCAATTGATTCTTTAGTTTAGGTAATTAACTTGAATGCAATACCAAGAATTGAATGTTCTTGTTCCATTGGAAAATTTTGGCTATTTGCATATGTTAACCTAATTTCTCTCTTTTTCTATACAAGACTTAGTTGTCTAACATTTCCATAGATAGTTGCCACCTACCAAAAAATCTGCAAATTGTCCTTAACTGCAAATTCATTGAACATATATATTTTTTAACCCAGAGGTCCTGTCCACTGTAGTAAGTTTTGAGAGATTTTATCTAATTCATGAAATTGAGTTCAATATAAAATGAACTTCGAAGCTATTCCACCCCTATAATTAATCAAGACTTTAATTTGGGAAAATATGCAATATAAAGCATATTCTGCTTTGTATAACCAATGCTGTCTAATCCATATTTAAAGGTATTTTATGTTGCTTTAAATATGCAGTACTTAGCATGTGAACATTGTTGAAAAATCCAGACATGGAGAGGAACAATAGTTTACTTTGTCAAACCCTTTTCATGGGAATCACATTCATATATCCCTTCGTAAACACACTTGTAGAAGGCAAGGAAAATTAATTATGTTGCTCGATTTTTTTTTACACCCCTGGTTGAATTTTGCCTGGTCTCCTTGAATGGCCTTGAGAAGTGAGATGAAACTCACCATAACTTGAAAATTGAGGCTTTGGTGGACAAAAATCTAGTTCCATTTCATTCATGGTATCCGAGTACTACTAGGGACACCCCTACTTGGTGGTTTCATGGGACAAATGTAATGTCCCCATTCAAATAATTTCATAGCAGGACAATTCCATCAATCCTACTAGTTCCCTAGGTTGGATGGATACATTTAGAATTTTAATAAGGGAGCTAATAAATGATGTTCAGACATTAGAATGGGATAAATATTTAATAATTTAGCTTATTAAATAAATACAAGAGAAAATTGAAGTGGTAATGGAGCATGGAGACACATATATACTATGGGTCCCACACAAGCTAGAAATTTTGTGCCACATGGCATCCTCCTCTTGCAATTTCGAATCCATGGGAAGCATAAAGGTTCTTGGATGAGTTATAAGGCTAATACACTTTTCCATATGCATCATAGGTCGAATTTGTGAAGAAATGTAACTTACATGGGAGAGGAAGAGTCATTTTGGAGCTAGTGAGACACTTGGACTAAATTCCCTAGCTCTATGAGAACAATGATGAAGATTCTATGACACATATGACACAAATATGATCTGAAGTCTGAAATTTAACATATATAACATTTCAAGTCAAAATAGAGCATCCAAGAGAGCTCTCATGTGAGTTGGGGAAGCTCAATGGACTCCTACTTGAATATGGGGAAGGTGGAAGGCTAGGAAAGGGAGGACACATGGAAAATCATGAGCACACAGCAAAATTCGAATTTTCTTGAGTTTGTGGAAGTATTGGGGACCTTATAAGGATAAGGATTTTTATGAAATATAGGAAGCAACCAATATAAGGTCTTTTGATCATTTGAGAAATTGTCATTTGTGAATTGTGAGAGCCAGTGGATGACTAGTTTTTTGCCTTAACCAATTTCAAGGGTGAAAGATTCCCATCCAAGTTGGTGTATGGAGAGTCCACTTAGGTCTTTTATGGAGATTTAATGTATTTGTAATTGCAGGTGTAAGATACATGACAACTCGTGGGTTCTTCTATTGTAGCACTTCATCTCCACCATTTTCAGTTCTCATTGCATATTCATGGTCATGGAGGGATTGAGCCTTGGAGGGTTATAAATAATATATGAACATAATATTAAAGTATTAATATCATTCATACACTCTTTGAGAGTATTTGGGAGCATTTGGGACAATTTGGAGACCTAGACATCAAAACTAGTCAAAGGTCAAAATAGGGAAAAAAAAGTGAAAAAATTGGTCATTTAATAAAATTTCAAAAAGGGACATTACAAGTGGTATCAAATCATGGTATTGGAAGATGATGGTATTAAATTGTAGTCAAAGAAATAATTCACCACCCTTATACCCTAAATTTGAAGGTGTTTTTGTTGAAGAAGAAGAAGTTGTATAAGAAGAAGTACATTCTACTAAAACTATGACTAGCGAGGGGAAGGGATACATTGATCATGATAAGGTGGAATATATTAAACTCATACAAAATTTATTTCATTACCTAACCAAGAACATGAACCAACAACTTATGAAAGGATTTGAATTTTTTTTTAGCCAATTTGGAAGAAAATTAGAATTAATAGGAGATAACAGTTGTTCACAATCAGAAGAAAAGAAGACAATTGTGAGCATATTTTCCCAAGGCCTACTGCACCTCAATTTCTTGTACCCAAAGAAGAGCCTAACATTCAACTTGAACTTTCTACAATGGCAAAAGAATGTGATAAATTGGATGAATATTGTAAAATAAGTGTACCATTTGATCAGTACTTTCTTGCTGCAAACAAACTCAAAAAGAAGGAAGATAATAAGTCTCTATACAAAAACAAATACTTAAATTGTGCCATTATTAAAGTTTCACTCCCTACTTTATATGGTTCCTCTCAAAGTTCTGCTAACACTTGGGTGCAAAAATTAGATGTGTATTTTCAGTTGAATCCAATGGTGGAAGAAGATGCCTTAAAAATGGCCATATTTGACTTGTAAGGAGATTCCAATGAATGGTGGTTCCATGGCCTGAAAAATTTGGGTCATGATCAGGTTAACAAATATGGATAATTTATTGACAGGGTACTAGAGATATTTGAGCAAAAATATCCTGAATTGTGTTTCAAAGAACTAGCACAATTGAAGCAAGTTGGGACCCCAACTGATTATATGATGGAATTTCAAACATTATCAGTCAATGTGGTTGATGTGTCTATGGGAAGGTTAGTATTTCTGTTCACTGAAGGTTTGGATTAACCCTTAAAAGGTTTGGTCAAATCAAACAATTCCACTACATTAAAAGATGCAATGAGCTTGACGAGAGATCTCCAAAATGCGCTTCCTAGAACAAGATTTCCTCCCAAGCCTAACTTCAAATTTGAAAAGAAGCTTTGGAAAGAGATTCACCTAATAATAATCCTTTGCAAAGATATTCAATTGAAAATAATACGAAATAAGGACTAAACATGGATGAATTTTGAAGAAACAAATTGTGCTTCACATGCTTTCAACAATGAACACTAGGGCATAAATGCACTAAGGGAAAATATAAATACATAGAAGTATTTTCTAATAATGATGAGTATGAAGGGGGTATGGATGAAGAAGGACACAATTCATATCAAGAGGAAGCATATGAGACATCATATGAAGAAGAAAGACAAGAAGAAAATCATCCTTCACCAGAAAAAGCAAGAATGGAAGTACTTTCAGCAGTGCCTCGCTATCACACTATTCAATGCAAGGGTGTGGTATTAGGACAAAGAAATTCAGTTTTGGTAGATGGAGGAGCCACACATAACTTAATTTATGAAAATATGGTGGATAAAAGGAATATATATACTGAACCATTTGATGGATTCATCGTTGTCATTCCTGGTCACAACGCAATGCAGTGCAAAACATGGGTTCCAAAGCTACAAGTCACCATAGGTAACTATACTTTTGTTGATAGTTTTTATGTGGTTGATGTTGCTGATAATAATGTAGTTTTGGGAGTGCAATGGTTGTATTATACAAGGGAGCATATAGTAAATTATCAAATTCCTAAGATGAAATTTCAATATTCGAAAGGTGTACTAAGGGTTGTGAGAGGGCAGCACAATTACCCAAATCAAGTAGTGAATCGCAATAGTATGAGATCTATATTGAGGAATGGGGACATAGAATGGGCTGCTGAATGTAATATAACATCTCCTAAGCCAAACATAAATGTTTTTGAACTCCCAAAGTGTTATAACAATCAACCCATAGTTTCCTACCTTAGACATTAATTAAATCATTTTTGTCTTATTACCGAGTCTCGTAGATTCCACTCTATTCTAGTTGCCTTCTACATGTCCTAGAAGTCAACAATTGGTAAAACTGAGTCATGGAGCACTTGGGAAACTTCCTGGAAACCATATTTAGCATGTCTTCTTTATTCCATATCCTCCAAAGTGCATATCTTCTTTTTATGAAAAGCTGCATGTTTTATTGAGAATTAAGGCAAAAGGAAAAGCTAGACTAGGTGTAGTTGACTTATTTTTTGCCCACATCATCCTCCCTCATTTTATCCTAATAAAAGCATGTATGAGTTGTATTTCCATCCCTTATTAGCTTTCCTACTTTACTTAGCCAATTCATGATCATCTTAGTGGATTTGGAAACTGCTTTATGCACCTATGGGGGATTTGACTAGATTTAGTAAGCCTACTTTTTGACCTTTCCAATGGCATCCTTATGCATTCTAATATCTCATGTAATTATATATTTCAGCAGCCTATTACTTCATAAGGTTGGCTATTGTACACTTATTCAATACAGATTAGTGTTATGTTCCAATTTCAATCTCCTTTGGTGTTAATTTTGCATGTTTGATTAGCAATTTTGTGAGTGTAATTGTTCTATCTCTTGGGTTAAATTTCCACATGGTATCAGAGCCTTTGTATATCAATTTATCTCCTTCCATATTGCTATTGTAGGTTCCACATCTTGACTGGGAGCATATTCTGCTAACTGAAGGGAACAGTTTCTAAGCTATGGACCAATCTCAGAAAATCATCTTGACTCCATTTAATTTCTTTGAATGGAAAGCCGAGATGGATATATTGTTGAGAGTGAAATATATCTATAGGGTGACTATGGAAACTAAGGTATATCCCAATGTAGTTGCATAGAAAATCAAATGGCACAACAGGAGGGATGAGGACTATGGTCTTTTGTGTCTAAGCATTTCAAGAGACCTCCTCTTCCATCTTGATAGATTGAAATCACCTAATGAAGTGTGGGAGAATATTGTAGATATTTTTGGTAATACATATGAGATGAGAGGACATTAAATCGAGAATTAGCCAATCTCCTTGAGTCCCAGTAGCTTTGAATCCTTGCAACTATATTTTTCCAAGTTTAAATCCCTTATTTTGCAGCTAAAATGGTTTGGGATCGAAAAGAAGGAAGAGAAACTAGTTTTGGCCATACTTTCAAAGCTTGGCCCTGACTATTCAATGTTTGTTTCGACCTTCCATGCCACCAAGTTGACAGCTCGATCCTGGAAGATGCCTAAGCTTACAGAGTTCATGGAATCCCTCACACAGGAACAAGATAAGTTGGTGATGATGGGCACCATCAAACCTTCCAAATACCAAGATTTCATTGCTGGAGATTCAAGGGTGTATTCAAAAAGAAAGAAAAAAGCTAAAAATCCACCTAAGCAAAAGAGAGACAAGAACAAGTCTCAAGAGGAGCCCCAAGGTTCCAAGAAGAACTCCCAGAAGAAGAAGAACAAAGGAGAAATGAGCAAGTGCACATACTGCAGTAAGGGATATCATCCTGAGAGCTCTTGTATGAAGAAGCAAATTGACATGTTGACCTAACTCCTAGAGAATAATAAAATCTCCCTTCTCGATTGCTCAAAGAAGAGGGAAGGAGGATCAAATTCAGAGGACAAAGAGAGATTACATGCCTTGGTTGCTGGCACATCAAGCTCACCTAGCTTCATCATAGACTCTGGAGCTTCTAGACATATGGTTTCAACAAAAGATGCATTGTCCTCTCTTGACATGTCGAAAGGTCCACCAATATTTTTGGGAGATGACTCTCTCACTGACAGTTTGGGGAAAGGAAGGATTGATCTTGACCATGGTAAGTTCAATAATGTGTTGTATGTTCTAGGTCTTGCCTCTAATCTCTTGTCAATGTATCAGAAGACTCACATTGGGTCTCCAAAGAAGGTCATCTTCTCCCCTGATGATGTTGAAATCACTAAGATCTCCAATGGTAAATTCATAGCAAAAGGTGTTGTTGATCACACTTTGAAGGTATACATGTTTTCCCATTTTCTACCCTACTCAAACCCCTCTGCTCTTCCGATTCATTCTAATGAGGCAAGCAAGATTTGGCATGAAATATTTTTCCATCTTAACTACAAGTATATTTCTGATTTGAGTAAAAAATATATGGTCATAGGGTTACCAAAGATCAAGTTTTCTAAGTGAGTCTGTCAAGGTTGTATCCTAGGAAAACACCGAGAGCACAAATATGAGAGAGCTAGTCATGAGAGAACCTCTGCACCTCTTCAGTTGATCCATAGTGAAATTGCTCATCCATGAGTCAATCCAAATATGCACTAACCTTATTAGATGACTTTTCCAAGTATTGTTGGGTTCACTTCCTAAATCATAAGTCTGAAGTTTTTTACCTCTTCAAAGTTTTTAAAGCTTTGGTTGAAAACTAGTCTGGGAGGAAACTCAAGATCCTCAGATCTGACAATGGTGGTGAGAATTTCAATTCTGGGTTCATTCAGTATTGTAAATATGCAGGTATTCAGATGCAGCATTTGATCCCTTACACACCACAACAATGGTGTTGCTGAGAGAAAGAATGGGTCACTGAAGGAGATGGCAACCTGCATGATGGAGGCTAAGAATTTTCCACCAAATTTTTGGGCCAAGGCTATAAACTATGCATCCTACATATAGAATAGGGTTCCTCATAAGCATCTTGATGGTATCACTCCTTTCGAATCTTGGATTGGGCACAAGCCAGATGTGACCCATTTCAGGATTTTTGGCTCAAAGGCTTTGGCTAGAATTCCAAGTAACAAGAGGAAGGCTTTGCAGCCCCAAAGCCAAGAGTGCATATTTGTTGGGTATTCTAAATATTTAAAAGGGTATAATATGATCAACTTAAGTACTAACAAATCCTTCATTGAAATAAGTGTCCAGTTCCAAGAAGATCCTTTAGTAGCAGTTGAAGTTGGAGAGTCTTCTTCACCACCAGATCCATTGATTGTAACTAATGAGTTTGTTGATTCTGATATGTCTGGTAATGATGATTTGATTATAGATCCTGATAGTCCTACAAGACCAAAATGGGTAGCAAATACCATTCATGCAGCTGGGGATCTAGCTGGAAATCCTAGTGACACTAGGAGGACTAGATCTTAGTTTGAGAGTGCCCTGTGTGTGAAAGATCCTTTGTTCACAGAGAAGTGCTATCTGATGGTTGAATCAGATCCACAAACATATAAATATGCATCACATGATCCAAGATGGCAAACATCCATGAAATAATAAATCAGCTCGCTCTAGAAGAACAACACTTGGGAACTGGTTGATCTTCCCCCAGGGAGGAAGCTAGTTCAATGTAAGTGGGTTTTCAAGACTAAGTTTGCTGTTGATGGTTCAACTTTGAAATATAAGGGAATATTGGTATCCAAGGGCTACTCACAAGTACATGGTATTGACTACAATGAAACATTTGCACCAGTGGCAAAGATGGACTCCATAAGGCTAGCTTTACCCATTGCAACTTCGAAGTAGTGGGAGGTACATCACATGGATGTGAAGTGTGCTTTCCTAAATGGAGATATCACTGAATAGATTTACATGAAGAAACCTAAAGGGTTTTTTTCTACTTCATATTTAGTGTGCATGTTAAATAAATCATTGTATGGGCTCAAGCAAGCCCTCAGGGCTTGGTATGCCAAGATTGATGGGTTTCTCCTGTCATTGAGTTTTGTTCGATGCAAGTCTGATCCTAATGTCTATTTGAAGCTGATTCATGGTTCTTTGATGATTATTTTCTTGTATGTGGATGACCTTATGATTACAGGAAGTTCAAAGAAAGATATTTCCTCCTTGAAGGATGCAATGAACCATGCATTTTCTATGACATATTTGGGATTGTTGAGCCAGTTCTTGGGTCTCAAAATTGCTCAATCCCAACACAGAATCAAAGTACATCAGTCCAAGTATTCCTTATATTTTCTGAACAAGTTCAACATGAAATATTGCAAGCCAAGCAAGACTACCTTCCTTTCAGGAGTTAAGCTTGAAGAAGCAGGTTCTTCTCCTATGGTAAATAATACACTGTATAGGCAGTTGATTGGGTGCTTGCTTTATCTTACACAAAATCAAGCTGATCTATCTTATGCAGTTAGTGTGGCTTCAATATACATGGATCAGCCTCATGATATACACTAGAGAGAAGCCAAAAGGATCCTAACCTTTTTTCAAGGAACAAGAACTCATGGGTTCTTCTACAAAGCAAAATCTGATCTTGATTTGATTAGGTTTACTGACAGTGATTGGGCAGGTGACAACACAGATTGAAATTCAACATCATGATATGTGTTCATGCTTGCAGAAGGACTAATCGGCTGGTCAAGCAAGAAGCAAAGTGCCATAGCACTCTCATATACA
This sequence comes from Pseudotsuga menziesii, assembly GCA_001517045.1. NCBI lineage: Eukaryota > Viridiplantae > Streptophyta > Pinopsida > Pinales > Pinaceae > Pseudotsuga > Pseudotsuga menziesii. Next base: position 59,473 of record LPNX010712677.1, on the reverse strand, counting down.
CAAGTAGAGTATAGAGGAGTTGTAAATGTAGTAACTCAATGTTTATGGTTGCAGGGAATACTTGGAAAATATGGCTTTGAATCAGAGTTTTCAACTATTATCTACGGTGATAATAAGAGCACCATTTGAATCTACAATGATCCATTTCAGAGACAGCAAACCAAGCACATTGAGATCCATATGCACTACATCAGACAGCTTGTGCATGATGGTACCATTCATCTACTCTTCTGTGCATCTTCAGAACAAGTAGCAAGCATCTTCACCAAAGTTTTTTGTGAGAAGAAATTCAGAAATATCAAATCACTACTGGGGATTTTTGATCATGCTGTGAAGCATGATTGATGACAAGAGTTCCAATTTTTTTTTTCTGTCCATGTTTAAGGGAGGATTTTCCCATTGGGTTTTTGCCTCTTTCCTTGGTTGTATGGACAAGCAGTATGTAAAGGGTGACTAAGCCTTGTTGCTAGGCCCTATAGTTTTCTAATATTTACTCATAAAGTTAGGCTTAAGGTGGGGTGTTTGAATAATCAACCCATAGTTACCTACCTTAGACATTAATTAAATCATTTTTGTCTTATTACTGAGTCTCCTAGATTCCACTCTATGCTAGTTGCCTTCTACATGTCCTAGAAGTCAACACTTGAAAAAAATGAGTCATGGAGCACTTGGGAAACTTCCTGGAAACCATATTTAGCATGCCCGCTTTATTCCAGATCCTCCAAAGCACATATCTTCTTTTTTTCTGGAAAGTTGTCTGTTTTATTGAAAATTAAGGCAAAAGGAAAAGCTAGACTAGGTGTAGTTGACTTGTTTTTTTCCCACATCATCCTCCATCATTTTCTCCTAATAAAAGCATGTATGAGTTGTGTTTCCATCCCTTATTAGATTTCCTACTTGACTTAGCCAATTTGTGAGCATCTTAGTGGATTTGAAAACTGCTTTATGCACCTATGGGGGATTTGACTAGATTTAGTAAGGCTTCTTTTTTACCTTTTTGAATGGAATCCTTATGCATTTGAATCTCTCGTGTAATTATATATTGCAGAATCCTATTACTTCATAAGGTTGGCTATTGTACACTTATTCAATACAGATTAGTGTTATGCTCTAATTTCAGTCTCCTTTGGTGTCAATTTTGCATGTTTGATTAGCAATTGTGTGAGTGTAATTGTTCTATCTCTTCGGTTCAATTTCCACACAAATTATATAGAGAAACTATTGAAAAAGTATAAATTTTTTTTTAGAGATCTTCCACATGGTAGACCACTTGATAGGGGGCTTGAGCACAACATTTTTTTGAAGGAGGGTACTCCACCCATTCAGATACCACCTTATAGACATTCCAAGAAATTCATAGATGATATTGAGAAGGCCATTCAATAACTCTTAGACTTGGGACTCATTATACCAAGCTCTATCCCTTATGCTTCTTTAGTAGTGTTGGTAAAGAAAAAACATGGAACATTGAGGATTTGTATAGATTTTAGAGCTTTGAACAAGAAGACCATCAAGAATAGGAATACTATTCCTAGGATTGATGAGCTCATGGATGAGCTATTTGCATCCAAATATTTCTCCAAAATTGACCTTAGATCAGGATATCACCAAATTCGAATGAAGGAAGAAGATGTGCAAAAGATTGATTTTTGATGTCATTATGGTAACTTTGAGTTTCTTGTTATTGATTTTCGATGTCATTATGGTAACTTTGAGTTTCTTGTTATTCCATTTGGATTAACAAATGATCCAGCCACATTTAAAGCATGCATGAATAGAATATTTTTCAAGCAGCTTATAAGGTTTTTTTTTGGTCTTCTTTGATGATATTCTCATTTACAGTAAAACTTGGGAAGAACACTTGCATCATCTAAAGATGATGTTAGGAACTTTGCAAGAATAGTCCTTTTTTGCTAAGATGTCTAAATGTGAATTTGGGATGAAGGAACTATTGTATCTTGGGAACATTATGGGGAAAGGAGTGAAAGTACACATGGAAAAAAGCAGGGCTATCTTAGAATGCCCATCACCAAAAAACCTCACCGAATTAAGAGGTTTCATTGGAATATACACCTAATATAGAAATTTTGTGAAAGGGTTCTCCAAGTTGACTTCTCCACTCATCAATTTGACTAAGGAGGATGACTTCAAGTGGGATGAAGAGGCTTAGAAGGCCTTCCAAAAAATTAAATATGTAATGAGTAGTTGTCCCATACTTGCATTACCTGATTTTTCTAATCTTTTTGTTGTTGAATGCAATGCTTCAGGTGGAGGAATAGGGATTGTCCTAAATCAAGGCCAACACCCTATAGCCTTTGAGAGAATAAATTTGCAGCCTCATGAAAAACTATACTCCATATATGACAAATAAATGTTGGCCATCATGCATGCATTGGCCATGTTTTGACAATACTTGGTAGGAAACAAGTTTGTGGTGAAAACTGACCACAATAGTCTAAGGCACTTCCTAACCCAAAAGGATCTAAATGAAAGGAAACAAAAGTGGGTAATAAATATTCAAGATTATTTTTTTTATATTGAATATGTGAAAGGGAAGAATAAAATTGTAGCATATTCATTATCTCGAAGACCTTATTTTTCTCTCATGGACATTGCTAAAGATTGGAAAAATATGTTACTAGTTGAATATGCCAAAGATAAATTTGCAAGTGATGTGTTAGATGGAATCAAGGGTGATTATAAATATATGATTTTGAATGGGCTGATATATTATAAGGGAATAATTTAATTGGTTCAAGATTCAAATCTCAAGTAAAAAATTTTGCAAGAAGCACATGATTCCCGACTAGCTAGCCATTCGGGGATCTTCAAAACTTATAGGAAATTGAGGCAAAGATTATTTTGGAAGGGGATGATGGAATATGTTCAGAAATATGTGAATTAATTTAAGGTATTTCAGAAAAACAAATCAGAACTTACATTCCCATCTGGTTTATTGCAACCATTTCCCATTCCAGAGCAAAAATGGGACAGCATCTCAATGGACTTCATCACCGGGTTGCCCAAATATTTGGGTAAGGATTGCATATATGTGGTAGTGTATAGATTGAAATATTTTTCTCATTTATTTTTTGTGACATTATATTTTATTTCTTCATAAGTGGCTGATATTTTTTTCAATGAAATATTCAGATTGCATGGGCTCCCCAAGAGCATTGTAAGTGATAGAGATAGTAGATTCATGGGTTCTTTTTGGAAATAAATTTCTATATTGGTGGGCACTAAGTTGACTCCAAGTACATGCTATAATACACAAACTTATGGAAAAACATATAGGGTGAACCAATGGTTGGAAGGGTACCTAAGAAACTATGTGGGGGAGCATCAAAAAGCATGGACAAAATGGCTACACTTGGGTGAGTTTTGCTACAACACCACTTTTCATATGTCAATAGGGATGTATCCTTTATAAAAAAATATGGTTATGATGTACTTACCTTTTTTGAGATGATATTTGGTGATAGTAGAGCTCCAAAATCTAAATATTGGGAGGAAGAGAGCCAAGAAATTTTAAAGCTTTTGAAAGACAATTTCTAGGTTGCCCAAAATCAACAAAAACAATATGCAGATAAACATAGAGAAGAAAGGACCTTTTAGGTTAATTATTTAGTATATTTTAGGTTTCATCCATACAAATAAACATCTCTCAACAATAATCAGGCAGAAAAGCTAAAACCAAGATATTATGGTCCATACAAGGTAGTTCAGAAGATTGGGGAAGTAGCATATGAGTTGGCAATTTTGGAAGGGAGTAAAATCCATAATGTATTCCATGTTTCTTGCCTCAAAAAATATATTTGTCAGAAAATTTTCAATTCATAAATACTTCCTCCCTTGGAATGAAGTTCAGCTCACACTTGCTCCAGAAAATATTTTGAAGACAGGGAAAAGGAGGTTGAGAAGCAAAACTATCAAAGAATACTTAGTGCAATGGAAGGATATACCAAGTGAAGATGCCACATTGGAAGAGGAGAATATTTTTCAGCATCCAAATATGAAATTTCCTTATGAAAATCAATCTTGGGTGGGGAGGACTGTAATTTCCCCATTCAAATAATTACATAGCAGGACAATTCCATCAATCCTACTAGTTCCCTAGGTTGGATGGATACATTTGGAATTTGAATAAGAGATATAATAAATGATGCTCATAAATTAGAATGGGATGAATATTTAATAATTTATCTTATTAAATAAATACAATATAAAATTTAAGTGGCAATGGAGCATGGAGACACATGGAGACAATGGGGCCCACACAAGCTAGAAATTTCGTGCCACATGGCATCCTCATCTTGTAATTTTGAATCCATGGGAAGCCTAAAGGTTATTGGATGAGTTATAAGGATAATAAACTTTCACATATGCATCATAGGTCTAATTTGGGAATAAATGTAACTTACATGGGAGAGGAAGAGTCATTTTGGAGCTAGTGAGACACTTGGACTAGATTCCCTAGCTCTATGACAACAATGATGAAGATTCTATGACACCTATGAAAAAAATCAAATATGAATTCTGAAATATGACATATATGACATATAATTTCTAAATATATCATCCAAGATAGCTCTCACGTGATTTGGGGAAGCTCAATGGGCTCCTACTCGAATTTGGGCACGGTGGAAGGCTAGGAAAGGGAGGACACATGGAAAATCATGAGCACACACCCAAATTAGAATTGGATTGATTTTGTGTATGGATTTAGAACATTATAATTATAATTATTTTTATAAAATAAAGGAAGCAACCAAGAGAAGGTATTTTGATCATTTGAGAAATTGTCATTTGTGAATTGTGAGAGCTAATGGATGACTAGTTTTCTTTCCTTAGCCAACTTCGAGGGTGAAAGATTACCATCCAAGTTGGTGTTTGGAGAGTCCAATAATGTGTTTAATGGATATTTAATGTATTTTTAATTTCAGTTGTAAGCTGCAGGGAAGCTAGTGAGTTCTTCTATTGCAACACTTCATCTCCACCATTTCCAGTTTTCATTGCATATTCATGCTCATGGAGGGATTGCGCCTTGGGTGAGCTATTGTAATTTGTGGATAGATTATCATGGTATATTTATGATTGTAATAATTTAAATATGATATTTTATTCATTCTCAAAAAATTTCAAGTCGAAATACCCAATATTTATATGTCAAATTGACTTTTAATGAGAAAATAATGACCATTTTCACTCTATTTTGATATATGCCATGGTAATGTTGATTATTTCGAATGGAGGAATGTATATATGATAAATTTATAATGAATAGACTATAATTAATTTTTATTACACTTTTCATTTTCATTACTTAAGCATTGGAATCCATTTTACTCATTTTAATTGCATTGGGAGAAGATTTGGTGCCTTTTTCCCACGGGCCGAAATAGTGATTTGGGAGCTGTTTTTGGGAGAGTCATAACATCCCATATAAACTGAAACATGATGAATATGAGACCTTAAAAATTACCCTTACACATCCCCTATATATTTTCAAAAAATCTAGTGGGGTTGGGAGCATTTGAGAAGCCATTTCCAACATTTACCCATGTGGAATTGGAACCCCAATTTGCTAGTAAAGACTCCTACTTTGATAATAATATAAAACTAGTTTGAAAAAGTGATTGGAGGGTTATAAATAATCTCTAAACATAATATTCAAGTGTTAATATCATTCATACACACTCTGAGAATATTTTGGAGAATTTGGGCCAATTAGGAGACCTAGACATCAAAACTAGACAAAGGTCGAAATAGGGAAAAAAGTGAAAAAAATGGTTATTTAATAAAATTTCAAAAACAGACATTACAACAAACATTGTATTTTTTGAAGTTTTTTTAAACTAGGTTTTTTATCAATGACGTGTAGTGAAATTTATGCATGATAGGATAGTATTTTGAAAATTTTGTTGAGAAAGTCAATGGGAATCACACCCATCTTTACATTTCCCAAACACACTTGCAGGAGGAAACAAAACTCAATTCTATTATTCGGTTTGGTTTTTATGCCCTCGGTTGAAGTGTCTCGTGTCCTTTAATGGCATTGGGAAGTAGGATGAAACTCGCTATGAATCGAAAATAATGCCTCATATGGACAAATTTTTAGTTCTATTGGATTTGTGACATCCAAGTACTGCTAGGGACACCTCCGTTCGGTAGCTTCATGAAACACAAGTTGTCTATTTTGTTGGTTTTCAAAACTAAGGTTTTACTAAGTGTCATGTAGTACAATTTTTTGTACTATAGGATAAGATTTAGAAAATGTTCCCAATGAGTATGTGGGCATCACAATCATCTCTCCCTTACCCAAACACACTTTCAAAAGGAAACAAAACTCAATTTTGTTGCTCGGTTTGGTTTTTCTCAATTTTCTCAATTTTTTTTTTCTTGGGCATCACAATCATCTCTCCATACTCTGACATTTCTCAGTTGAAATTTTCTTAGTGTCCCTGAACGACATTGGTAAGTAAGATGAAAATTGCCATATATTGAAAACCAAGGATCCTATGGACAAACAATCAGTTTTGTTGGATTCATGACATTCAATTACCGCTAGAGTCACCCCTAGTTGGTGGCTTCATGGAATTAATGTTGCATGTTTTGACAATTTTCTAAAATAGGGTTTTGCTCAATGACGCGCAATGCAATTTCTACACAATAGGCCAATATTTTGAAAATTTTGTCAATAAATTGCATGGGAATTGTATTCATATTTCCCTTTCCCAAAAACACATGCAAGAGGTAAAATAACTCAATTTCATTGCTCAGTTTTGTTTTTATGCCCCCGATTAAAATTTTCCTGGTGTCCTTGAATGACATTGAGAAGCAAGATAAAACTCTTCATAACTCAAAAATGGAAGCTTCAATGAAAAAACCGTCAGTTCCATTGGATTCGTGACATCCAAGTACCGTTTGAGACACTCCTGTCAGGTGGTTTCACTGATTGAACGTTGTCTATTTTGATAGTTTTCTAAACTAGGGTTTTGCTCATTGACATGTAGTGCAATTTCTCCACGATAGGCTATGAGTTTTGAAAAATGTGTTCAATGAGTACATGGTCATCTCATTCATCTATCCCTTTCTCAAGAAAACTTTGGGAGGCATATGTACACCTTGGACAAAGTTCCCTTCAAGTGGATACCCTATCTTGACAATAGATTAGGTTACTTGTGGATTTAGTCGACTTTACTATTGTTGGCCTCCCTCACCTATTATATATGAAAGGAGGAGAGTGTCTTTAGTTGTAGTATTCATATAGAATCATGTGAGAGTTGATTGGATCAATTGTATATTGAAGAAAACCTTTTCCTTGAGTCTTTATACTTGTATTTATGCAAGGAAGGAAGGTTCTAGGGTTTGTGAAAGACAAAACCTAGAAGATACTTGAAGGGTTGGGGTTTGTGAAAGACAAAACCTAGAGGATAATTGAATTTATAGGGTTTGATTCCATGTGAGAAGGACCTATGGTTTGTGGCAAAGAAACCCTAGAGGAGTCTTGGATCAGTTTGCTTGTTGAGTTTGTGTGATGAAAGATCAAGAATGGACTTGTTGGTGTTGGTGCTAACTTGTTTTAAATCTTTTGGTGTGGATAGATATATTTTGGTGTTCCTAAAAAGTGAAATTAAAGAATATGTAGATGAAATTGGATAATGGTAATTTATAGGAGTGTGGTCTAGAAATAAGCAATGAAGTGATAAGGCTTTCATCGATGTGGAGAATCACTTTTCAACCACCCCTACCCCGAGTTGGTGGAAATGAGGCTAGGTGCAAGCCTTCACTAAATTTGATGGCATAGATATGCCCCTTATAGAGAAAGAACTTAGCCAAAGGAATTCTATAAGAATTATTTTCACCTAAAAGATGTTGCACATTATAGAAAAAGGGAACCCTTTACAAGGGTCCTGGATAAAGGTGTTCATTGGAAGAACTTGCATCATCACTTCCTTCCCAAATAACACAGGTACCAAAGGGGCAACATGAAAAATAATATTATACAAATTAATCTTTGAAGAAAAATAGAGATGGAATGAAGGTAAATGGTAAGGTCCATGGAGGAGTAAACTTTACTGGTCTCTATGTATTTTAGTAAGATAGAAACAACAAAATATATAACATTAACTAAATATTCCAGTTCAAGATACTTTTGATAATGAATTTCCAAATGCAAATTCAAATGAAAAAATCTATTAATCACACAACATGAGAATATCACCTTCTTTAGAGCTCGTGCAAACTAACGAGCTTGAGTATCATTATCTTTTGGCTTATTCTAGCTCTCAGCAGTTTGTGACAATACACGGAGATGGACTGTTAGTCTCTTCTTCTTTAAATGAATTTCATCCTTCCCTATAATCTTGAAATATTTCTTCAACAACATATGAGTTAAAATATATGAAAAAACCATGAGACAAATCCTATCTTTCTGCAATTTATATTGTTTGACATAATACTCAGTACTTTTCTAGCATCCAATTACTACTAGAATAAAAATATATTTGTATTGACCTGCCACTTAGTGATTTCACATTGAAAACCAAGAATATGAACTAATTAAATTTCTAACCAATCATATCCAAGATAGTTATGTTGTGTTTTGAGATCTCTCTAAATATTATAAAAAATAATACTTATTTAAATTTCCATAATAATGGGTGGAAGGCTTGTAACCATCCTAATCATTCCCATCAACATCGTATGTTAGGTTTAAATATAATACTAGGTAAATTAGAGAATTGTATTTGTGTTTCCGATTCTTCCCTCAAAAGATTTCAATATTGGTATAGATTCAGAATTTGGCTAGGCCTTATACGTATGTACTAAGAGAATGTTCCATATTTGGAAAGCCAATTTGTCTATTTTCTTTTGTTGTTAATATCATCTTATCATATATTGCAAAGTCAATAACTATACCAAAAAATAAAACAACAATATTCTACATCTAACAATGAAAATAAAGATGGTGCATATAAAAATGTTATCAGAAAATGGAAGTTCTGACTTGTTTTCACTCAAACCTATTTGGACCAGTTGTTTCAACTCGTTTTAAATTAGTTTGGGCTAAAAGTGGCTAATCCATGCATGGACAAATCCACCTAGCTATCTTGGGCCAAAGTGGGTGATTTCATCATTGTTTAGGCCATACCCCAGTCAACTGAAAAAAATAAAAGAAAAAAATACCTTCTAGAAGGACACTAAACATTACAATAAACCTACATATAAATTCCCCCTCTACCTTAGAGTAAAATTCAACTCAAAATGGGCCTCCTAAAAAAAATTAATAAAATAATAGTTAAAATAATAAAATAATATTTATTAATTTTGGAGGAACAAAAGAAAAAAACTACTTTTTGTTTGTATTTTCGACATATCTCCATGTGTTTTTACTCCAAATTCGATCGGGAGAGATCATTGGATGTGGAATTAAATTTCGCATCCAACAAATACCCACTCGACATACTTTTGACGAACCCCGCTACCTAAAAAAAAAGAAATGCCTGAAAAAATGTGATGATAACGTCATCACATTTTTTTCAGGTATTTCTTTTTTTTTGAGGTAGCGGGGTCCATCAAAAGTATGCCGAGTGGGTACTCGTTGGATGTGAAATTTAATTCCACATCCAACGATCTCTCCTGATCAAAATTTGAGTAAAAACACGGGGAGATATGTCGAAAATAAAAACAAAAAAGTAGTTTTTTTTATGATACATATCCCCAAATTTATATTACAAAAGTGTTTAAGACCTATACCGTATTTAAAATTTAAATAAACTTCATTGGCTAACACATGATGACATGGAATTTGAATTAGAGTTAAAAGGCCCATTTTGAGTTGAAATTTCCTCTAATGGTTTCCTCACATAGTTTGTAATGTCCCTAACCAAATCAAAGAATAATTTTTTCACTTCTTTGAGTTTGGTTGAAGACTTGGTAAATCTATTTAGGATACTAACAACACTGTGGATGATTAGAAATATGTCCTCAATTCTTTTCTAAGGATAGGCTGGGATCAAACCTTCAGAATATGTGTTGCATATGTTATTACTGAAGTTGGTTATTAGGTAATTTAGATAGAACACACTGTAAATTAAAGTCTGCAGAGTCCCAAACTAGTATCAATGAATTGAAAAGCGTTGAACTTATGATTAAATAGGCTATGCATCAGTCCCTTAAACCATTATTCCACCATATACTGAAATTTTAATAAGAATGCTTGAATGATGGCTNAATATATATATATATATATATATATATATATATATATATATCATCAATATTAATACTAATGATTAATTAATTAATTAAATCAAAAGACACCCCTCTTAGTAGACGTGTGATGGGATTATATAAAATCCATCATTGTAAATGTAATATCATCACTTGTCTATCATATATATTTGATCATTTTTATGTTATATTTCATTCATAGAATATTTACATTATTTACATTGGGTTTTCCCGTAAGAAGCAGTATTTTACTGTTCCAGTGGTATCATAGCTAGTTCTAATTCCAGCCCTTTGCCACACCCTCTATTATACCTTGTCTGATAAACATTTCAGAGTTTCTCCAAATACAGGTCCTTGACTAAGATTTTTAAAAAAAATTCCTTGGTCATTATTTAAAATCTCGGTAAAAAAAAATACTATTCTGCTGCATACTTGAAGGAAATCAAATATCAAAAAGAAGAAAAGGAAGGTGCATAGGAAAAATAAAGAAAAATAATAAAAATAAATAAAAGAAAAAAAAGGACGGGAAAAGGAAAAACAAAAAAATAGGACCTTGTCCTAAAAGAAAAGAAAAGAAAAAGAGATAAAAGTAAAACAAAAAAATGGTAAAACTAAAAGCACACGTGGTTTCTTCATAAGTGGCTTTGGGTTTATTCTCCAACAAAAAACAAAAAGTGAGATTTGAACCTAGGTGGGGAAGGTAACACTAATTCCTCCCAATGAACCGACCTACACCATTTTACAAAAAATAAAGAGAAAAAAATCTAAAAGTGCATATTAATTGCTGCTAAGAAGCAGTTATTAATAAATAATATTTAATAATTGTAATAAATTACAATTATTATATACAAAAGGAAAAGAGAACAAATAAAAATCAGGAAAGAAGACAAAGAAAAAATGAAAGAGACAGATATTAATAAAACAAAGAAAAGTTTTCTCAACGTTCTGACGAAAGTGTCGATGACCATACTGAAAGTTAATGGGATATTTGATGAAAGTACAATTGCCATCGCTATTTTTCCATCCAACAAAGAAAATTTTATAAACATCGATGTCGCAAATCAAGTACAAGTTCAAGAATCAATGAAGAATGAGTCAAACAAAGATCAAATAGAAGTACCATTACAAATTGATGATTATCATTTTGTAGCTCAATTCACCATTGCATCTATAGACGACCATCTCATCGACATAATGTTGGGTTATAACTGGTTGGAAACACTAGGAACATTCTATGTCAATGTAAAAAGTAAGTGCATCACCTTTTTTCATGAGAAGAAGAAAATAACGCTACAGGATTTCTCCGTGGTAGTTCCCGTATCGCAAACTAGAGACCGAGGATGATTTTAAGGAAACATACTTATTTAAAAGTGTATAAATGTTGGTGAATATTTCCAATGCTTAAAATGCCAACTATAAAATGATTGGCGATATTTTTAAAAAAATATTTTAATTTCCAAGTATTTTATATCGTTTAATTTGACGATTTTTAGGGTGAAAAATTTTTACCCCATCAAAATTGGATGAAACAGGGCTTCAAAAAATGCAAAATGGAAAATCTTTTTTGGGAGAAAAACATGGAAAAATAGCCCACTGGGATAAAATTCTCCCCTAAAATTATCCCTGGTAGAGACGAAGAATCAACTGTTGGAAAATATGAATAGTTAGAAGAAGAAATAGAGATTTTAAACAAAGTCATCATGGACAAACATAATGATTTGGAGCACGTCCAGATAAAGAGATAAAATCAATAATTTGAGTTATGTCAACATCAACAATAGAAGGAAAAACTCCAGCAATGGTATGACAACTTTAAGAAGACACATTAGTTGGAAATTACAAAAATAAACAAGGTGTTATCAAGCAATATCGAAGAAATTTTCCGACTACGAAATCATAACAAAACATTAATTATGAATATTAAAAAACTGAAACATAGTCACAAGAATGAGAAATCATATCAAGACCTCAAAGGAAGAGTTCTAGAAAATCAAGAAGAAAACCAACGCCTAAAGAATCTTAATCGAGAACTAGGGAAACAAATCGAGAAGTTAAAAGAAGAAAAAAAGTCGCAAGACAAAAGCTTCAAGAAGATTTAGAGTAAGAACAATCTACTTGAGAAAAAAATAGCACAAATCTAGAAAGAAGCAACTAGTCTCTCCGAAAAACAAAGTCAAGTTGAGGAAGTAAATTCAGGCATCACCACAGATAAAAAATAATTCAATGTAGTCGAAGAACAAACAACAAGAACTCCTTATCAACACCCCAATTATAAACGTTATTTTGACCAACGATAGGGTCAAAATGAACACACACAAAGGAGAGATGACATCATACAAGCAAGAACAACAAATCAAAGTACAAAACAACAAACAAGAAGACCTATCCCACAAAATGATCAAATCGCTTCGATAAAAATAGATTTGGGATGGACCACATCAGAGACAATGCGACAGTTCTTCTGGGGAATTTGTATCTCGTGTCGCCTCATTTCATCAAATGGCACAATGGATAAACACAAAATATCAAGAGATAACATTCAAAATCAAACGTAATCCATGTCTTCTCTAAGCTTTGAGGACAAATCTTCTCTAAGGGGAAGGCAATGTTATATAAATAAAAATATAACATATATTTATAATATCATCAATATTAATACTAATGATTAATTAATTAATTAAATCAAAATACATGCCTCTTAGTAAAGACACGATGGGATTATATAAGACCCATCATTGTAAATGTAATATCATCACTTATTTATCATATATCTTTTATAATTTTTACATTATATTTCATTCATGGAATATTTACATTATTTACATTGGGTTTTCCCATAAGAAACATTATTTTATTGTTCCATTCACATTAAGATGGCTTCCAATACTCTCATCATAAGTATGAGTAAGGCACAATGAATAAGAAAATATTTATGTGTTCTAAAATCACAGTTTCATCCGCTTGTTTAAAGATAACAATGTAAATTCAACCGATACTTAACAATAGTTATGCATATCTATAATTATCATATTTATACTAAGTATTTCACACCTGGAAAATTATGATAAGTATGGCCAACGTTAATATACATTAGTTGACCCCTTTTCTGTGCCTTCTTTTTTACTTTGTAGACTATTGTATGTGTATGGTAGATACTAGCAATAAATCAACTTGGTTTCTTTGAGTTTAATCAGTCATAATGAGTTGTTCAATAGACAATACTAATATATTTATATTAACACAAGAATACCAAGATTATAAGGACAAGTTCAGATCTACTATAATTAAACATTCAAATCAAATACATTCTTAGCAGTGATGTCAACTGTTGTAGGTGAAATAAAATTCCCACCTTGTGAGAATCCTCTCTCAACATGAATTCTCGCCATGCAATAATCGAGAACAATAATATTAGTGTAAAACCAACTCAAAAAATAATGAAAATTTCTTCCTTGCAAAGTTATTCAGATCTAGAAATGGGATTAAACATTGATTTCTAAAGATAGGAACTCAACATCCAACATGAATACCTAGGAAATCAGGGAGACATCTAGGCAATCATGAAATCTAGGATTGTGCTCACTACCAAGAGATATTATATCAAACAAATTACATCATTAGACTAGAGATTCAGTGTGCAAAATTCATGTCCTATTGAGTAGACATAGGAGTTATGGAAGAGGTTAGCTAATTTAATGTGAATTCATGTGACTCCAAGAATTTGGTGATTGCTATGTCATGGAAAATGATCTTATTTTGTTGTTAGACATGACTAGTTTATCTGTAATTGTTGAGATTTCAATTTACCTTTACTAATTTTGGGAATCCATGGAGGCCCTTAAAGTATTGAATTAGATTTAGCAGTATCAACATAAATTCATATTAAATAACACAATTTAAATAAAAGAAAGGACATTGAGTTTTCGAGATCAGGTCCCGAATAAAAGTTTCAAATGAAAATAAACTAACCTGGTATAAATAAAAGCCCAAAAAAAATCATATGGAAATACATGCAAAGGTAGTGTAGATCACTAGAAAGAAGTCCTTCACATATGGAAAACCTTCCCATCTCCTAATTTCATCCATGGAAGTTCTGGATAGTCTATGACACAATTCATATCTTGGAAAACAATTATGGGTGTCATAAACCATATCTAAGAAATGAACAATGCTAGGAGTGGAGTGTGGTGGTGATTTCACGCTTAAATCAGATATCAAAAAGGAATAATGACTCAATTCCTAGGAATTTTTCCACCCAATATCATCAGTAAAGAGGTTTAAACGTAATTATGGGAAAAAAAGCAAGTGATGTATTGAGCCCACACCCTAAATGAAGCTTCATGTCATCTTGATCAGAGTTGTGGGGTTTTATTTGAAGAACATTCAGCAGCTTCTCCTTGTAGGAGATTGCAAAATAGGTGAACAACATTCATAAAATCCTAGAAAATAATCAATTTAAGAGCTTTAAGTAACCAATGATATGTAGCAGCATCTGTTTAAGTTGACCAATATGATGAAGTATGATGTTCTCTTTTCCTAAACGGTTATTGATAGGTTGTTTCTTAAGCAACTGGTCACCCGTTGATGATGGAACTAGAACTTGACCCTTAGGAGAAATATGGAGGACCAAAGGATCACATCATCCAGTTTGGACCTTCCTTATACAGTGATGATAAAATTCATAGTTATTATATGGAGCACATGTGGACAATATACCTTGAGAGAGAAAGATTAAAGTCCTTGATCTTGTTTTCCCACCTTGATGGTACATCTTTTTCTTGTGGGTGAAATGGGTTGTTTCTCCACCTTGATGGTGCACCTTGGTCTTGTGGGTAAAAGTTGTTGTGTCCCCACCTTGATAGTACACCTTTGTCTTATGGGTAAAAGGGGTTATTTACCCAACTTGATGGTACACCTTGGTCATGTGGGTGAAGGGATTATCTTCCCACCTTGTTGTGACCCCTCTATTTGAATTATGGTCTTATGTTTCCCTATTGGTCCTTGTTCCCTTCTTGTTTGTGGTACCTTGGCCCTTTTTATATGGTGACTTAACCTTATTTATTTTATTGTTTTTATTTTGTATGAGAATTTTAATTTTGGTACTCTATCCCAAGTCAACCTAACTTTATTTTATGTTTCGATTTGGTAAACCTACTAAAATATAAGGAAGTTACATGAACCTTCTAGAAGGCATGTCTAGATATAAACTAAGTCCTAGAATTAATTTTGAAATGTGTCTTGACAAGAGAGAAGTTTAGATATGTTTCATTGTTTGATATAGGGTTAGTTGCTACTGATTTAGCTTGACATATTGAGTCTTTACTTCTGCTACTACTGGGTCATACCTCCTACTACTATTTTGAGAAGGTGTTGAATAGCGTACTGCTGATTGAAGTGATCTTTGATCTCCTTGATGTTGTTTGAGTTGGTCATGACCACCATTCTCCTTGTTAAGTTGAGATGTAACCTCCTTGTTGCTGTTTTTGTAGGTCGTGATCTCCTTGATACTTAGTTGTGGTCTTACTCAGCTTACTGGTGTATTCCCTAACTATCATCTTAACCTGTGTATACCTATTGTAACCCCATCTCATCTTGTTAGGGATGTTGTGACTAAGTTCATCCTGCTAGGTATTTTTTGGCTTTATTTGCTTAACCCTTATAGGGCTGTCATGTTCTTTGTACAAATTTTAAAGGCCTGATGTTACCTCCTCCTAGTATTCTAGGGAAGGCCATGTCTTTTGATCAGCTATTATAGAGTTTGCATGACCCTTTGATCGACCTCTCTAGGTCTTCCTTGATCTCTGATGAGAATTTTTCAGTGGATTGTGCATTTGTGGAAACATATTGTGAATGGTTTGAGGCTACTAAAAGGAGAAGTGACTCTACTTGAATGGATTTTAGACCTCTGTTGCACTATTTGAGTGTGTTGGGACATATTTTAGGTCTAAGAAAATAGTGTGTTTTTTGTATGGACTACTAACTTAGGTCTATACTTTCATCTTGACCTAGTCTACTTCTATTTATTTGAGGTGTTCATATTAGTTTGTTGATTGCTACTACTTGACTAAACCCATAATACTCTTTCCTCTCTCTCTCTCTCTTTCTGCTAAGTCCATTGTTTACATAATGACTTGTCTTTACAGAGACAAGGTTTGGTCCAAAAAGGTATCTGAGTATAAGGAATATCTAAACTAACATTGTCCTCTTTTCTTTATACTGTTTGCTAGTTTATTTTTTTAATGTACTTTTTATTTTTCCTATACCTTTCAATTAATATCTCAAGGACCAACTTTAACATAGTGATCACTGAGGAGTGTTAAAGTTGAAACAGAGGAAATTTATGTTTTAATTGTATTACAACTGTATTGTTCTATATATATTATTGATTTAGATTTTATTTTATGCATTAAAGTATACATTTTAAAAATTTTCTATCTCAACCCTAACCTAACACAAATTTCAACAACATCTTAAAATCTAATTTCCTGTGTGATTGGAGGTGAGTGAGAAGGTTTGCCAATTTTTAGTTTATAGCTTGAACCATCCAACACTCAAAGAATTTGTTGTCTAGAAAAGTCAATCTTGAAGCCTCAACCTTTAGGTCTTGGGAAATATATTCCCCCACGTTTTTGGGATCTGAGAGTTCGGAATTTCACATTAGCGACATGCCAATATGCCCCTCCAAATTTAGGAGAAATTCATGGGGGGTCAGCGAACATCTCTAAAATTATAAAAATAAAATAATATTTCCAAAATTAATAATACATCTGGTGTATATTCATCATTGTGCAATATGAAGGGTAAATACATTGATCTATTTTCTAGATAGTACCAAGTAGACACTATAAAAAGTAGAAATAATTGAAAAAACAAACATAAAATTCTCTTGGGGGGTGAGGATGGGGACTGTGAGGATAATACCCCCCATGTAACACTAGAGAGATGGTTTTAGAGGTGTCAATCCATTTGAAAGTCTTGTGCCTCAAAACATCAAGTTTGGTTATTGCTTCATTATAGATTCGTTGTCAAAAGTAGGTTGCACAAAGTTGGCTTACTAGCTCAACTAGCGTAGTGTGATGTAAGGAGGAGACATTTCAACATGTGTTTTTGAAATGTTATTTTTCCAAATTTTTTTGGTTAGGGTTTAAAGCTTAATTTCAATCTCTATTTGTATCTATGTTCTTCTCTCCTTTTTTGTTTTGATTTCTTAGGTTATGCTACTTGCTTTTAAAGGAGCCACCTTCATGCTCCTAGTTTGTTTTGACATCATGGTGCCACATAGTACCATTGACCTAATTTTTTGGTCACTTGTTGGAAATTAATAAAATACCTTATCTTAACTTTTCTCCTAGAAAGGGCCCTTCCTTGGGGACACTTGGATGGTTAATGAAAACTACAAATTACATTGGATTTCGGTTATTTTGGTTGAAATTGTTTATTTGTAGAAACATCATTGTAAAGTTACTTTCAATAAGGTTCCTAATACACTTTATATTGGGGATTTATTTTATTCCTTTATGTTGATTCCCTCCCCATAGGGGCTCTGTAATGTACCTTTTTAATAAATTTTATTAAAATGACCAATTTTCACTTTTTTCCCTATTTCGACCTTTGACTAGTTTTGATGTCTAGGTCTCCAAATTGAACCAAATGCTCCCAAATATTCTGAGAATGTATATGAATGATATTAATAATTGAATATGAATTTTAGGATTGATTTATGAACCTACAAATACTTCTGAAAAATTGTTTAATATTCTGGCCAAGGTAGGAGTTTTCACTAGCAAATTGGGGTTCCAATTCCCTAAGGGTAAATGTTGAAAATGGATTTCCAAATGCTCCCCAAACCCACTCGAATTTATGAACCGATGCATAGGATTTTTAAGGGAAATTATTAAGGTCTCATGTATATCATTATTTAGTTTATAAAGGATGTTATAACCCTCTCCCAAACAGCTACAAAATCACAAGTTCAACCCTTGGGGAAATGGCACCAAATCTTATCCAAATGAAAATAAACTAAGTAAGATGACTTCAAATGCTTAATTTCTGGATATGAAACTTGTAATAATCATAAATATAATTCCATGCATCATAAATATATCAGAGAAACATTCTTCTATTCAAAATCATCAGCATTACAATGGCATACATCAATATAGTGGGGAAATAGTCATTGTTTGCTCATTAATAATCACTTTTATATACAACCATTTCGTATTTCGACATGATACTTTATGAATATGAATAAAAAATTATATTAATATTATTACAATCATAAATGGGCCATGATAAGATCTCCCAAATATTACAATAGCTCACCCAGCGCAATCCCTCCATGAGCAAGAATATGCAATAAAGACTGGTAATGGTTGAGAGAATATATTGCACTAGAAGAAACCAAGAGATTCCTTGTAGATTACACATGCAAATACAAAATCCATTAAATCTCCATGAAATACCTAAATAGCTTCTCCAAACACCAACTTGGATGGGAATCTTTCACCCTTGAAATTGGTTAAGGCAAGAAACTAGTCATCCACTGGCTCTCTCTCTTCACAAATGAAAATTT
This sequence comes from Pseudotsuga menziesii, assembly GCA_001517045.1. Lineage (NCBI taxonomy): Eukaryota > Viridiplantae > Streptophyta > Pinopsida > Pinales > Pinaceae > Pseudotsuga > Pseudotsuga menziesii. The sequence goes on along the minus strand of LPNX010712677.1, from coordinate 40,662 downwards.
ATCAAATGATAAAAATCCATTCTATTGGTTGATCCATGTATTTTATAAAAATCCTTAGAATTCTAAGATTACCAATTCATCCAAAAACTCAATCCAATTCGAATTAGGGTGTGTGCTCAATATTTCCCATGTGTCCTCCCTTCCCTAGCCTTCCACTTCCCCCAATTCGAGTAGGGACCCATTGAGCTTCCACAAATCACATGAGCACCCTCTTGGATGATATATTTAGGACTGACATGTCATAATGATCAGATGTCAGCCTTCAGGTCTACAATAAGTCATAAATGTCAAAGAATCTTCATCATTGGTGTCATAGATGTTAAGGAATCTAGCCCAAGTGTTCAAGAAGCTCCCATTTGAATATTCCTCTCCCATGTAAGTTAAATTTCCTTCCAAATTCGACCTCTGATGCATATGGAAAAGTGTATTATCCTTCTAACTCATCCAAGAACATTAGGCTTCCCATGGATTTGAACTTGCAAGAGGAGGATGCCATGTGGCACATAAATTCTAGCTTGTGTGGGCCCCATAATATCCATGTGTATCCATGCTCCATTGCCACTTCAATTTTCTCTTGTACTTATTTAATTAGCTCCATTATTAAATATTTATTCCATTCTAATGTCTAAACATCATTTATTAGCTCCCTTATTAAAATTCCAAATGTATCCATCTAACCTAGGGCACTAGTAGGATTGATGGAATTGTCCTGCCATGCAATTATTTAAAATGGGGACATTACAGGCTTGACCTCATATGATGTCATTTTTCTCTTTTATGGATGGGTATTTTCCTAATTTCCCTATTTGTATGATGTAACTCTTTTCAACAATGTTGTCCTTATTTGTTCTTTGAGGTAATATATAAATCATTTTCAAAGACAAACATGATTTGGTACCTACCTTGTATCATTAATAATATCATAAACCTTTATATGAGTTGTTTCCAATCTGTTTATTGCACTTTTGTAAATTCCTTGATGCAAATAATATGCAACAAACTGTAATTGGTTGGCCTAGCAACTTCAACAATATGTTGTCCAAGAAAATACATGTGGCTCATCAAATTTTATCCATAAGTCCACCATGTCATAGAACCTGTCTATTACCATCGTGCACATAGTTTTCAAAAAATTAAGGTATCAAAATAATTCATTTCAATATTGAAATTTGCACAGCATAAGTTTGATGCATATATTTACTCTCATTTTTTAACTAATGATACCATGTGTATTTGGTAAAGCAACTTGAAGCAGATGACATATGACCAAATACCATGCATGCATATACTAATACATGTTGATTCCATGCTACCATTATGTTTTTGAATATCTATTTTAACCAAATTGCATGTATATTCAAAAGAGACACATGGAAACAAAGGATTGTATAAGAAAAATTACAGTTTATATTCTCTAACTCTAGCTTTCAGTTCTAGTTCTATATTCTTTGGGATAACCATATGAATGGGACAACATGTTTCTACAACACTCTACATGGAAATTGGTCAGCTTAATACTATAACACCCATATAAATTTGCAAATTAAACTCACATACATACACAAAAAAGTTTACCAATTCGAGAATAAATGCACAAGTCCCATCCCCCTGGTCATGCTTCCCAAAGGTTTCTTAGAGTAATATCTAAATTTATCTGAATTTTTATATTTAGGAATAAAAAATAATCTATAAACTAAATTTCTAACCAAAATAATATAACATTAAAATGTACAAAAAATACTCCATAATACACAAAAACGGAATGCATAAATGTTGTCATGTCATTCACTTTCATGGATTCGTATCCTCATATGTTGTTTATGGAAAGGGTTGAGATGGGAAGGGTTTAAGGAATAGAATTCACCGAATTGCTTCAATTTTTCTTTTGGATACCCCAACTTCAGTCTATTTATGGAGACTTGATGTGAGATTATTTAGTCTAACATCACTACTATCCAACAAAAGGTATTTAGTGTTCAACATTGAAAGGAAAGAATCCAATAAGAGGCTAGTTAGGGAGTATCCACTTGTGAGACTTAATGGGATGACATGTTTAAATCCATCACTCGAGTCTCGAGTGTTTTTTGTTTTACTTCTGATCATCCTACTGGAAGTATATTCCTTATACTTTTAAAATCTACACTCCAGAAATCTATCTGGCTCATATTTTGACATATAAAGTACAAGTCTGATAAGCTTTAAGTACTCCTTTTATAAATAAAATGAGTAGATTTGTTTTCATCAAAAAAAGAAAGCATAGAATTTTTTTGAACCTATGTATTTCAAGTGAACTCTTCACTCATCATTATAGTGAAAATGATACAGAGATCATCAAGGTGAAGTATACATTGATATCTCTATCATTCACACCTTCATTATGAGTGATTAATTCACTCAAGACTCAAAACACGTTGGTTCAAATATATTTACATAGTTAAACCAAAAACATTCGAGAGATGAAAATGACAAATCACAAAAGACTCCATTTGAAACTATTTACATCTCATTTACCTTATGTTAGTTGTTAGCTAAGCTATGGATAGGGTTTGTCTCATTAATATAAATCTTCCAAATGTCTCTCCAGGTGTGCATCAAACAATAGTTAGGAAAATCAAACAATATTCATGGACCTTTTATCACAACTTTTAGTATAAATGTAGGTATCACATGCAAATCAACATGCATGCACACTTCTCATATGTTACTCTTTGTGATGAAGGAAGTAGAGACCTTATTACCTATAGAACCAAAGGATCAATCCAACCAAAATACGCAAGCATATCTCTCTAGAAGGAAGATGCATTTCTCCAAAGGAAAATTCCCTAATCCAGACAAATGCCTCACTTGAAGGTGTAGGCAAGTGTTAAATGGTTTTTTTCACCTAAACAAAATTATAATCAAACCTAAAGTTCTTTAAACCTGAGTACCCTAACTTGGTATATGAAAGCATAGATGGTTCCTAACCAGTTTACCTTATATTTTCCTATATATGATTATCTTCTTCTTTAAACTATAGTGTCATATACGCACCCACCAATCCAAACATCCAAAATGAAAAACATCCTCATCCTTGTACATGTTCATGTAACCGTACTAATAAACCCAAATAACTATGGTTCAAAATGTACACAACATCACCAAGCATGTCTCTCACTTTTGACATGAAGAGCTATATCTAGAATCTTGATTTGAGATAACATGTAAACTGATGAAGGGGAAAAGAATTCATCATTAGTACATTTATTACTATTGCGTGAAGAAGAAAGCAAGGATACTCCTTTACACAAACATGCATCTTTGAGTTATTCTAAAATCATTTTTGCCAAAAGATATTGGGGACCTTAAGGAGCCTAAGGTGTGAAACATTTAGACAAAGATACTAAATCCCAATCCGGATTCTCTTTATATTAAAATAGTACATTTCAAGCATGCAAAACTAACCATATTATCATTTCATATCCTTGAATTGTAGGTTTGTTAGCCAAATCATAAACAATGAAATCTCATTTCTAGAATTTACCATTCAACAACTAGTTCCCTGCTCATTTGTTCCATTCAAATGAATATTAAAACTTTGTACCAAATTTTAATAGAAATTATTCTAGGTTGACATAACATGGACACGAATAAATAGATAGAAAATTGTCGATCAGTAGAAGCCAATTGATGGCCAGTTGTGCTTAGCACCTTCCATTCAATTGACAACAAAAAGGATTCCCTGAAAATCAAAATGGGATGTCAAAACACTGCCTCAGTCATAACTTCTCCTTCTAGATACATTATACCCCACACAAAATATTGAGTTTCTAAGGACTTCACAAAAACTATTAAATACTCAGGATTCCACTAATAAATGACAATTATAATCAAAATTCAAAGGATGTATCTGATAAAAAAGTATTGATATATAAAAAAACCTGAAGCTCTATGCTAGATCTTAAAATCTATCCTAGCTTTAACATAAAAAAAAAGTGCAGCAAAGAAACTCCCTTACCAACATCAACAATCGTGATATTTCTAGAATAACCACTTCAATACCTTTTTACAAACTATTAGGTGCCAATTCCCGTTGTTATGTAAGCGCAAGTGCTCATTTTAGAGCTCTTCCTATCAAATCCCTAACAACTGCTCCACGACTAGTGTCAACACAAATTCCATGATCCCATAGCAACTCATGATTGATATCATGGGAAAGCCACACTAACTGCATACAGAAATCACATAGAAAGTAATGATTAAATTCCACCTAGGATAAATATTAATCCCAATTGAATTACTACCTTCAGATGTTGACAAATCAGAGCTATAGATTGAAACTAGGTGCCTACCTCTCCATCTTATTTAGGAGGACTAGGTACGACTAGCCTAATCCATGGTGGTTCAAGTCCTTTCAATGGTGTATTTTAAACCAGGCCGAGTGTTGTTGTCTCTCTATTTCCACCACCTATTCTATATTTACCTAATGGAGTGGAGTAATCAATTAAGCCTATGAAGTTAGGATCATTCAATGAACATAAATATCTATTTTTTCAATTTTAGCAGTCTAGTTTTTCACTTTGTTTGTTAAAAATAGGAAACAAAACCTTGAAAAAAATCTATATTTCAACTGAGAGACCAAACTACTTTAGAGTATTATCCTAAATTAAAATCATATTTTAAAATAAATGCATACCCAAGTGCATCTACATCACATGCTTGTATCATATTCCCTTAACAATGATGCCCCATTGAAAAATCATGATTAAAATACCATAACTAGTTAAAGCTATATTTTTGGTCTTGTAGAGACTCACAGTGTTCTCAAAACTTCAAAAATTTATCCCGTTTTGAAGCTCAAATCCAACAAAATTTACCTACTATAAGAAGATCATATTTGGTCACAACAGGAATAAAGGGTCAAGCTCTAGTTAATGGGCACATTAAAGTGCTAACTAGCTGGCTGAAGCATTTAGCTTTTGCTTGCTATCTTCCTACAGTAATAGCAATAGGGAAGAATAAGGCCCATCACAATAGGAATTAATGGTTTAAGGATAACACTAAAATTAAACCACAAATACGGTGCAGAGGTAGACTATTGGATTTTTCGTTGCCCTGGAAAGTAGGAGCTCTAAAATTGAATCGTGTGAGTTGGGATGCATTGAAAATGGGACCATAACTAATTCCCTTACAAGGATGAGAATAAATCCTCCCTCCACTCCTGCTTGCATAAATGAATTGGATCAATAACAAGAGGGACGAAATACCCCTATGAGTACCATGGAGGGGTTCTTCTTTGCATTACTCAGTTCCAACTAATACCCATATGAAAAACTATAGTATTCATTTCTTTAGCTAAATACAGCTCTTGGTATGGACCAGACTAGAAACTAAGCTTTTCCTTTATGCATGAATGACTAAATAAGAGATTGATTTGAATTTTTGGCTATATAGATGAAAAGTTAAGAAAAGGAGCAATGGAACAACTAATATCATAGAAATTTAGGTTAAGTAAAATTATAGACAACTAACATTTGGCTGAGAATCCACTCCTTCTTGCTCATATATGGCATTTTACATTTCCTTCATCAATTTGTCAAGATTTGGATCAAACAATTTTTCACCCTTTCCTACAAGATTACTATGAAGCTCAAGATTTTGATCATAGTGTTTTATCGAGTCTTTTGGATCATCCAAATCTATGTTTTCTACCTTTGATTGACTATGGCCTGCTACAGAAGGAAATATAGGAACTTTTCCATGTCACCACTTTTCTTTCTCTCGCATTTGATCATAGCCCACTCACAGTGATTCATTGTCTTGAACCTGAAGAGGAGGCTCTTCCCACATTAACTGCCCCAACAATCCCATGATACCAAATTAAGTTTGCACTTGGATCCAATGTTAAATTTGATTGGTTACCCCCATTTCTATGTTCAAACCGAATAAATGGGAAATTTCTTTCCAAAGCATCTTTATGCATGCTATTAACCATATTGCCCAAGACAAGGTCAGAGTTATACTTCCCCATCCATTTCCATATTTCTTCGACCCATTCTCTGTCTTTCTATTCCATATCATAAATTGGGATCATTTAAACACTACTTCATTTTCATATTTCTTAGCTAGATATGAATTGCAAAATTTATTTACATCAAATTTATCATGGTATTTCTCTCTTTAATATCTTCCAAATTATTTCTTCCTATATTGTCAATTAATATCCTGTTCGTAATCCCTATCACAATCAAGTACAATATCATAACTGTGTAGTGAGGAGTTGTGACTAAAACTACTAGGAAGCCTTGTCATGGTTTGAACGATCGCTTATGCTTCCTTGGTACTAGGACTCTAGAGAAGATGAGATGGGAGTTCTACTTGTCAATGTGAAATACCGGGAGGAATGGCAATCATTGTGACTTGTTCTTCTACTGAAAAATGGAACATGAGAATCATCTACACTCGATCTAGTGAATAGAACTTAAAGGTTCAAATTAAAATGTAATGGTTAATTTTTAGCGTTCAACAATTCTTCAATCTCGGAACCAAAAAACAAAGACACTTTAGGTGCCAATTATTATTTTTTCAATTCCAAAGTTGTTTATTTTGGCCAGGGTTCTAAAAAGAAAGAAAATGGCATTGACAACTAGGTTCTAAAAATAATAAAAATATGACCTCGACAACTATAATTTTCGTTGTTGGGTGTGTGTGTGTGTGTGTGTGTAATCATTAAAAAAATTGATGGACAAATATAAGAGATTACACTTATCTCAAAAAGGATTCCATATCAATATTTTTCTAGGAATATCAATATTTTTCTTGAGAATAATCAAATATTATCACAATAATCTGTAAGATGCTACATCCAAATGGATTTGATTGCCACAACACCAATGGTACCAAAAGAGATTGGAATACACACTTAATGACCATTGGAGAATATAAATACATTAGATATGGTTGGCTAACCTTGGTTAATAAGCAATAACATCATGTTTGGATTAACTTAAGCACCTTGACTCACAAAATAATTGCATAAAATTGGTCAAGTATTTATACCAACTTATGAGATCTAATACTAGAAAAATCCTTATTCCATGAATTACCTTGTTGCATTAGAGAAATCCAAGGGGGTTTTTCCTTTTATGGCATCTTATCCTCATCAATTATGTTTATTCACAAGTTATTTCTATGCGGGAGTTTTAGCTCTGGAATTGAATTTTTTCTAGCATCCATTTACATATGGGATTGTTACATCATTAGCTACAACTCATTTAAAAGAATTACATGATTAATTTAAGAACTCAGCAGGCTTTCCTGCAGGTAAGTGGCATTTGTTTCAGATAGTGGCATGGTGCATTTTTTTATAACAATAAATAATGGTAGTTTCTATTAAACAAAGTCATAGTTTTGAAGTTTTGCCAAAGGTATTGATGTTATGGGGTTTGTCAAGTTCTAACCCCCATGGAGGAAAATTCCCTCAACAATTATTAAATGGAACCCTCATTTCATGGGTCAATCTTCCATTCATGTCAAGAAGTTGTTGATAGATGAAGACGTATTGCACTTTGAATCAGAGATCTCCAATTTTGCAAAATAAAAAACACTATATTCACCTAGTCTAAATCATTGAATTTTAAGCGTTTCTATAACCTATTTATGGATTCCCTTGAGAAATTCCACTTAGAATTATTCTATGGTTAAAATGGTCTCAATCTCTTTTTTTTACAATGAGAATTAAAATTTTCAATGGCATGTATAAGTTCATAAAAATTAAGTCATTGAATTAATATCTAAAATTTTGTAAGGGTTCTAACCACATNGGGGGGGGGGGGGGGGTTGGTTGCTAGAATAAGACCATATTTTTTTATTATCAATTTCCAACTTTTGTTGCTTACAAATGAATGATTAATCTATTTCAATTTAATTACTGCAATCATGTGAATGATAGTTTACCAAGTCATTGGAAGTGAGGTTTCATTAGTTCCTCCGTTAGGTTCAATTATTTACAATGGCATATTCATTCATGTACTCATGTTAGTTGTAAAACAATACCCTCATATGTGACTGGGGATAAGTGTGAACTCTAGGAATATTTGGTGGAATAGATACCCCTCACCCACAACATCTTAGCCAAAAAATTCAATTAGAATGCTATTAATTGCACTTTCCCTAGATGAAGTTAATCACACTTGTCACATCATGATAAGTGGAATCCAACAAAAACAATTTTAAAAAACTAATAATCCTGCTTATAAATCGTCTACTTTGCTAAAATCAAATAAATGAAATTTAGAGAGTGCTAACCAATTCCAAGAATTTGTTTGGCATAGTCTCTTGAATTATAAGTTTTAATGATTGAATCTTGTCTAACGAAAATGAAATCACTCCCTCTCTCAATCCTTTTAATAATACGGAGAAATAATTTCCTCTATCGTTTTATTAATTATGTCAAAAAATGAGCATGTGGGATCTAAGTGAACATTTATGTGAACATTGAAGTGCCATTAGGATCAGTTAGTATCCAAAAGTAATATGACATGCATCATCATCGTGGGCATTGAATGTATCATCATAATCATCATTTCCATATGGTACATCAACATAATCATGATCATCATCCTCATTATCATCATCATCATCAACAAAATCATCATCATCATTTCCATTATGGTCACTCATATTCCATTAGTGTTCTTAATCACTCATTTCCATTAGTATTCATGTCATGTAATTGTTAAGGTCATTTATATGTCGTTGCAGTCATTTCAATGATAATAGGGTCGTTTAGATGGTGTTTTAGACATTTATGTGCCATTATAATCAATTAGGATCCAAAAGTGCTACCGCATGCATAATCGTCATTGACATCGACATCGTCGTCATCATCATACAATAATCAACATCATTGTCATCATCGTAGTCATCATCGATGTCATTATCAATATAATTGTGATAATAATGAGCAAGGAATGCCACTACCTCACAAGAATGGATGATATAGTATTATACTTATCAATTAATATCCATACACTCCATCATAATTATTGTAAGGCATCATAGTCATGTTGTTAGGGCCAAACATATGCCATTAAGGTCTATCAAATATTGGTTGGGACACTCAAATTCCATTACAGCAATTTAGGTGACATTAAGGTAATTTACCCCTCATTAGGATTGATCAAGATCCAAAAGTGTCATGATTACGATCATTTAGGTTCCACAATGATAAATCAAGATCCAAAAGTACTATCACATGAATCATGATCATCAACATTGATATCGTTGCCATCATAACCATGATCATTAGAAACATACATGAGTACATTATCATCAACATCATTGGCATCATCATCTATCATCATAATAACAGCCATTCATCTCAACCTCATTGTTATCATCATAGTCATAATCATCAATATCCTTTCCATCATCTATCATCAACATGATCATCCGCGTGCTTTTACGGTGAGTCTAGTTGCATTAGGGTCACTCAAATGTTGTTCGGGACAATTAGATTCCATTAGGGTCATCTAGGGTATATTATGGTCAATTCAATGTATTAGGGTGAATTATGTTCCATCATAAACAATCAATATCAAATAGAGCTATAATCACCTGCATCATAATGTTGACATTGATATCATTGTTGTCATCAACATCCTACTAAATATTGTAGAAATCATCATTGCCATATTTATCATTTTCAATATGCATCATCATCAACAACAACATGTCGTTAAGTGCACTCTAATTTCGTTAGGGACTATATGATTCCAATATGTTTATTTACGATAATTAGGGTCTCTTAGTTTCCAAAATGGCCAATTAGGTGCTACTTATGTCAACATGTCTAGCATTATCCCTGACACAACATTGGAGTTTTCCTGACACTTTTTCTAGCACAATTCCTTTTGAACTTCCTAGTGCAATTCTTTGTGCTAGGTATATATCTATACCTGGTGCTCTGGTTGACCCTTTTCTTGGGGAAATTCATGGCACAATACCCTTCAAAATTCCTATCATAATTCCTTGTGCTATGTATGGATCTATACATGGCACTATGCCTGGTGCAATTCCTAGAACAATTCCTTCTAAAATTCTTGGCTATTTTCCTATCGCAAAATTTGGCATTAATCCTAGAACTATATCTAACACTATGTCGAATGTTTTTTCGAGCGCAATTCTTAGATCTTAACCTAAAAAATTACTTTCAAAGTTTTCAGCACAATTCTAGGAATTATACCTTGCTCTATACTTGGTGCTATGTTGGATGTTTTCTAGGCGCAATTATTGAATCTATTCCTATATCTATACCTGGTGCTATGCTTGGCCCTTTTCCTAGCAAAATTCCTAGCGCAATACCTTCCGAAATTCCTATCGCAATTCCTCGTGCTATGTCTAGCTCTATAGCTAGCTTTATACATAGGAATATGCTTGGCACAATTCCTTATGAAATTCCTGGCTATTTTCCTAGGAAATTTTTTGGTGATACTGTTGGCAATAAATCTGGAATTATGTCGAACATTTTTCGAACACAATTCCTAACTCTAAACCTAGTGAAATTCCTAGCACGGTTCCTTTTTAATATCTGGCATTATTCTAGGAATTATACCCGGCTCTATACCTGACGCTATATTGGATGTTTTCTAGGTGCAATCCTCACTCTATACTTCCCGCTATGTTGGATTTTTTTCCGGCTGAAATTCATGGCGCAATTCTTGTAGCTAGCCCTGGATCAATATATGGTGCTATGCTTAGTGCTATTCTGGACGTTTCTTTAGAGGATATTTTGGGCATTATATGAGATGATTTTTTGGACGCTAATTGGGACACTAATTAGGATGCTAATTGGGACGCTAATTTAGACACTAATTGGGATGCTAATTGGGACGCTAATTGGAATGCTAATTATCATCTAAAATAGCACCAACTTTTAAAAAGGGATGAAAATAACACCATTAAAAGTTCCATCCCATGGAAAAGTTTTCACTTTGTCAAAAAATGATGGAAAATACACTAAAAGTGATAGAGGACACTAAAAAGGAACAAAAAAGAGATGCTTATCACAGGGTTTTGTTGTAGTGTCTTCTAATTTCATGGTATTTTTTATGTCCAAAAGAAAAAGGTTTTTTTTCGAAGTTTGAATTCTTTGATTCAACATTCATGTTCATAGAATGCATGAATGGAAGGTCAGATTGCATATCGTACTTTCAAATTCGGGGTCTTGAGAATATGTTGCTATATGTATATTTTGTTGAAGATCATTTCTAAGTTTGGTTTCAATAATCTCATTTGTATTGTCTATGTCACCCCACTTAGAATTTGTTCTTGGCATGGAATTTTCATCGATATCTATGTCTTCTTTGTATTTGATATATGATGTAATCCATGTTTTGAATTTATTCTGCAAGGAAGGAAAATTGTTTCAGTGTGGAACAAAGAGCAATAACTTTTTTCTTGCAAAGTTTTCTGGGTCGTTTTGTTTTTTGTAGCAAATATATTGGATGACAACTGGATTGTTTTGTTGCATTATTTTTTATTGTATGAAATAGTACCACGCAACACTCTCTTCAATATAAGTTCTCCAACTCAAACGGGTGCAAAACATATCTATCGCGAATAGAAGGTGAAACCATGTCTTCAAATTCGTTGGGTTTTTTCTCTAAAAGAGACGGTTTTTTTAAAACACCGGTTTTTTTGTTATCAAGAGTAGTATTTATGAAGTTTGTTTTCCTTGAGGAAGAATGCAGTGGAAATGAAAGTGCAATATGGGCTGCTTTCCTTGTTGACATTTGTTGCATATTCAATAAGATGTTCCCAAGTCTTTGATTTTTTTCTATATTCTTAGTCTTGTCAATAAAAACAACTTATTTGATTTGCTTGAAATCATTTGTCATTGGCCTATAAAGTTTGGTTATGTAATAGCTAACATACGATGTAGTGGAATATGAGTGTAGAATGAATTGGGAATCTTTGTTTTCTTTCCACAAAATGGGAACACCTTTAGCAAAAGCGTTGGTCCATATGTCAAAGGGGGTTCTCTTTAGCAGAAGGGTAGGTCGATTTATTGAAGATCACAAAAGCATAATGTACTCTTCTTTGTCTATATGAACTTATTCTAGGAACATGTCAAAGGTTGTAGTATTAGAGTATTCTTTGGATTCAAGAAAAAATTGAACATGTTTTCTTTTCTCATTCAATTCATTGTAAACATTTTCGAAATGTTATATTATTTTTGTTTTATCAATGACAAATATAGGGAAACAAAATATACATTTTTTCCCCATATTTTGTCTCTCATTATAAAAGTATTGATGTTCAATCAAAATGAAATACAACAATATATCATATAATTTCATCGATAATCCTTTCAATTGTAAATACTAAAGACATTCATAATAAAAAAAAATATGAAATAAGGCCCAAGCAACTAGTCAGGCTCAATCAGCCTTCACTCGTTCCTCCACATCAATGTGTTTTAGGAAGTTTTGACATCATGTATGGGAATGTGAAGCAATCCAATCCCAATATCAATAGTCAAACCTAGTTGTTTTTATAAATTTTCCATCCAAAGAAATGAGAAAAGGTTGGTGCATGTCCAGGATTTTCAATGAAATATGCTTACTTCTATTAAAGTATACACATATACACAGTAGAGTTGAAGAGAGACAGCGAGAGAAAGCTTATTATTGAATGTGTGACAATAAGGTACACTAACAATGATATGTCTCATGAGCAAGAAAATCACCTATGCAAACATATATTATTGTGTTAAGATGGATATTGATTAACAGTTTACATTTCTAACCTTATTTCTAACATGTGACTTTAATTCTTGTGCCTAAATTCACTTTATTATCTAATAAACTAAAAAAACATAATGACATGAGAATTCAACTAAATTAACTATTTACCCTACCTTTATAATCAAATGGAAAAAACCAGTTGTCCCAAAACACAAACTTATCTAGATCATCATAGAAGAAGTTTGCACTCTGCCTCTGGGTTGTGCGACTAATCAACATCTGAAAATAATCATTATGGAAGTCAACCTGCTCGAATCCTATAATTTTTTATCTATAATCTCACATCCTAATGCCTCCAGTATACATCACATGCCAATCTAAAATGCACTACAATAACCAATTATTGAAGCTGACACAAAAAGAGAAATAATTCTGACTTCATAGCGTGTAGAAGGTGTGGATGATGCAAAACATTTGAAGTCACCAATCATTGATCCTCGTGTTGACACATTAGCCAAATTGGAGTCAATATTTGATGGATATTCCATCCAACTACCATATATGCAAAGAAACCGATTTTAACTCCAATAAAGATCCTTCTCTGCACATCAGTAGTAGATAACATCAATCCTGAAGAGTTTATTTTCATATCTAAGCCATTTTTTCCTATGAAACATCGTGGATATCCACTAAGAATTGGAGCAGGAGAGATCATTACACTCTATCATGAAATTCCTTTCTCTCATGGTCATGTTAGAGAGGGAATTAGACTCCACTGTGAACTCCCTTGCTCTCAAGGTAATGTAGCCTTGGCTCTGTTGCAAGCCCTTATTTAGGTATTCGTCTCTATCATGTGAAGAGCTTGATTGCTTTACACTAAAACTACTATTTACTAACGTGGGAATCCTTTCTCATATCCATTGCATATGTGAATACTCTCTTCCTTTTAAATCCCTCAAACCACTTTGCAATCATAAGTGAATCATTGTAATCACAAATTTCTGATCATTTCCATTTGCATCTGACCAAAAATACAAAAAATACATTTCGATTTAGACATTTTTCAACTATTTATTGTTTGGTATTTTCTATAATATATTTAATCAAATCAAACTGTAATTTTTCAATCTTGAAATTACATTTTGATGTATAAATATTTCAACACTGAAATTACATTTATTAAATGATAATTAATAAAGTCAATATGTATATATGTATAGAGTCATTCATAAAACCCTTAATGCATAATGTAATGATGTCAACAATTAATATAAGAAACCAAAATATAGAAAAAAACTACCAATTTAGACTACTTTGAAATGAAATCCAAAACAAAATGGAAAAAAATAAAACCAAACCTTGAAACCCTCGACCCATAGCAAACTCCTCCACTCAGATGCATCGAAGATGGGCATCAATCCATTGCATGCATGCATCCCACCCGTGGTCGACTATGCATTTGTCTCTCAGCATCTTAGCGTTGCAGAAAGAACAACATATGCTCTTCTTCCACATCAGCTCGAAATTCGCTTCCGCTTCATGCGTCTTCCATTCCCATTAAAAAACCATGACCTTGAAGGGATTCTGCAGACTTCCCTGCCAAGTTTCGTGGACCGAAACATAAATTTTGAAATATATTCACTGGGTTTTAGCTGTGATGGGAAGATGAAAACATCAACTGTGAAATATATTCACTAGGTTTTAGTCATGATGGGAAGACGAAAATAGTCTATATTTATGTGATACATGAATTATTATTTTTCTTTCCTAGTGGCAACTTATTCCAAACAACATGTGGCACATATATAAATGGCAGTGTAAATATGTTTATTTTGGGGGTTGATTAATATGAATATGAATGAAAAAAACTCATTGAAATGTTGTTTCCTTCCAAACTCATTAACAACCACATCCCTCCAAAGTCCACCCATTCACAATGTGTATGAACTATAAAATTGAGCAAATAGATCTATGGATCAAGACACAACTCACAAAATAGATCAGATAATTTTACTCACAATTGAAGATTTAAACAGTGCAAAAATGGCTTGCAGTTGTATAATGCTTTCATTAATCAAAAGTAATTGGATGATAAATTACAATGTAATACACTGGTATTAATAACCAGTAAATTCGAATGCATGAGAGAGGAATTCGAATTGATTGACTCTACCTAACTGAATAGATAACTAGAAATGTCTAAATCAATATCGGAGCCTAATTAGTTAGCTCCAGTTGTCTAAATCAGTGCCTCAATCAGTTAGAATCAATTAACTAGTATAACTAAATGTGGTAGGTGAGAAAATGTGCATTCCCACATGAATTTTATCAATGAATGGTGCTAACTGGATGTAACTAACTCCTAACTAGGCTTAACTAATCACTAACTGAACTCAATTGAAGGAGGTTGGTTCCGGCACTCCCAGTGGCTCCTAAATTGTAGGGATTGGTCTAGGAGGCACCTAAACTGATGCATGCAAGTGGAGTTAATGGCAGTTAGCCTCAAATAGTAGTCCTCACACTCTAGTATCTGGTACATGTGGCCCAATTAGGCCATGTGAACCCAATGGTGAGTGGCAATTAGCCTCAACTAATGTCCCCCACGCTCTATTAACTGATATATTTGGCCCAATTAGGCCATGTGGACCCAATGGTGCTAGTGACTAAATATAGACTGAAAAGACTCCTCATTTACTCATAATTGACCAAATTGGACAAGGGATGATTATAATACTAACACCCCCCCTAAATGTTAACTTGGACAATTTGTGGGCCCTGGTAACTATGACCATAGGTCACCCATTACAGCTAAAGCAAAGTAACTACTTAATACAAGGAAACCGGAAAAAACCACATGGGAAAAAATCCCTCCCTCAAACTAAGAAGGTAGAATCAAGATTCAAGTTAAAAAAACTTGAAAAGATGTTGTTGCAACCTTCATATCTGTGGTGTAGAGAAGAAGCATGCATGATGTTTTGTGTACAGGTATCCTGGGGCCTAGCATGTAGACTTCTCCATCTTCTCCCAAAAAGATGATAGAAGGAAGGAGGAATGTAACCTTTGCCTCTTTTTGGATGAAGAGGTGTATGATCCACTCTATTCTTTTGAGAGCAATTTAGCTAATCAGGCCTTTCCATGTAGCATCTTACATGGATTTTTTTTCATCTCTCTAAAGGATGTGATTTTGCATGACATAGCGCAAGGTTCTCTTTCTGAAACTGATCTTTGAAATTTCCATGTTAAATCTTGATAGAACCCTTCCCTTTGGCCGAATTTGACTATCATTACCCATGTGAATAATAGGGCCATTAGTAGACTGTAAATAATAGAGTGATTCTCTGGATGTAACCATATGATTGGAAGCTCTTGAATCAATGAGGAAGGTATGTGTTCTTTAACAGCTAGCCTTCAGTGCATGGCATCTTTCATAATGTTCTTCAATTTCTTCTCTATGGTTATCCTTGCTTGAGATAGTAGGGAAAGTGATGTTATGTTTCTCTAGAAGAAGAGACATTTCATCAATTGTTCTTCTCATACATGAGCTTTTTGGATGCAATCCCCTTCCATAGTAAGAACAAAGGATCTTTCATTTTCCATTCTTCTTGTTTTTCCTCGAACTTGAGGGCTCATCCGACTGCTCTTTCTCCACAGGAGGATCATTCTTATTCTTCCCCTTACCATTTGTAGCTTTGGGTCCTCTGGCAACCAATGCTTGATGTTTGGAAGGTCTAATGAACCCCATTTGGACCAGCTTGGCATGCTCATGGGTGAGAGACTCAATGAAGGAATTGAGAGTTGACATCTTCCAATTCGGTGTTGTGAGCTTCCCAATATGAAAGTTTGATACAAAGAATGAGTAATCTGCACCAATTTTTGAGAGGATGGAAAGGATGAGTTGGTCATCCTCCTTCTCAACTTTACACAGCTTCAACTGGAGCACCAAGAGCTTGAATTTGGTGAATAAATCATTTAGTGTTTTGAATTTTCCCGGGTGAAGAGAAATCAGTTCATTCTCTAGCTGATAGATCCTCACGTCATCTTGCTTATCAAATAGGGTATCAATTCGATCCCAAATCTCCGTGGGAGTCTTCAATCCATTGGTGTGAAAGAGAAGATCTCTAGAGATTGAAAGGCACAGACATCCATATTCTTCATCAAGCTTATTCCAATATTTTTCTTTGTCCAACTAATGAATCCGCTCTACCTCTATGTCCATTGTGACTCTATAGAGTCTTTTGGAGCGAAGTTGTATCTCCATGTCCTCCTTCCACTGATGGTAGTTGAAAGGAGTGAGAAGTTCCATAGGAGGGTACATTGTGCTGCTATAGTGAATGCAGTGAAGGAGACTGAAAAACTTGTAAATCACACAAACAAACAGACAAAGTAAGGTTGATAGCCTGCACTTTTGGAATTGTATTCACACCCAGCTTAGTTAATCAAGTAAGATTTATCAACAATTCCTTTGCTTAGTATCTATGTTGCAAATTCTCTTCTTCTAGTGCAGTGCTCGAGGGAGCAATTTTTCTCAGGAATTTTTTGATCCAAGTATGAATATATAGTAGGAGAAATGCCTTATCCTGCCGAGGCTCTGATACCATATAAAATTGAGCACATAGATATATGGATCAACACACAAATCACAAAATATATCATATAATTTTACTTGGAATTGAAGAATGAAACAATGAAAAAATGGCTTGCAATTGTGTAATGCTTTCATTAATCAAAATTAATTGGATAATAAATTACAATGTAATGCATGCTATTAATAACCAGTTAGTTCGAATGCATGAGAGATGGCACTACAACAAATTTGACTTTTAGGGGCGGTTGTCTTCCGCCTCCAA
>LPNX010712677.1:0-22962 GCA_001517045.1 Pseudotsuga menziesii | reverse complement strand
CCCCCCCCCCAAAAAAAAAAAGTCAATTTTGGACTTTTTGGCGTGGTTATGAACCCACCTCATAGAAACTTACAGTGGGGGTTTTGAACCCCCCTCGTTGCAATGTACAAGGGCAATTTTGAAACCCCTTCATAGCCATAATAAAATTTATTTTATTTAAAACATCAATATTGCAATATCATTAGGGCATTAAGGAATCAAACCTTCAACCTCCTGCTTGTAAAGCAGGTGCTCTACCATTGAGCTAGAACCCTTTAATAATTGAGCTAGAACCACTTACAGAAGGCTATTTTGAAATGCCCACCAACTGTTGTAATTGAGCCAACAAATTAATCCAAAGGCATGGGGATTTTATTTGGTGATTTGGCTATCCATCCATGGTCTCACATATTTATTCTAGTGTTCACAAGTGCAAAAGACATGGCTACAAATTTAAAGAAAAATAAAATATGACTGTGTAAAAAATATGACTGCACAGACAATCAATCCAAGATTGACTAAGTGATGAAAAATTGCCCTAAATCAATTACCTTATGAAAATTTCTATCGTAATTCATAGGTAAAAGTAAATGCCCACCCTGACATACCATCTCGTAGCTTGTTGAAGCACCTATCTAACCATGGCTTTATTTCTCATAATAAGTGCCTGAAGAAAAAGATATGGGTCTTCCAAAACAAGTCTTTTTGGGAAAATTAGTCAAAATTTCCTTAGGAAAATGACCACCATAATTCATAGCTTAATAGAAATGCATTCCCCATCCTGTAAGGTTGTAGATTATTTACTTGGATATCTAACCATTGTCTCATTTTGTCTTAAGAGTATTTGTGGAGAAAGTTATGGATCTGCCAAAACAGGGGTGCAGGCAGTTTTTTGCACCAAGGTCACTAAAATGCACGCCTAGGTCAGAGGAAGAATATTCTGAAGGTAAAATGAGTTGTGTTGTGCTTAGTGAGTTATTATACATCATCTAGTGACATTGGTTTAGGGTTTTGGCGAAATAAAAAATTCACCTTCAAAATGGCATAGTTGTCCAAGTGTTAAAACCAGTAATAAAAGGTCATCTAGAAATGCCCACCGCATGTTGTTACTATGTCCAAAAATTCAGTAGATGACATGGGTCTGTTCCTTTGATATCTTTATACCTATCCATGGTTTTAGTTTTCTTTTTGGTGATCACATGTGCAAGGAATACATCTGTCAAAATGAGAAAAATCATAATGGCCAGCAAAGATAAACTATGAAAATGTGTCCAAGTGTTACAAACAGGAATTAAAGAGGTGGTTTGGAAATGCACACCATAGGATGTGGTTCTGTAGATAATTTCATCCAAAGGTGTGGGTATGTTATCTGGTAACTTGTCTATCTATCCCTGGGTTCAATATCCGTAATAAAGATCACATGTGTGAAATATAAATTTTTCAAATTGAAAAAACAAATTGTTTGAAAAGCCATTTTGAAATGCCCACCAGAGGCTTTGTGTGTGCCAAAAAATCGATTAAAAATTATGAATCTCTTCTCTGATGATATATCCATCTATCCATAGTAACATATCCTAATCTGGTGAACACACGTGTGAGATATGGATTTTCCAACTTGGAGGAAAAAAATGTTTGCCTGTTAAAAATAAATGAAATCTGTCCAAGTGTTAAAACCAGTTATAGAAGCCTATTTTCAAATGCCCACCAACCGTTGCTCTTAAGCTAGAAAATTAATCCAAAGGCATGGGGATGTTCTTTGTTGATCTGTCTATCCATCCATGGTCTCGCATATTTATTCTGGTGTTCACAAGTGCAAAAGAAAATGCTGCAAATTTAAAAAAAAAATAAAGTATGACTGTGTAAAAAATATGACTTAAGTGATGAAAATTTGACTAAGTGATGAAAATTTGACTAAGTGATGAAAAATTTCCCTAAAGCAGTTGCCTTATGAAAATGTCCACCATAATTCATAGGTAAAAGTAAATTCCCTCCATGACCTTCCATATTGTAGCTTATTGAAGAAAAAGTGCCTGAAGAAAAAGATATGGGTATGTTAAAACAAGTCTTATTGGGAAAATTAGTCAAACTTGCCTTCGGAAAATGACCACCATAATTCATAGCTTAATAAAAATGCATGCCCCATCCTGTAAGGATGTATCTTGTTTACTTGGATATCTAGCCATGGTCTCATTTTCTCTTAAGAGTGTTTGTGGAGAAAGTTATGGATCCTTGAAAATAGGGTTTCAAGCAGTTTTCTTCACCAAGTTCACTAAAATGCACGCCTAGGTCAGAGGAAGAATATTCTGAAGGTGAAATGAGTTGTGTTGTGCTTAGTAAGATATTCTACATCATATGGTGACATTGGTTCAGGGTTTTGGTGAAATAAAAAAATCACCTTGAAAATGGCACAGTTGTCTAAGTGTTTAAACCAGTAATAAAAGATCATTTAGAAATGGCTGCCACATGTTGTTCTTGGGTCCAAAAACTCATCAAATTACATGGGTCTGTTCCTTGGATATCTATCTACCTATCCATGGTTTTATTTTTATTTTTGATGATCACATGTGCAAGGAATACATCTGTCAAAATGAGAAAAATCATAGTGGCCACCAAAGATTAACTATGAAAATGTGTCGAGTGTTAAAAATAGGAATTGAATAGGTGGTCTCGAAATGCATGCCATAGGATTTGGTTGTGTAGATAATTTCATCCAAATGAGTGGGTCTGTTATATGGTAACTTTTCTATCTATCCTTGGGTTTATTATCCATAATAAATATCACATGTGTGAAATATAAATTTTCCAAATGAAAAATAACAGAAATCAGCCTAAGTGTTAAAACTAGTTACAGAAGGCTATTTTCAAATGGCCACCAACTATTGTCCTTGAGCCAACAAATTAATCCAAAGGCATAGGGATGTTCTTTAGTGATCTAGGTATCCATCTATGGTCTCACATATTTATTCTGGTGTTCACAAGTGCAAAAGACAGGGCTGCAAAATTTAAAGAAAAATAAAGTCTGACTGTGTAAAAAATATGACTAGGTGATGAAAAAATGCCCTAAAGCAGTTGGCTTATGAAAATGTCCACCATAATTCATAGGTAAAAGTAAATTCCCACCTTAACCTTCCATGTCGTAGCTTGTTGAAGTACCTATCTAACCATTTCTTCATTTCTCATAAAAAGTGCCTGAAAAAAAAGATATGGGTTTGCCAAAACAAGTCTTTTTGGGAAAATTAGTCAAAATTGCCTTGGGAAAATGACCAACATAATTCTTAGCTTAATAAAAATGCATGCCCCATCCTATAAGGCTATATATTTTTTATCTGGATATCTAACCATGGTCTCAGTTTGTCTTAAGAGTGTTTTTGGATAAAGTTATAGATCTGCCAAAACAAGGTTTTAGGTAGTTTTGCTTCACCAAGTTCACTAAAATGCACGCCTAGGTTAGAGGAAGAATAATCTGAAGGTGAAATGAGTTGTGTTGTGCTTAGTGAGATATTATACATCTAAAGGGTGACATTGGTTCAGGTTTTGGTGAAATAAAAAAATCATCTTGAAAATGGCACAGTTGTAGTGTTTAAACGAGTAATAAAAGGTCATTTAGAAATGCTCGCCACATGTTGTTCCTGTGCCCAAAAATTCATTAGATGACATGGGTCCGTTCCTTGGATATCTGTCTACCTATCCATGGTTTTATTTTTCTTTTTGATGATCACATGTGCAAGGAATACGTCTGTTAAAATGACAAAAATCATAATGGCCACCAAAGATAAACTATGAAAATGTGTCTAAGTTTTAAAACAAGAATTGAAGAGGTGGTTTGGAAATGCATGACATAGGATGTGTTTGTGTATATAATTTCATCCAAATGCATGGGTATTTTATATGGTAAATTTTCTATCTATCCCTGGGTTCAGTATCTGTAATAAAGATCGCATGTGTGAAATATAAATTTTCCAAATGAAAAAGAACAGAAATCTGCGTAATTGTTAAAACTAGTTACAGAAGGCTATTTTCAAATGCCCACCAACTGTTGTCCTTGAGCCAAAAAATTAATCCAACTACATGGGGATTTTATTTGGTGATCTAAATATCCATCCATGGTCTCACATATTTATTCTGGTGTTCACAAGTGCAAAATACAGGGCTGTAAATTTAAAGAAAAATAAAGTCCAACTATGTAAAAAATATGACTAAGTGATGAAAAATTTCCCTAATGCAGTTGCCTTATGAAAATGTCCACCATAATTCATAGGTAAACGTAAATGCCCTCCCTGACCTTCCATGTCATAGCTTGTTTAAGTACCTATATAACCACGGTATCATTTCTCATAAAAAGTTCCTGAAGAAAAATATATGGGTCTGCCAAAACAAGTATTTTTGGGAAAATTAGTCAACATTGCCTTGGGAAAATGACCACCACAATTCATAGCTTAATAAAAATGCATGCCACATCCTGTAAGGTTGTATATTTTTTACCTAGATATCTTACCATGGTCTCAATTTGTTTTAAGAGTGTTTGTGGATAAAGTTATAGATCTGCCAAAACAGGGGTTTAGGTAGTTTTCTTCACCAAGTTCACTAAAATGCACGCTTAGGTCAGAGGACGAATATTTTGAAGGTGAAATGAATTGTGTTGTTCTTAGCGAAATATTCTACATCATGTGGTGACATTGGTTCAAGGTTTTGGTGAAATAAAAAAATCACCTTGAAAATGGCACAGTTATCCAAGTGTTAAAACCAATAATAAAAGCTCATTTAGAAATTCCCACCACATGTTGTTCCTATTCCCAAACATTCATCAGATGACATGGGTCTATTCCTTGGATATCTTTATACCTGTCCATGGTTTTATTTTTCTTTTTTATGATCACATGTGTAAGGAATACATCTGTCAAAATGAGAAAAATCATAATGGCCACCAAAGATAAACTATGAAAACGTGTCTAAGTGTTAAAAACAGGAATTGAAGAGGTGGTTTGGAAATGCACACCATGGGATGTGGTTGTGTAGATAATTTCATCCAAAGGTGTGGGTCTTTTATATGGTAACATTTCTATCTATCCCTGGGTTTAGTATCCGTAATAAAGATCACATGTGTGAAATATAAATTTTCCAAATTGAAAAAAAAATGTCTAAGAAGCCATTTTGAAATGCCCCATAGAGGCTCTATGTGTGCCAATAAATTTGTTAAAAAGTATGAGTCTCTTCTCTGATGATCTATCCATCTATCAATAGTATCAGATTCTAATCTGGTGAACAAACGTGTGAGATATGGATTTTCCAAGATGAAGAAAAAAAATGTTTGCCTGTTAAAAATAAATGAAATTTGCCTAAGTGTTAAAACCGGTTACAGAAGGCTATTTTCAAATGCCCACCAACTGTTGTGCTTGAGCCAAAAAATTAATCCAAATGCATGGGGATGTTCTTTGGTGATTTGGCTATCCAACCATGGTATCGCATATTTATTTTGGTGTTCACAAGTGCAAAAGACAGGGCTAATTTTTTTTTTTTAAAGTATGACTGTGCAAAAAATATGACTAATTTATGAAAAATGGACTAAGTGATGAAAAATTTCCCTAAAGTAGTTGCCTTATGAAAATGTCCACCATAATTCATAGGTAAAAGTAAATGCCCGCCCTGACCTTCCATGTCATATTTTGTTGAAGTACCTATCTAACCATGGTTTCATTTCTCATAAAAAGTGCCTGAAGAAAAAGATACGGGTCTACCAAAACAAGTCTTTTTGGGAAAATTAGTCAAAATTTCCTTGGGAAAATGACCACCATAATTCATAGCTTAATAAAAATGCATGTCCCATCATGTAACGATGTATATTGTTTACTTGGATATCTAACCATGGTCTCAGTTTGTCTTAAGAGTGTTTGTGGAGAAAGTTATGGATCTACCAAAACAGCGGTTCAGGCAGTTTTCTTCACCGTGTTCACTAAAATGCATGCCTAGGTCAGAGGAAGAATATTCTGAAGGGGAAATGAGTTGTGTTGTGCTTAGTGAGATATTCTACATCATATAGTGACATTGGTTTAGGGTTTTGGTGAATTTAGTTCAGGGTTTTGGTGAAATGAAAAATTCACCTTGAAAATTTCACAATTATCCAAGTGTTAAAACCAGTAATAAAAGGTCATTTAGAAATGCATGCCACATGTTGTTCCTATTCCCAAAAATTCATCAGATGACATGGTTCTATTCCTTGGATATGTTTCTACCTATCCATGGTTTTAGTTTTCTTTTTGGTGATCACATGTGCAATGAATACATCTATCAAAATGAGAAAAAGCATAATGGCCACCAAAGATGAACTATGAAAATGTATCCAAGTGTTACAAACGGGAGTTGAAGAGGTTGTTTGGAATTGCACGCCATAGGATGTGTTTGTATAGATAATTTCATCCAAAGGTGTGGGTCTGTTATCTAGTAAATTTTCTATCTATCCATGGGTTCAGTGTCCGTAATAAATATCACATGTGTGAAATATAAATTTTCCAAATTGAAAAAAACTTTGTCTGAGAAGCCATTTTGCAATGCCCGTGAGAAGCTCTGTGTGTGCCAATAAATCTATCAAAAAGTATGAGTCTCTTCTCTGATTACTATCCATCTATCCATATTATTAGATCCTAATTTGGTGAATACAGATCCTAATATGGATTTGTGAAGTTGGAGAAAAAAAATGTTTTCATGTTAAAAATAAATGAAATCTGCCCAAGTGTTAAAACCAATGATAGAAGGCTATTTTTCAAATGCCCACTATTAGAACCTGTGCTAAATTTTATCCCTACGGGAGTTGGTTTTCTCAATTGGGAAGGTTTGCAAGAGAAAAGGATTTCATTGGTTATTTGGGAAGAAAGAAAGGAATCCTGATGAATTAAAAGGATTTTACTCATTTTAAAATGAAATATGAACATTGGTTTTAAATCTAAATTCGGCTTTATAGCATTCAACACACCAATCAAATCCCAAAGAACCAAGTGCCCAACTCAGAAGGAGTATTATCCTTTCTTGCACCTTAATACATGTTGAAATAATTGGCAAATATAAACCATGCTAGTATTTATCATCTTATGCATGTGGGACAATAATTTCTGCAAAAAACATGTAAAACGATCATTCTTTGTCTTTTCCTCCACGTGGATCCGAGATTTCATACTGTGAAAACATAGGGATAAATTAAAGGTTAGACATTGCAAAATGGAATTAACCTGCTGACCAAATCAACGGTCACACGGGAAAGTGGAAACAAATCCACGGCGGAGGTGGGCTTCGCACTCACAACAAGTAGGGACGAAGGACATTTTTGGACCTGAAAAATATAGTAAAAGATTCACTATTGAACGGCTCAGATCGTATCTAATCCTGATTAACGGTCCACATTGATCTCATAGTGGCAAAGTGTAGGAGATTTAAGTTTTAAAATCTCAGCGAAATTTTATACATTACAACAAAACATGCCTTTCTATGAAAATGACTATTTTAGTCATTAACTTACGAGATATTTTTCCACCGAACCAAGATGAATTTGCAGAAACTGAAAGACAATTATATTCATAACATGTTGATATAATATAAACTCCTTCAGTTTTGACACATGTGCTATGGTTCGGGAGAATCGAAACCATCTTCAGAGGGCGATTTTCTAGATTTTAAAATGACTGTTTGGTCAGTAACATCTGAGATCTGTTTCCGTGAAACCAAGAATAATTGTGATAAACGGAGAGAGTTTTTTGTTTAGAAAAATTTCATATACAATAACCTCTCTTAGTTTTTACACAGGTATTATGGTTTGGGAGAATAGAAGGGATATTAAAAGGGATTTTTTTCATAAATTTGCAATCTTGTTTGAGTCATCAAGTCCAAAAGAAGATTTCGAAGAGCTGGAGGGGAATATGGCCAAATGTATACATGGGTTTTGTTGGGAACATGCATTAGTTACAAAAACCACTCTCATATTTCACACAGTAGTCACCATTTGAGGTATGCAGGTGGAGTATAAAGCCTATTTTTCAGCGATTTGACTCCTAAAAGAGGTGAAATGGTGAAGATTTGGGGGCAGTTGTATAAGAACGAGTGCTTGTAATGAATAAATGATCATTCACCTCTATTGTTGAAGAGAAATCCAAAGCTAAGTCAGCATGAGACCATTGTAGGTGGTTTCAAACGTCACTTTCAACTAGCAAAACTTAATCCTAGATGCCATACTTGTTGTTTTGATCAAGCATGCACATCACCGCATATTTTCCCAATTTGTTTGTGAAAATGACAAATCTGCCACCTCAGGAATTTGTCAGGACTTTGATACCCACAATGTAATAGAATTGGGCTCTATTTTGGGGTTGGGCCCGAGAGCCATGGCATTATAAATAGGACCTCAATTGATGAGGAAAGGGTGGGAACTTTCATTCAAAAAGAATTTTTCTCATGGTTTTGTATCTCTGTAATTTTCTTGGAAGCTTTAATGAGAAGTATGCTCTGCAAGTTGTTCAAAGCCACATATATGTGTTTATTTCCTCTGTGACAGGAGAGAGCCCTCTCTGACTGTATCGGCTAGAATACAGTCTAAAGTTTGGTTGAAATAGTTACCCCTGTGGCTTCCTACCACAATGATACAAAAATTACAGGGTGCTAACACCCACCACCTGTTGTCCTTGAGCCAACAAATTAATCCAAAGGCATTGGGATGTTCTTTGGTGATCTGGCTATCCATCCATGGTCTCACATCTTCATTCTGGTGTTCACAAGTGAAAAAGACAAGGATGCAAATTTAAAGAAAAATAAAGTATGATTGTGTGTTGTAATCTCATGGATCACAGAGGGTTACCAATAATACATATTAAAGCATGCAACTATAACAGACACAAGAGACCAGAATATGGAGGTAGAATAACAGATTATATTATATTAGAAGGGTCCATATAAACACAAAACTCAACCAAGTTCTCATCTGGCTCAAAAACCTTATATATATATATATATATGATTTACAAACAGTTACATATAACTACCGACCGACCTAATTTCTCATTAGTCGGTTGATCGACTTAGTCGGCTTACCGACTAGCTCCTCCAACATCTCCCCCATGAAAAAAATCTTTCTTTGTCCCGAACAAATAGGGGAGGTACTCAAAAACTCTTTTACCGTCTAAGGTAGTTATTTCTTGTTTGTCTTTTATGGGCTATGAAGTCGGATGGTTGGTCGTTTCTGTATACATACTTCAACAATTGATTCAACTGTAACGGCCTGTTGATGTTGGAATTATGTCCAACTTTGAAGTATTTTCTGGATGTTGATGGTTAATGTTGTAATGCTTGATAACGTCGACATCTTCTCCTGAATGGAAAGGTCTGCTATCCTTTCCATGTCGGGACCCATAAATTGGTCTTTCTCTTCTACTGTCTCCAGAAGTCTCTTCATCTGCGAGCAGATGGTGTCTAATTTATCCAAGCTCGGGAGTGCCTTCTGCACCCACTGGTGTGCTTGTCTCTCCAGTCTCTCCAGTTTGGTTGTTTCCAACATGGTTTGATCTTTTATTGTGCTTCCTAATGCTTCCTCAGTACTCTTTCTATTTACTAATGCTTGAATTTGTTGTCGAGTCTATCGGGTCTGCCAAAAGACTTGCCCGTAATAAGTAGGCCAGTCCCATAGTACCCCTTCCGTTATGACAGACTCTTCCATGTGGTTTGGAGCACGTTGTAAGCTTCTGAGAAGGATGTGTGCTACTGCATCAGTAATCTAGCTATTTCTTCTTTTTGTTATTCCTTTGTATTTTATAGTTGTACTTGTAGGGTCGACACCATGCTTTCAAATAGCTGATATGCCTTTTCAAGTGGCTTGTCGATGTCATCCTCCATCGGTCTTGGTATTATAGATTGTGCTAGGTTTCTGCATTTTAACATGAAGTCGGCTTGTTCTTTCTCAGTGTCGTCAAGGTCCTTTCGTCTAGTCTGGATTCTTGTTTTTGCTTTAGTGGCCAAAGTTTCTAATAGTTGTCCCAAATCTCCGTCCTTCAGCTTTGTTGCGTCGATTGCAGTGGTCGACCCAAGTTGGCTAATGTGGACCATTGCTGATTGTGATTCTTTTTGGTGGTCCTTCTTCTTTATGTCTCTCTTCCTCTTATGTTTATGATGTTCTGCTTGTTGCTGTGCTTGTGCATCTACAAATTCTTATGCATAAATATATGATCATGCAACTACTTTAGCCAATACAACATCCATCCATATCTCACAAAAACTTTCTAGATGCCTTCCATCTCTACCAGGACAACATTGAGATTGTGCACTAATCCAATATGTCAGCAAAGAGGTTTCATTCTAGATAAGCAACAATGGAGAGTTGTATCGCACCATGAGATACTTACCCATCACATGCATATTAGTAGTATACTATCATTAATGCAAACATTCTATCATGCATAATGCATTAACTAAATATAAACAAATGCATAACAAAACAATATCATGAAATGACAATTGAATACTTATCTTTATTTGTTTCGTGGGTAGACTCCTTCTTGAGCCTTTAGCTTCATCATATTCTTCATTCATAATAGCATCGTTTCTTATCCAAATGCTTAGATGGATAAGAGGTTCTTCAAGATTTTAGTTCTTTATATTCCTCATCGCTTGAGGTATCTTCTTTGGATGGTGAGAGCTTAATCTTCAGTTGCTCACATCTTCTCTTCTCTTATTATGAGTCGAGCTTCTTCTTCTTCTGAGAGTATGCTGAAAGTAATCACTACCTTCTAGCACACATTCCTTGAATGAATGAATCCCATGATCCTAGGAGGTCATTCAAGGTGGCTATTACCACTTATGCATTCTTCACTTCTTCTTTTACCGCTTCAAGTTGTTCTTTGATTTGAGAGACCCTTGTAAAGTATGACTGCATGGTCTCTGCATTCTGGATCTTCACATTCTTCAACTGGTTTCTTAAGGTCATATTCTGATTTATGTTCTTCCCCTCAAATATCTTGGTCAAGGAATCAAACATCTTCAGTTTCTTTAGGGAATAAAATTGTGGTACAACGTGATCCATGATTGAATCAACAATGATCTTCTTGGCCTTGACCAAGTTCTCCTTGTGTAAGGCTTCTAGCCTCATCTCCCTCTGGAATTGGAACCTCTCTACTCGTGTAGGTGTCCAATTCATTTTCTTCAGAGAGATCATATACTTCCATGCTTGGAAGTTGTCAAATTCACCAAGCTTATAATCAAGCTGATGTGATAGATCACTTTGAAATGAGAACCTCAAATGAAAATAGCAAAATATTAGATCTTACCGATTTGAGGTGTTTCTCCTGGTTCCGGAGCTGGCTGATCTAGGGTTTGTCAGAGAATCCCTAATTTTCAAAACTTGGAATATTTTAGATCTGATTGGATAGAAATATATATCTCTTCAATTTGAGCTGTCCAATGTACTCCTTTTCTGAAAACAGTGGAGGGAAGCTCCCGGAACAGGAAGCCCTAGTTTTCCAATTTCTTCTGCAGAAATGGCTGCTACTGTTTCTGTGATATCTCTGAAATTACTTCTCCTCTATGTCTGAAACTTCGCACTGAGGTAACCTTGCATGTCCCTATTCCCAAACCATAGGCTTCATCAGAATTGGTTTCACCAATTAGGACTTATGATCATTTTCCCAAGGTGACCTGTTACAGAACTGTTCCAAACTGTGAAGTTGTATGGACTGCCACGTGTCACTTTTCATATTCTGGGTCTAAAAATTAGACCACCAAAAGTACAATCTATTCCCTTTCTGTAACATCTTCATAAATTTCATTTGGACCTTTGTATCCCAAGATATAGCAATTCTCCCCAGGTGTCCTGTTTAGGGATGAATCCTGGAAGAGGATGGAACCCTAATGTGGAGGGATCATATCTCCCAGAATATGGTGAATCTGAGGTGGAATTTTGGATACAGTGTAAATCAGGATTTTATCTTCGACCTCTGCAATTTTCAGCTCTTATAACTTTTCCAATCCCGAGATATAGTGAATGTACCAAAACTTAGTAGTTTTAGTATTTTAGGGTTTTTTCCAGCTCGAGGTCAAACTAGGGTTTGACTTTCCTAGAGTTTCACCCAACAAAAAATATTGATCCAGGTCTCTAAACTTCGATTTTGATGGGGAGGGAAATCCTATGCTAGGCTC
The DNA here is from genome assembly GCA_001517045.1 of Pseudotsuga menziesii. NCBI lineage: Eukaryota > Viridiplantae > Streptophyta > Pinopsida > Pinales > Pinaceae > Pseudotsuga > Pseudotsuga menziesii. The sequence goes on along the minus strand of LPNX010712677.1, from coordinate 10,821 downwards.
ACTCAAAAATTCCTCTTCTATAAGAAGCCCTAATTTCCTGCACCAAAACTGAAAATGCTCGGAATCGAATTCCGCTTCGACAGAAAGATGCACCCTTCAATGGAGAGTCAACCTAGCATACTTTTGCTGATCGATTTTGGCGAGAGACCCAAAAAGTAAGAATACCTAGCTTCTGAAGCTGCACAATGTCTTCTTCTCAGGTTAGCTCTGATACCATGTTAGATTTTTATCATTTAATCTAGCATTATGATCTTAGGATCTTTAACTGAGAGAATAACATGCACAACAATAAAACACAAGAGACAAGAGACACAAATAATTTTCCTTGGGAAAACCATAAAGGAAAAGACCCTGCAACTTCTTTAGAGATAGAATCAGCACCAAAAATAAAACCCGAAAACATAAAGATGAGCTCCCGACAGCAGTAGTCTCTCTCTCTGATCCCAGTGTCTTCTCTCTCACTCATGCGCCCCAATGAGTGAACGTGTGTGTGATAAATAGAGAGACTCTCTCTCTATTTATATTTTTTCATTCACTTGAAACCCACTCCAACATGTCGGCCTCACTTAACAATTACTTACTAGAGCCGGTATCTCTAGGAGTGTCTAATAACCCTAGTGCCCCACAACTTGTGGGGACTGCCTCCTCCAATCAACAAGGAGGTTTATCCTTAAAAAAATGCTGGGGACTATTTCCCCGACTTACAATGACTCACCTAGGGTTGAATTCTCTAGGATATTCTAATAACCCTAGGGCCCCACAACTGCGGAGACTTTAACCCTTGACCAATTGGAGGGTTACCCACAATGACTTGACATGACTTGTTTATATTATAGAAACTTCTTGGAATAAACATCAGGGTATGACATGACTCAATTACATTACAGACACATCCTGGAATAAACATCGGGGTACAATACATAAGATATACAGATGAATACATTCCAAAGTTACAATTACATCAACACTTCCTTCCTTGTTCGACATCGACACGTAAAATATCTGCTATGATAGGTGTTTGCTGTTGAAAATGTAGTGGAACCACTGCTTCTTGTCCATAGACTAGTCGAAACGGTGTTTGGTCGGTCGAACGCTTGTATGTTGTTCTGTAATCCCATAGTACTACATGTATATTTTCATCCTAGTCATCTTTATCGGTGTTACATATTTTTGTTAGTCCTTTGGTTAATGTTTTGTTGAATGCCTCAATTGCTCCATTCGACTGAGGGTGGTAAGATGTACTACGTCGGTGGACGATTTTGAACTGATCTGTTAGTGCTTTAATGGTTTTATTAATAAAGTGTGAACCTTGGTCACTGATTAGGGTTATTAGACATCCAAATCTGGTATTTATATTTTCATAGATAAATTTAGCAGATATCTCACTGGAACATGTGTCGACTAGTTCTGCTTCTGCCCACTTGGTTACATATTCTACTACAGTTATTATGTACCTTGCACCTGTTCTTTTTGCTAGTGTGGGGAATGGTCCTATGAAGTTGATGGCCCATATTTCAAATGTCAAACTTGGGTTTACTGATATCAAGGGCATTTCTATACTGGGCAGAGGTCAACCCAGTCGTTGACTTCTATCACATTGGCTCACAAACTTTTTGCAATCTTTGTAAAGTCTCGACCACCATAACCCTGACTGTTGGATTTTCTTGGAAGTTGTGTCTTCTTGAAAATGTCCTCCCGCCAGTCCATAGTGTGCTTCATCCATGATATTATCTCTTTCGTGTTCTAATACGCATCTTCTGAGGATGTCGTCCAGGACTATTTTATATAAGAATCTATTTATGAGGCTATACAGTGCAGCTTTCATGGCTAATATTTGATTCTTCTTTGTACTCATACCCTCTGGTGCTTGTCCATTTTCTAAAAATTGAGCTATTTCCTCTAATTTTGCTGGGACTGCTTCTATTCGAAATAAATGTGCATCTGCTAGGTCGTCTTCAACTCCTGTCGGTTCCTCTCCTATGTCGATTCGTGATAAGTGGTCGGGTCTAACATTTAATTTTCCTAGTCTGACAACGACTTCAAATTCAAATTCTTGGAATAGAAGTAGCCATCGACAAATTCTCCCATGGTGTAAGGTTTTATTTACAAGGTATTTTAATGCTTGGTGGTCGGTATAAAAAATGAAAGGGTTGGCTAGTAGGTAATGTCGATACTTCTGTAGTGCAAAAACCATTCCTAATGCTTCTCTCTCTATTGTCGAATAGTTTCTTTCTTCTTTATTTAGTTTTATGCTGCTATAACTATAGGGTAGTCCATTCCGTCATCCCCTGGTTGAGTTAGGATTGCTCCTATTGCTAAGCCCGATGCGTCGATGTGTACATGGAATTTGGTCGACCAATTTGGAAATCTTAAAATGAGTGCTTTGACTACCTTCCTTTTTAGTGTTTCAAATGATATGTTGCATTCCGCTGTCCATTCGAACTCCTGATCATCTCTTAATATTTCTTCCAATGGATATGCCATATATGAGTAGTATCTTATGAATTTCTTGTAATATCCTATATGACCAAGTAGTACCCTGACTTGTTTTGGGTTCACCAGTGGTTTTAAGTCGAGGATAATTTTTATTTTTACAAAATTGACCTTGATTCCTTCTTTGCATACAATGTGTCCTAATAGTATCCCTATAGGGGTTAGAAATATGCATTTCCTTATGTTTAGAGATAACTGGATTTGTCGGCATCATTCCAACATGAGTCTTCTCCATTTGCAGTGATCTTTTAGCATATAGTATATTGTCCAATCATCGAAATATACTACTATTGTTTTGTAAATATATTCTTGAAATGTTTTGACTACAATTCTCGAAAATACTGTAGGTGTGTTTTTTAAGCCAAAACGCATAACTTTGTAAGCAAATGAGCCAACTTCACATACGAATGTTGTCTTTTTTTGGTCTTCTTTGGCTATTGGTACTTGGTTATAACCTGAGAATCCATCTGTAAAAGACTAGAATTCATGTCTTGTGACTTCATTTAAGATTTCATCTGCATAAGGTGTTGGAAATGGGTCTGTTAATGTGACTTTGTTTAATTCTCTGAAGTCTACACAGATCCTTAGCTTTGCCGGGTCATGTTTCTTTGGTTGAATGACCATTGGGCTTGCCCCTTCTGATTGGTCAATAGGGTAGATAATTTCTGTAGCAAGCATATTATCAATCTCTTTCTTTACTATCTCTTTGTATTTCTGAGCTAATTTATATGGCCTCTTCTTTACATGTTAGACATCAGGTTTGATGTCGATCTTCATTTCACCCATTTCATGGACTAGACCTTTGATATCTTTGTAGTATCTAGTGAATATGCACTATAATTCTCTTAGTAAGTTCACTATTTCAGTTGTTTGTTCCTCACTCCAGTAATCGCCAATTTTTCCCATTTTTGGTCGATAATCCTTTGAAATATTGAATTCTTTAGTTTTCATTTTAGCATCTAACCATTCTGGTGCTTTGGTTTCAATGATTGGTCGGCTCCCTTCTTTAAACTATGAAAATGTAGCAGGGAAGTCTGCTATAGTCATTCGGTTGGTATCTTCTTTGTTGGTTTTTTCGACTTTAAGTACTATGCGAATTGGCCTTGTTGTTTCTATATGGTATGATTTCCATTGAAATATTTTTCCTTCCGGATTTTCATTTTCCATTTGTAGTCTTGTTGATTGTGGCATTACCTTGGTTTGTATGTTATTACAGGTGATTTCCGGTTGATCCTGACTTTGTGTTAGTTTGTTGTTCTCGGTTGGTTCTGCAAATGCCTTGATTTGTTTTGCAGTTTCAACTAACTTTTCATTTTGTGGTATAAAGCTGAAGTCTTTGATAAAGTTCTCTCTAATTTCATGCCATAGGAATGTTTCACCCCATGCTTCTTCCACTTTGTACCATTTGTTTGGTAGGTCGGACATCATTGATGGAAACAGGTGTGGCCATGTGTGTTCGTCTTTCTACCCAAGTCTTTTCCATTCTTTTTCACATGTTCATATGTGCTTTTCTGGATCCTGCCCTTGGGTGAACATAGGTATTTGAGCTTAATTGGTTATCATTTTCCCTCCAAATCTTTCTACAAAGTAAGTCGAAGTTGTTGTCCATGCATGCAATCTTGATTGATGGGTATCCCACCATCTAGCAGCTTCACCTGTGAAGGTTTCTACTAGGCTTTGTAGTCGGCCATGTTCAGCAATGTTTTTGGATACTTGTTCTATATTCATAACTGGTGATTATTATTTCTTTGTATCTTGGAATTTGTTTGACACTAACATTTGTTGGTTTTAGGGTAGGGAATTCCCTACTTTTCTTCTCATATATTTTTGGGATGCTGGAGATCAAGAAACATTTGTGGACTGGTTTTTTCTGTACTTTTTGAATGGTACAGCAGCCTCTTGCTTGTGTTTCATAGTTCCTGACTTCCCAATCATATAAGTATGCATCTGAGTTGTATCCTACTGAATCTCTATTGCCTAAGTGAAGTTCACCATAGACATTGGGTTCTGTGTAGTCTTCATTGTTTTGTATTTGATATAATTGTCGGATGTCGACTTCTTCATCAATAGGTTCTATCCAAGTTTCTCCTTGGTATGGATGGATAGGTACTATGACTTTCTATCCATTTCCTTTTAGTTTTATCCTTTCTTTGTCTAAATATATCGATGATTTCATTTTTCTTCCCCAAGGTCGACCTACTAATGCTAGGAAGGAACTGGATCCTTCCTTAGGGTTAATAATTTCAAAGTCTACTTTGGTCGATATTCCCTTTATTGTTGTGTCGACATTTCTCCAAACTCCGATAGGTTCAATTAGACCTTGGTCAGCTAATTTCAGGTATATTCCTAACTTGTATAGTCAAGGTCTACCCAGTTGTTCCCAAGTGTTGCAAGTCATAATGCTTACTTGTGACCTGAAGTCGAGCACAACTTACCAGACATGGTATCCTTCAATTTCTAGGTCAACAAGTCGGTTGGTGTCACTTTTGTCCTTCTGGTTTAGATTGCAGATGTTTTTTGTTTGTTTTTCTGTATTATTGTTATGTTTTATTTTATACAATAAGTCAATGAATTGAGATACCACGTTATCATCTTGTACTAAACGTATTAATTCTTTAACTGTGCTTTGTCGACTATCATCAGCTTCTTCTTGCTGAGCAAACTCTTTAAATATATTTGTTACGTCTTTATATAGTTGTTTTTGTTTATCTGGGTTAGGATAATCATTATTTTATTTTATTTTGCTTATGTGTGGATTATCATTCCCAATTTTTGTCCCTTGTCATGTTACTATATGCAAATTCTTTGTATTGAGTACATCATGTTTTTGAATGCATGACAAGACATTAACATTTTTATTTTAATTGATTTTATCAAGCATAGTAGGGAAATCCTCTAGTGAGTGAACCCCAACTCCACAGCTAGTACAAAATTTTAAATCAGTTCTGTCCTTGTATGGACAGTCTGCATATCGATGACCTTCTTTATAGCATGTGAAACACTAGATGGACCGATGTGGTCAGTTGTCTTGATTCCAAGAGAATTGACCTCGACCTCCATATCCTCCATGTTGGTTGTCGAACCAATGCTCATATCGATGGCCTTCGTATCTTTGATTATTCGGTTCATTTTGAGCATTGCTTCACTGATTGTTATCATTGTTCTATGCGACTACATTTGTCTTGTAGACTGCTTGATAATTTTGTCGATTCTTTAAGTTTAGGTGGAAGTCGGCTGTGGCATGAATTTTCATTAGAGGAAATTTCAACTCAAAATGGGCCTTTTAACTTTTATTAAAATTCCATGTCATCATGTGTTAGCCAATGAAATTGCTTTAAATTTGAAATACCATATAGGTCTTAAACACTTTTTTAATATAAATTTGGGGATAGGTATCATAAAAAAAACTACTTTTTTTGTTTGTATTTTTGACATATCTCCCTGTGTTTTTACTCAAATTTCAATCGGGAGAGCTCGTTGGATGCGCAATTAAATTACGCATCCAACGAGTACCCACTCGACATACTTTTGACGGACCCCGCTACCCAAAAAACAAGAAATACCTGAAAAAATGGAATGATGATGTCATCATTCCGTTTTTTCAGGTATTTCTTGTTTTTGGGGTAGCGGGGTCCGTCAAAAGTATTCCAAGTGGGTACTCGTTGGATGCGGAATTTAATTCTGCATCCAACGAGCTCTCTCGATCGAAATTTGAGTAAAAACATGGGGAAATCTGTCAAAAATACAAACACAAAAGTAGTTTTTTTATTTTCTTCCTCCAAAATTAATAAATATTATTTTATTATTTTAACTATTATTTTATTAGTTCATTTTAGGAGGCCCATTTTGAGTTTAAATTTCCTCTAATGTTACTTCATAGATAGCACACCAAGATGCTTTATCATTTTTCATGTTATACGGGCAATCTTTTGTTGTGTGTTCTCCATGTTCTTGGCAGATGTCGCAAAAGCACTTTGTCTGCACAAATTGAACGTCATGTTGGCTGCTGTCTTATCGACAGTTGTCTTTTGTGTGTCTGACCATTGAGCATTTTGTGCACCAGACATCCTGATTCTCAAGGTTCATCTCTTTCAATGATTTTTGCATGATTTCTAGTCGTTCCTCCAGTCTAATATCCGTGGGATATGTTGGGAAATCTTCGTCCATCTCCACTTGCAGAGCTTTAGTAAGTGCATATTCATACGTTTTAAATGTCTCCAGGCTTATGTGCCACTGAATTTTCTATGATAAACCTGAAAGGAACCACTGAATTAATAGTTGTTCATCAATTACATAATCCAGTTGGCTAAGGAGGTCTTTCCAGTGTTTGTTGTACTCTTGGACAGACTCTGCTAGATTTTGCAATGTTGTTTTCAACTTTTTAGCTGCCATATGTTTTGCATCTGGGGTTTTAAATAACGACAAGAATTGTGCTTTAATTTTTTCTTTAGATGCTTGAGGGGTTCTCTCAGTAAAGGTCATGTACCATGTTAGTGCTCATTTCCTCAAGGCACCAGCGAACTGTGCCATTTGTCGTTCTTCAATTGTAACCTAATTTTCCTCCCATGTCGATTCACAGATAAACCAATGTCATCTAGTAGCTTCGTCACCCTCGTATAGAGGGATATGCGTTGATCCATGACCCATGTTGGACTCGTTGTCGCTATCTCCTTCAAGAGGTGGCAGTGGTGGGGGTGGTGGTGGGAGTAGTGGGATGTTTTGCTTATCTCTTTGTGTAGAACTGTTGTTGAGAGAACTTTTGTTTCTGTCGGTTGTTTTGTTTGTTGTTTCTTCTCCGACACACAGTCGATCCAGGTCGACTTCTTCTGTCGATGTCCAACTGCCACTACTACATTTTGACCAAAACTCCGACGGCCGTCATGTCGGATTTTCGACACTTCCCTGTCGCATGTACGACACTTAGTTTTTTTTTGAAGCGTCGGAAACTTGGCGCCAGTTAAGCGACACTTAAGTAACCGTCGCTTAAGAGACACTTAAGTAACCGTCGCTTGAATTTAAATCGTCGCTTATCCGACACTTATTAAGCGACAATGACGAAAATTTTGTAGAACTTTTGCACCCACAGGCGTCGCTTAAATGACGGCTACAAAGACTAACTGTCGGATATGCGACGGTTTCTAAGCATCGCTTATGCGACGAAGACAAAAAAATATGTCGGATAAGCGACGGTTGCTAAGCGTCGCTTAAGCGACGGAGACAAAAAAAATATGTCGGATAAGCGACGGTTGCTAAGCGTCGCTTAAGCGACGGCTGTGATTTTTTTCTTTTTTTAAATATTTGCAAATTAGGATCCCAATGTTTGGCACTAAAGGATAATTTATACAATGTATGTGATTCCTTATTAGTAGATTGCATGTCCATTAATTGTAAGGAGTTTTAGGAGCTGGATTAGTATTACCCAAAGAGACACGAACAGGCTGGGAGGGGAGAAACGAACCATGAGCCATAAAGAACTAGTAACAAATGATTAAAGACTGATTACTATCACTTATATAAAATGTATGCTCTAAAACAGGATGTATTACAGAGCTTCTATGTTTGATTTCCATTAGATTGAAAATGGATATTATATTACTATGAATGATTAGGGTTATAACGTACTCATAATACATGCTTTGATTACACTAACTATCACATATCATAAGCTCAAGGATCATGAAGCTTTATTACACTAATATGATTAACATTACTGTAACTACTATGATTAGTACGAGCTCATCTTGATTATCGTATGTGATTCCTGTATTACCATTGCTTGATAGATTAGGGGAAATACGTGTCTCTACATGCTCATTACTAGTCTAGATTAGTACAAGCTTATACTATGATTTGAAATGTACCTTATATTAGGGAAAGTAAGCAACAGGATATGGTATGAATAGAATACAATAACCCTATATGATATGGGCTTACTACTCATTAGATCTATGAGCTGTAATCAGGCTGAAAGGGATAACCCACCATATAGTATATGATTTTATTATGTAGATACAAGGGATAAGTATGAGACAGGGAAAGTAACAAGAAGCTTTGATAAGAACCAACTTGTAAGCATAGTGTGATTGAGTAACCTATCATATATAATATATGTAAGTACTTTTAGTTATATAAGCTGTACTACTAGCTAAGTAGTGAAATAATGGAAGTGATACTAGCTTAGTTCTGATTACTGATATGCTTGATATCTTGATTAGACTGGAATCATAGGAGTCTATTTAATAGAGTAACCCTACACCATGTATAGTTACCAGCCATATTGATTCTCCTTTATGAATAGTTATTGCCATATCTATTCATAAGGCTAATCTATTATCTGGAACTAGAACATTGGTTATAGATAAGCAGTTAGATTTATTATGTAGAATACCATCCATTACTGCCTAATTGACTCTTATTGAGTGCTATATGCTTCCGTATGACCATTATTATGGGAATACAGGAACATTCAGAGCACACATATAAGGGGGGAATAGGAAACCAGTCAACCTAATGAGATATCCAAGGCTACTACTTATACTAATGGCAGTACATTAGCCAAGTTAAGTTAGCTATATCACCAAATAGAAGCTATCTATATAGTACCAATCCCATATTCATAAGTAAGCAGCCCTTTTGGTTTCCATTGATTTGACTACTATGTCATATTAGCTAACTACTATGATTGCTAAGCTCGATATAAGCTAAGGTAAAAAAGCAGTAGAGTATTCAGTCAATCCCTTTCCATTACCAGCTAGTTAAAGCTCATTCATAGTGTATTCCAAGTGTTTCATAATTAAGGATATGCTTTGATTCCACTTGGTTCATAGATAACACATATAACGTATTCAGTATTCATGTAATCAGTATCCAATACTATTCCCGTAATAGAGATAGTGAACACAAATAGTTCTAGTGACACTATGTTTAACCTTGTATCTAAGATTTTATTATGTCATATACGGCTTCTTCATGTTCTAAGACTAATCATGATCTCACTGTAATACAGCATCCTACTTAAGCATCATGGTTATTCACATAAGTAATTATACTACTATTGACTCGTATGTAATAGTAATTATTATGTACTTTATTCAAAGCAGAACACATACGTATTAGTAACACTGTAAGCTCACTTCTTGTATAAGCTCTTCTCTTACTAGTATTTATTATGCAAAAGAGCTATGATTAATGTATAGGGATTGAACCTATAAGCTCAACTATGTGATTAAGGGAAGTAATACCATTGAGTTAACCAAATAACTAGAGAACTAGTATCTATGGCAATGCTTCTGTGATCTTATAAGTAGTGTAATAACAGTGATTTTAAAATAAAAAAAAATATTTACACAGTTATGTAGGTTAGTGAAACTGCTCCTAATTAAATTCTGGGTGACTCAGTCTCGGTTCCAGAGGCTAGGGCTACTAGAGTTAATGAAGATCTATTTAGAACTGTATAGTTTTCAATTTTTTTGTATAAGATAAAATTAAATGATGTAATGATGACACAGACTAAGTATCAGGGAATAAGAAAGGAAACAGACGGTGCTGTGGTACTCTGACCTATTTTTACATCGGAGTCTTTATGGACAGTCAATGTATATTTAATTTCAATCTCTGAAATAACAATATAAATATTTATTTTCGATAGAAATATTTAAAAATAGTCAATGATTGCCACTACAATGACATTTAAAAACCTATCCAAATGCAGATGAAATCTTCCCATATCCCTAGCCCAAATTGTACAATAAAGAATACAATTTTAGCAGTACCATGATAAACAGAATGAAATTTGAAAACCTATCCATAATACCATATGTGACATGAAATCTTCTTATATCCCTAGTGCAAATGATAAATCAAAGAATATAATTTTATGTCTTAATGACCAGGAGAATATCATTTTCTTAAAATATGTTGTACATATTCATACAAATGGCTGTCAAGATAAGTCATAAAATTGTTCCTCATTATTACCTGCAACTTAGTCAAGCGGGTTTGAAGAATGTTTGTAAATGTATTGTGCTCTTGCATGAGTTCTTCTATAGAACTATTGTCATCACTCACTGTCCAGTCACTTTCAGAAGTCCCTTGGCTTCCTCTCTGCGCTAACAATACACGATCACCAATGTTAAGAAGCAATGGTCAAAAAACTAAGAGATTTCAGGAAGGTCAAATGCCAAATCTGAAATAGAAGAATAATTTAAACAAACACACTTCCAAAGGAGTGTGGACAGTCATCTTGAAGAAAGTTTGGTATTATATGAATGTTTTCCAACTTGTGAGAAATTAAACATTCCGTACCGGAATGAATGAGCTCATGTCCAG
>LPNX010712659.1:193845-310176 GCA_001517045.1 Pseudotsuga menziesii | reverse complement strand
ACATTTTAAACATGCAAATTATAAAAATATAAATTTACTAAATTTGAAAACAAAACTATAAAAACATACATTTACTAAATTTGAAAACAAAACTATAAAAACATACATTTATTAAATTTGAAAACAAAATTATAAAAATATACATTTACAAAATTTTATAAATTTATAAAAAAAAAATTTAAATTGAAAAACAATTTAAATGGTTACCTCTTTGCTCCGACATTGTGATGAGGTGGGGTTGCTTTGGGCCGATGGTCGCTGTCCCTCGGTCGAGTTCTGTCCCTCAGTCGAGCTACCTCCCTCGGTCGAGCGATTGAAAATGATGTTTGGGGCCCCCGCGGCCCCTATTTATAATTTTTTTTTTAAAAGTACCTTGATCGAGGTATGTACCTCGACCGAGGTCCATACCTCGGTCGAGGTATTTACTAACCCTCGGTCGAAGTTTTAATACCTCGACCGAGGGTTAATAAATACCTCGACCGAGGGCTGGAAAAAACCTCGGTCGAGGGCTTTATAAAACCTCAGTCGAGGGCTTAACAAGCCCTCGACCGAGGTACGTTTTTTTGTTTTTGGCAAGATGCACTTGCTAAAAAGTGTTACCCAGGTCCATGGATTCACCCTGCATTTGCTCATGAAAGAGGAATCAAGTTGCATTATTTTGCAAACTATCACCCACAAGGAAATGGTTTGGCAGAATCTACAAACAAGAATCTAATTAGGATCTTAAAGAAAATTGTGATAGAAAACCAGAGAAGTTGGCATTTAGCATTACCAAATGCTCTTTGGGCTGATATAGTCACACCCAAGAATTTCTTAGGTGTGTCACCATATACCCTTGTTTATGGAAAAGAAGCTATTCTGCCTCCCAACATTATGTTACCCTCTTCCATAATAGCTCAAGAGTCTAGAGGTATAGATAACGAAATCCTACAGATTAGAATCTATAATCTTTTGAAGGCGGAAGAGTCTAGGTCCAAAGCCAAAGAACGATTTAAGCATCAACAGGAAGTAGTGAAATGGTGGTTTGATAAGCACAAAGCTAGAAAAAAGGAATTTGAAGGTGGATATTTGGTTCTTAAGTGGGATCACCTGCATGATGAAAAGGGGAAGCACACAAAGTTTCAACAGTTATTTGTAGGCCCTTTTCAGATTGCCGCAAAGCTTGGACCCTCGACCTACAAGTTGCAAGATTTACAGGGGTGGGAAGAGAACTTACCAGTTAACAGTTTAGTTCTCAAACCTTATTTTTCTTGAATTTTGTTTTATTTTGTACATAAATAAACCGTTTCGGTTGTTTATTTTGTTTATGTTTGTTTTAGTTATATTTTGATTGATTTCAATTAAAGAAGCAAACTTTTGGTTGCATGGAGAGCATCAGAATTTTAGATTAACTAAAATCCTTGATTATAAGATTATGTATTATGGATCTATCTGAAAGAATTTCTTCTAGTTTAACAGTTTTCCTAAATGGATATGAACACATTGAAGTCCTACTTAATCCTTGTAAAATAACTCAGGATAAAAAAGGTCTGGAATACTATTCCGAGGCTCCATCCATCTCACATTTAAAAATGTCATAGGGGGTGACAGCAAAAGACCCATGGAAAGGAAGAAGGGTAAACAACATATTATATATAAATGATCCCATTGCAAGAATTGAAATCCAAAAGGCAAATAGGAGTTAAAAAACTTCTAAGAAAGCAATATGTATCAAAACAAAGTACTGAACCATATGAGTACAAAATTACCAAAAGTTCTTCTCCATCCGTGATTTGAAAATTAAATACATCTCTCACACAAAAGGATACTATGGATAGAGGAGCCTGAATAAAAAAATTCAGAAAGAAAGGCATGCAAGAGGACTCAAAAAGGACAAAAAGTCCAAAATCACAAAAGTGAAAAATGGCATGGGAATAAGGAACAAACAAATATCTCTGTTTACCATATGTTACAATCCTGTAGTGTCCAAGTTGGAAGCTACTCGAAGACAGAAGTAAAAAATGAAACTCATATTCCTGGCCTCAAAAGAGTTATCTTGACTTTGAAATATTGGTTTCCATTTTCCTAAATTGGACTATCATCAATGATTAAAAGTACATATATTTTCCATTTGGAAAATCCAGACATCTAGAAGAATTCAACATGTTGGTTTTATTCTCAAACAGTCTGTTACTTGAGGAAGAAATTGTCCAGAGATCTGGGTTCACCAGGTAGTCGCCAATTGTTGCAGCTGCAACTTTTTCCCAAATTTTTAAAAATTTTGGACCCTCCTTTTTTTGATTTTATCTTGCTTGGGATTGTTTGGATTGTTGAATTATTTTTTCCCTCTGCTACAAATTTGGTTGTTTGAAGTTGAATTAAGGTCAACTGTGTTCCTTCTTTTTGAAAAGCTTTTTGTTTGCCAATGCTTTTGACTATGAAACTTAAAGATTTTGATTTAAAGATGATTTCCCTTAACGCTATCGGAAGTTTTTTTTTGTGGGTGAATCGGGGCCGTAGTTCTCTACGCAGCTGCCGTTGCAGAGCTTAAGTAATGAACGTCCCGATGGACAGTTCTTCTTTTCGTCGATGCGCTTTTACCTAAATTGTTTTTGGACTATTGGTGATTTTATTCTATCCCGGTCAGAGCATTAGCCTCCTATATCACCGCCGTTTCAAAGGACGAATAGAGAACGGGCCGATGGATAAGCTTAATTTCGTCGATTCCATGGTTTTATTGGTTCGAACCTTTTTTCCTTGCGATGATTTTTTCTTTTTGTTTTCGCTATCAGAATGTTTTGACAATTAGTCGAAGTTCTAGTCTCAAGCGACGCCGCCGTTTCGGAAGCATTGTTGTTTATCTCACCGACACTGTGAAGATGCTTAGTTTTAATTTTGTCGATCCGTAGTATTTAGTTTTCTCGATCGTCGATGCTTTTATATTGTTACGGAAGCCATAGTCAATCTATCTCCCACCGTTGCGGCTGCGTAGTACACTATCTCTCCGACGTTTAGTTGGTTTATTTGCCGACGTAGTACTAGTTATTCTTCCGAGCCTTCGATCGCCAATATTTTCAATTGGTTGCGGAGCCCATAGTTTGTTTGTCGCCCGTCGTTGCGGCTCCTTAGTGAATTAATCATTTGACATATAGTTGTTCCGTTCACCGATGAGGGTTTTGTCAGCCCAATGCTTAGTATTTTTCCCGCTAGTGAGGGGTTTTCCCATCATTTTGTGTGTAAACCCTATTTCATGGGTGGCGGAGGTTTCTGATTCTTTTTATCAAGTTAGGGTTTTCATGATGGAAACACAGTGCAAGGCCTCACATTTGATGATTAGTTTTTTTTTTTTGATAGTGTGGTTTACGTTTTCTTGAATGCAGTCCGTATTAATGTTGAGTTTTTCATTTTAACTGCAGATGGACTTAGAATATTTTTCAGATCCAGTTTGATGATTGCTGCTGCAAAGAAGACATATCTAAAGGACAAATCAGAAAGGAGTTGGCTGAAGAAATGAAAAGTAAGAAGCATAGATGTTGCTCACAAAAGAAGAGAGTGAAGGTATGAGATCAACAGGATCTCAAAAATACCAATGGATTATTAAGCAGAATCGATACCAGCAAAGGCCCAGGCTTGGAAAAGGTTCATCAGTTACCAAGCCGGTCCCTCTTTACAAAGTGCTCTTAAATCTTAATCCAAAATATAATGTATTGTATGAATCATGAGCACTCACAGAAAGAAAAAATTGTGGGATTAAACGGTTGGGGGAGCCCAAAGGTCAGCCCCGGGGGGGGGGGGCAACCCAACGGTTTTGCTACTTTGTATAAATATAGGAGAGTTAGAGGGAATAAGAGACTTTTTCCTAGATAAATTTGTGAGAACATGTTGTAAGAAGAACTATTTCCTTTTGCAATAAGAATTACAAGTTTCCTGTTGGAGAAAGCTGGGTAGAATGTTTCAAATGCTGTGCTATGGATTTGTTGAATGTGAACTATTTCATTTTCAGCTGTTGTCCATTAATTGTGAGATCGTTCTAACTCTTTGAACCTATGTTCTTGTTATGAATGCGCTCTAGTTTATTCTATGAAATTTCCATTGTGAGTAATGAAGGCTTTTCATAAACAATAAGCTATCTCGTTGTTCATATATCCATTAATGTTCATGTGTTTTGAAATAAGTAACAACTATCTATGATTTTTCTTAATGCATGTGCAGAAATACATTACTCATTGATAAATGATAATCTTGCTCCCTAGGGATAAGTTAGTTAGTTAGTTTTAGTTTTCCTTGCTGTGTGTGATTTAGATGCGAGAGAGTTAAGACGAGAGGTAAGAACCTACGCATCACATTGTGACCACTCCTTGTATTCTCTATCAGTATGCATTTTTAGATAGGCACTTGCATATCATACTAAAAAACTAAAAACTAAAATATACATGGTGGACCGGGCCGTAACCAGTAAAACCTTGTATTTTGTTACTTGACCTACGGTAGCTGGACCGCAAACCAGACGGATTCCCCATACCAAATAGTAACGGGCTAGTTGGGAACGTTTACTGGGGAGAATCCCTAACTATTGTTACCTGCGATTTTCCAGGCCTCAACATGATGTTTTTAATGTTTTAGAAATTTTTTATTTTTTTAAGTAGATATAATTTATTTTTTTTAATTTTAATTTTATTTTATTTTATGAATTGACATTAATTTTCTTGATTAAATAATACTAAACGTTTAAAAGTTTAAGAGATGAAAATGAAATACTCATAAAATCACCCACTATGTATCTTGATTGTTTGACCACTTACCATACAAGAAAGGAATCTCTAGTGTCTTGCTTCATCATGTCATTTTGTCTTCTTTCGTCTAGTCACACTCATACTTTTGGTTTCTTGAAAAAATAGCTGAAATGAACTCTTCCTCTTAGAAAAGCATCTCCTCACTGGCCACAATGATGTCCTACAGGGGAAGTGGTCAAACACGGTGTCAATTTTATCAATTTTTTTTTAAGCATTTGTGAAGTGGGAGGACCTTCCACTCCGTAGGGGTATAAAAAGGGGTTTCTAGTAAAAATAAGGAATATATTGTAAAAATAGGGGTTTTTTTATTGGAAATGTGTATTGGGAGGGGAGCCCAACAAAATGATTTTTATAAGTAATTACATTGAAGGTGTTATATAAAGGATGATCTTCCTCAAACTTTCATCGTTTGTCAATGGCGTATGAGGAGCCGCCACCTATATTTATTAAATTTAATAAATAGAAAATGGGTTAGCACATGGCGGATTAGGTATGGATGAATCAACGATTTTCATTGCATTAGTGGATTTGGGAAAGATGAGGAATCCTTCATTTCTTATCGGTTGTTGGACTCGGAAAGAGCTCGTTCAAACACGCTTGCATGCGTGTTTCACAATTCCAAACTAGCAGCGTTCAGGAGAAGAGAGCTCCAAAAGAAGCTATAACGATAAATGTTCCTATGACCAGGTAACTCAATGACTAAAGAAGAATTCCACTGTGCATGTGTATTTTCTTCTTACTGAAATAGGCCATTTTTGGAAGTTTCTTTCTCCATGACCCCTTGATAGGTGGTAATTATGGTGATTGTTATAGCAATGGTGTTGACTTCTGAATTTATGTGGTCTTGGCTTTGGTGTATTTGAACCGAAATAATTCTGCCTGATTATGTTTATGGATCAATACTTATAATAGCATTTAAACCCGCATAGTAAGCAAATTAAACCCACCTCATTTGTGTAAGCTAATCATATCGTGTTATAAACATCATGTCTTCATCATCGATCACATTTAATAAATAAAAGAATGGGTCAACAAAGAAAATTGAATTGTTGTGTATGGTTTTTGCTACTTAGGTAAACATTATAACAAGTCCTCATGGCCTACATCCGACAATCTCCATGAATCCTTAACGTCATAGATGTAACCCCCAAAAGTAGGGTTTTGAGCACCATGAGTTCAATGTTCTCGTCCTCCAAATCGTTGCACTTGCAGACCGATTCCATGGGCTGAAATAGAAGCTTGATCTTAGGGCCACCAATCGTATCAGCCTCGCCCCTGGTGTAACATGCACTATGAATTTCTGTATGCAGTCCAATGCGAGTTCCACAATTTTCAGGAGACCTGAATCATAGGCCACAATTAGAGGTTGCAGTGTGATTTCTGCACCAGCCAAGCTGAAGGAAATGAGCCCGTCGATAAGAGGTCTGACTGAAGGGCTTCTGTCTGTTGTTTTTGCTGCTCCATGGATGGTTGTGTGGCAGAGAGCTTCTCCAACTTGGTATTTTTATAGACAAAAAATAATGGTTTGGTTGTAAAACTATAAGGAAGGATTATGCCATCCTGTCTTTCCAAAGAATCTGGGTACGTCTAGCTCTAATAGAAATTATTGTTTACTCTATTGATCAATAATGGTGAAATCAAATTTCTTTACATGAGCCAAGGTAGATAACATGACATCGGAGGTTCTCCCAGCATGAGTCAAGCAAACTGATATAATTGCAGCAGTCCACTGATGAATCTTGCTCCTAATACAACTAATCTTTAAACCCATGGAGTTCCTTCCTTCAGTAAGGGTCTTACCTATGAGTTTATTGATCCAGCTATTAAGATCCAGGCTCCCCCTCTTACTCTTGTCAAACCTGCATGCCTGTAATCCCCCATAGAGCGTCAATTATTGTTGTAGTAATCTCTAGCAGGTGACGATCCCATCGTGAAAAACGATGACTTTAATCCTCTTGGATTTAATGAAAATAGGCCCTTCGAATTGAATGGTGAACTGAACCTCTTGCTCCATCTGAAATTCCTCCTATATCTCCATGGTGATGCAGTACTATTTATAGCAGGAAGAGAATCCAAAAGATGGGTTTTAGAATCTCTAGATGTAAAATTGTAATGCTCATTCCTTGAAGATCCAAATGAATATGATCTTTATAAAGTGGGAAATGATTCAGATAATGGGCCATTTTCCATTATTGGGTCTCCCTCAACACCTATGATAGTTTCATCTCCCCCTACTTCCAATATTATACTCCTACCATTAATCCCATTAGCATACTCGTTAAAGCCTTCAGTTTCCAAATCTAAGCTTGTGTGTTGCAGTCCTATATCCCCACATTCTTGAAAATCCATATTATTCATGCGTTATGCATTATTTCTAGCTCCAATGGCACCTAATTCTTCTAATCTAAAACTGTCGTGCACAACCCCAGCCATCCCATGTTCTAGACTAGGACGTATTCGGGACACAAAGGGGTTTTCTAAGTACACAATATTGGCTATGCCGCAACTTTAGACAAACATCACTGTAGATAATATGGAATGCATGGATGCATTTGGGGAGAAGCCTAAGAGCCTCATTCTACTGAAACTCAACCAAAAAACTGCACACTCCATGCTGTCTATGAGCTTCTCTGCTTTAGTGAATCTGCACTGAGGAATGGATCTAATCATAGCTTCATCCAGGCCATATGATTGAGTAATTATCTTCTAACCTTGTGGATCTTCGAATCCTTCCAGTGAATAAGCATTGACTTGTATATTCTCTTTAGAGTCCAAACTCGTACGTCTCCTCCTGAACAAAGGTTTCCATCGAGAAGCTTTGCAATACGTGGCAAATATCTTGTATTAACTTACCACCAGTAAAGCGCTGCCTAGAACTACAACAATGGCGGGCAGGACTGATGGTGGTGGCGGCGTAGTTGTGCTTGTTGGGTCCTTTACTTATGGTTGCATCTAGTGAGGCTCCCCATCTAAACTCATATCTACTGGCTGAAATTTCCCTTGGACAATTTCTCTGGAGGCAAACTCATGGAAAATTTCTTTAACATATCTACTTCAAACCTATAAATTTGTTGAAAATACATAGATGTAATTAGTTACTATGTTAGTGGAGAATGAAGCATAATAAACCCACTGAAAAATCATAAATAACACCACTACATATTCAGAGTGAATTGATGTAACTACACAAAATTGATGAGAAAACTACAAATCACCTTAGAGAAAGTGTATTCATGGTGTGCTAAACTCTGCAAAATGAAGGAATAGATTACCCATTAGGAAAATAGATTCCATGGGTAGAATTTTCATGAGTTTGTGAGCTCGTTAACGTAAAACCAACACATTCTAAACTTCGAAATCGAACTGATATTGAATCATAGACGCTTAAGCCCTGGGGACTACCGAATGTTATGGATTCTTCTTTCATGTTTTTTATTATAAAAACCCTAGATTAGAAAGCAACTCGAACCTCACCCAGTAATTTCCAAATTGTAGCGACAATAGAGATTTGGAAGAAGTTGTTTTGTGCTTGTTTGAATACTTTGGCTGTCAAAATATAAGAAAAGCAACAGCTAGAAGATTAAACTTTGGAAAGGACACAACTAGAATTGAATTTTCCTCTATGTCTGTTGCCACCTATATTAATTAATGAATATCATCCATCTTAGTGTTAAATAACTCTTATGTCATGTCTTTGTTGTTGTTGTTCGTGGAAAAGTGGAATATGAGAATGCAACATATACTCTTGCTAAAACAACCTTGCGAGATGCATGCAAGTTGGTTTCCACCCCCATTAAAGATATGGGAAAGAAAGCCGAAAATGCTAACTCATATGTATCTGGTTTTCTTTGATTGATCGATTGTCGGTCTTCAAATTTGCTAGGTAAGGGAATATCTTTAAGGTGTGTGCCAAAGGTTCAGGAATACCAAAGAAAGAAGAATTAGAAATAAACATCATTTTAAAGAGATATCGGGCAGGTGCAAAGTAATAAAGAGGAAAATGTTGGTCTTCCTTGTTGCACGAATAATATGTGTCAAATAGTATATGGGATTTGGTCTACATTGGTGTATCCAAGATATTTTTGGTTTGGTTGGATGCATGCACTAGCTTTCAATTTGCAGTTCACTTAAGGCAAAAGACCATCCTAATAAAAAAACTCTCAAATGTCATGTCCTCTCTTTGATGTGAGATGGCAATGAATTATAGAATTATATGTCCCATTCATAATCATGTATACAGGTGTTCATAGATTCATACGTGTCGGTACTTGGCACAACCTAAACATCCTACATGTGTTGTTGCTGCAAACCCTATAGACACATTTCTTTGTGATAAGATAGTTAATATTCATGTTCACACACACTGTTGGATGGAGCGATAATAAAGCTGATAAATTCGACAGCTAAATTAATATTTCTTTTGCATATAGAACTTGTTTTTTATAATCTAGAACTTGGCTATCAAAATATAAGAAAAACAAGTTATTTAATTTCTGTATAGAACTTGTTTTTGACACGAGATTTATATGTTAATTTTTTCAAAACTTAATTGAAATTTTGTTTCAAGAAAAAGGCAAGGGATTTATATTTTAATTTTTTCAAGGATAATATAAATGAGACTCTAAATGCTTAAAGTAGAATAGATGGTATTTGGATCTCCTTTATTTTATAAATGTATTTTTATAAGTGAAAAAGACTGAACTGAACGAAGTTATGATGGGGATACTAGGGCTGCCAATCAAAATTCTTCTTTTCAAGTAGAACTGGAAAACCCTTCATGCACGCAGTCAAGTGTTATTGGTATTTACGTGTATGTTTTGGTCATGTAATTATGTATGAAGGGAAAAGGTAAAAAGAAATTCAATGGAATTGTTACACCTATCAAAGCTTGTGCCCCCTGAGCTACAATATGTGCGCGGAAGGGGGTTGGATTTTGCATCCATTATGTCATGAAAATTAAGCAACAATCTACTAATGGACATCCTGACTATATACTACTGATATTCAATACGAAGATTGACTTGGGATATTAAAAACTTGAAACAAAATATTTTCTTCACATGTCAACCTTATTTGGCCATTCAATGATCTTCAATACATGAGATTATAAGATGACCCACACGGATGGTCGACCGAAAAAATGGTGTTAGCTTGTGCAAATTATGATGTGCAGAAATTTTGATGTCTCACATAGTTCAAGTTTCAATTTCAAAGGTATAGTTTCTCCAAGTCTCAATGTCAAAGGTATAGTTCCTCCACGTCCAGGGGTTTCAAGGTTCTCTAAAGCTACCTAAAACTTCAAAAACTCCATTTGGAGGAGACTTATTTTCACTTATGTGGTGATTTAGAAGTTTGTTGTAACTTATTTTCACTTATTTTCCTAGACTTTCTTTACATAAACTTATATTATCTACACAACTTTCTCTCATTTTTTAAACATATTGAAGTTCTCTTCGGTATTTCATTTCCCCCGCTTTGGGAGTATGCTAGTTATCAATATTTAGTGAAATTAAAAGTACTTTTTAATATACCATGAACCAAGACGCTATAACATTGTTTCATTATGTGAATACCTTGTGGTAGAGCCACCTTACTTGATCATGGCATCTTGTCTTCTTTCTTTTAGTCACACTCATACTTTTGGTTTCTAACTCTTACTCTTAGAAAAGCATCTCCTCAATGGAAACAATGATGTCCTACACGACAAGTGGTCAAACATTATTTCTTGGTCCTCTTCATCGTGTGAACTCATCCAGTTCTCCAATCAGAAATGTCAATTTTATTAATGTATTTGTAAAGCATTTAGGAAGTGGGACCTTCCTAAATGGCTATCCGTAGGTCAAGTCTCAAGTGCTACACTTCAAAGTTCAAAGAGGAGAAAGATACTTCCACCACACGCACGGCTTAAAATAGTTGCTGGATTGCTTCAATAATAGAATTACCTTCAAAGTGACCGTGGGGCATGCAACATGTGGATCAAACCCGGGCGGGGATGTCCCACCACCACTCTACTAATAATTGATTTACCTTTGACAGAGGCTGATCGAACCACTCGACTAATAATTGATTTACCTTTGAATTAGTGTTGCCTTTCATTTCTATTTTTGACAGAGGCCGATCGCAAAAAGGATGGCGATAAATTTTTCAAGTGAGGGCATTTGGGTCTTTATTATTCTCACGATGTTTTACATGGACACAAAGGTGGAATTCTTCTAGTTTTTTTTAAGAGTAAACTTTCTACTCGACTATTTGCATCTATCCGACGACTTGGCTCGCGTGAGCTTTCACATCACGCATTGTTGGTTGTCTGATCGGTGTAAATGGTCGGGTAGAAAGTTTACTCCTTTTTTTTATTATTTTGATGAAAAATATGATTTAAATAAAAGATAAAGTAATAGTTAATAAAAAAATTTAACAAATTTTTAATTTTTATATTTTTAAAAGTTAAAACAAAATTTAAATAAAATAATATGAAATAAGTGGAATAAAAAGTAAAGTTAGTATGTATTAGTAAGGTAGAATTAATAAGTAATTTAAAGTGTTTAAGTAAAGAGTTGATCAATTTTATTATATGAAAACACTATCTAAAAGTTTTTATATTTTTAATAAAAATAAAAAATAAATAATAGTTACTATATTTTAAATAAAAATAAAATACTTAAAAATTAAACAAAATTAAATGTCATTTGGATGTATCATGTAATGCAAAACAAACTACGGGGATATCATCGACTCTATGTAGTTTTCTGGATTTATTTTTCAATTTTGAACAATATTTTTGGAAGTCAAGTCTTCTCCTTGGATCACAAATACATGGAAATATATATTTTACGTAAAAGAATTTTTTTAATTTTCGAATAAAAATATATTAATATTTTAAAATAAATAAAGTTTATGTTATTAAACATTATAGAAAGAATAAAATAAAAAATATTATAGAAAAAGTAAAATAAATATAAAAAAATGTATTAGAGAATATATGGAGCTTTCTGTGTAGTTGTTGCTTTAATTATTTTCTTATTTATTTTTATATTATATAGCACTTCCTCATAGATTGTTTGGGCACACCCACATTAAATCATAGTTTCATAATCTTTTTTACAATACAAACCTTCTTAACCTTCTAACTTGTTAAAACTATATGGCTACCTAAAAATTATTCTTTCTAAGCTTTTTGAGCATTGAAATAAAAGTCTACAACAATCTAACTAATCTTCATAAGGGACCATTGTCCTTCTCAATGGACATTAACAACCATCATCATCATCATCATCATCATTAATCCTTGAATAAGGCATTTTTTTTTCAATTAAAACGATCATGATACATAACATTTTATCCAACTCTAGCATGTATCCTATTTGATTAAAATTGCTAAAATATGTTTTTTTATTGACAAAAATTATAGAATATAAAAGGTGCTTTATTTGATTGGTTAAAATTGGTGAGATAGTTTTGGAAATATTATTTTTTATTGTAAAGTAGGTGGGTGAGTCCACCAATGAAAAAATAGTCTATCCAAAAAAAATTAAAATCTTGACTATTTCCAAGTAAATCTCCAAATCAACTAACTACCCTTTAAAATCAAATCAACTAACTACCCTTTAAAATCAATTAAGTTTAACATGAGTTAGCTAGTAGAAATTTCTAAACAATGGCAAGTTTAAAAAAATGACACGTGAAAATTGTAAATTGCATTAAATAGTCACCACTTTTTCAAGAGTAAACCTAGAAGGGAATATTATTTTAATTTATAAGTAGTTAAGATGAAGGTGGAGCATAAAGCCTCGTTGAGAATCCATCTAATGAGCTGGATGGCAACTTCCAAAACAAATTGAGAATCCATCCAATAATATGTGGGGTAACTTAAAAAAATGGACTCACCTCTTTGTAGTGGGTAATTTAAAAAAAAATCATGGATGGAATTAAAAGAGACAATGTTTTTTGAATATGTTTTTTTAGTTTTAGGCTATTAAAAAGTAGTTAAACTCAAAATAAAGAAGGAATGTGCACTTACTAAACTGGGCAGTTTGTTGAGTTGTCAGAATCTTATTCATAATTTTATGAAGGCGCTCTTGGAGGAATTTTTGTCAAGTTTTGAGCGAATGGTGCAAGTAGATGCCAACTAGCTAGTGTAGGACCTAGGAAATTAATAAAACAGATTAATTATTTTATCCTAAGTATGGGGATGTTTTTTTTATTATTCTAACACCCTCTCTTAAGCTTGACTTATGTGAAATATCATAAATATAAAATAGATATAGGGCCTAGAAACAAATCTTAGTCACCCTTTACATACTGCTTGTCCATACAAAACAAGGAAAGAGGCAAAACCATAAAGGGGCAAATCCTCCCTTAAACATGGACATGAACAAAATTTTGTGAAATCTTTTCTTCAATCGGTCTTCACCATATGATCAGCTATCCCAAGCAGTGATTTGAGATTGTTGAATGTATTCTTAGAGAATTCCTTGGTGGAGATGTATGCAACTTGCTTAGTTGATGCGCAATAGTGCAGAGCAATTATTTCATCACGCACAAGTCGCATGATGTAGTGCATATGGATATCTATGTGTTTGTTTCTATTCCTCTATACTAGGTTTGTTGATATTCAATTAGTACTTTGGTTGTCACAATAAATGACCGTGGAAGCGTCATATTCGATCCCAAAATCTCCAAGTATACCCCACAACCACAAACATTGAGTAGCGGCATTCACATCTCCTCTATAGAAGAAATTAAAATGGCACTTTGTTTGTTACTTGACCAGCTGATTGGTCCATATGCAACAGGGATAATTTTAGGGGCAAATTTTAGCCCAGTGGGCTATTTTTCCATGTTTTTCTCTCAAAAAAGATTCACCATTTTGATTTTTTGAAGCCCTGTTTCGCCCAATTTTGATGGGGTAAATTTTTTTCACCCTAAAAATCGCCAAATTATTATATGAATGATATAACATCCTTTGAAATTAAAATATTTTTTGAAAAATATCACCAATCATTTTATAGTTGGCGTTTTAAGAATTGGTAATATTCGCCAACATTTATACACTTCTAATTAAGTATGGCTCGTTAAAATCATCCCTGATATGCAAGCATAAACACATATCCATATGCAAGCATAAACACATATCCAGAGGTTGATTTTCTACCAGTTTTATCACCTTCTTAATCAGAGTCAGTAAAACCAACTAACTTTAGGTCAGATTTTGCAACATAGTGAATCCCATGTGTCTTTGTTCCTAGCACAAAGTGCAAGATTCTCTTTTCTTCCCTCCATGGATGTCATGTGGATGATCCATGATTCTATATTCCACACACTACATAATAAATATCAGGTAAAGTGTGTAATATACCCGAATTTCCTCAATGTAAATTGTGAGAAAATGGGGTAAGTTTTTCGCTTTTACTATATCTAAACAGATCAACTATATTAGTCACTTGAGAGCGTATAAACACATACTCGTAAAAACTACTATCATTTTCATCTATTCATGTAAGAGCTAATACATCAAATATAGAAGCACAATAAATATATCACATTAAATCTATTGTATCCTTCAGTTCTCATCTCTCACCTAAAGTATAGGAACTAAGTATACATAATCTTATAAAATAAGCTCTTATTACCAAATGTACAACCTCACACTTAGTAACCACTATCACATTATGTGTTTACTTAATTAAAATACTCATGGACTTTAATTACATAAATACCTTCTTATGCTCCTACCACTAAGCATAAAATTATCTTTCTCAAAATTCAGGTTTATCACTAATATTTACAAAATAGAGGTATGATAACCCAAGTAATTAATTGGCTCTATAAAAGCTAGGCATTCATCTATCTAATAGTATTTTCAAACCAAACAAAAGATCGTTGTATAAAGTACAATATCTTTCACTTACTAGATCATTAGCACGACTGATTCCTTGCATAACCATTTGATTGAAGTCTAACCTGCAACATCCTTTGAACTAATTTTGCACATTAAATTCAAATGAAAGTATAACAAATTCAGTATATATATCAATGTTTTATTAGAATAATCACATTTCTATTTCACTCTTTATAACTTCATAAAAAATATACGTACCACATTAACATCTTATTTAAACAAAACGACTAGCAAGTACGTCACTTGAATTATGATTTTGTAACTTAAAGCAACTTATCTATCCATAAATACGAACATGTTTTCTTGGGCGACTGAAAACGTGACTACGACTTTCCACCTAACCATAGGCTTTATTTGATGTATGTCTAACCGTCTAAAGCCACCCCCGAGCCGGGTGATGAATCCACTAGGTTCATGACACAAGGGAAAATCCCTTTCAAAGATTTCTTAACAAGACATGAGCCTTCACTATCGCTTATGACATCACCAAGCTTCAAGAAAAATTAGTTTCCTTAGCATGTAAACAGATTCTCTGAAAAGCACAAGGCATTCGAAAATTACTATAGGAAGGGAAAGGAAATAACTCCATTAGTGGAAATCCACTTTTAATCAAATGTGTAGATAAATAATGGATTTCGTAATCCTAGCTAAGTACTAATACAATCTTTATCCAAATTCCTTCCGTTGCAGTTGCAACTATTTCCCAATTTAAAAAAAAAATTTGGACCCTCCTTTTGATTTTATCTTGCCTGGATTTGTTTTGGATTCTTGAACTCTGTTGTCATTCCGCTACAAGTTTGGATTTTGTAAGGATGAATTGAGGTAGAATGCTTTCCTTCATTTCGAAAGTTGAATGATTGCTTTTTGTATGCTGATGCTTTTGACTGTGGAACTTGAAGTTCTTGGTTTGTGGATAATTTCCTTTTTCACTGTCGGAAGTCTATTGAACAGTGAATCGGGGCGATAGTTCTCTACGCAGCTGTCGTTGCGAAAGCTAACTAATGAACGTCCTAATGGGAGTCATGTTTTTCGCCGATGGGTTTATCTCCTTCGTTTATTTTTCAAAAAATTTCAATTTTTGACTTTCGGCATTTTTTTTGCTTATCACTGTCGGAGCATTAGTCTTCTAAGTCGTCACCGACAAACGTTCCGACGGATTAGTTCTTACCCTTGACGATTCCGTGGTTTATTGCTTTTCATTATTTTTATTTTCTCTTCGCTATCGGAATGGTTTATGAATTTGATCGGAAGCCGTAGTCTGATTGTTTTCCGCCATTGCGGATCCTTAGCGAACTAACCATTCGACATATAGTTGTTCCGTTCACCGATGGTTTGTTCTGATTTTTGTTGATGCTTGGGTTTATTGATCAAACCTTTTACTTTGTGATGTTTTGTTTTCGCTATCGGAGTGGTGTTGATGATTGATTGGAGGGCTAGTCCTTTGTGTTGTCGACACGACGGCAACGTTAAGCTTTAACTTGCTAATCCGTAGTCCTTAGTGCTTCCACCTGCCAAAGAGGAGTATCTGCCCGATGCTTAGCATTTTTGCTTCCGACTGCTGGTAAGGTTTTCCCGCTTTTGTCTTGCTTTTACTCTATTTTATGAGATGGCAGAGTTTTCCTGTAGGTACTGGTCGAGTCAAGATTTTTCTAAGATGAAGAGCGCAGTTTGGGGTTTGGTTTTTTGAGGAGTGTCAGTTGCATTGTCTTGGTTCATGCTTTCTTCGCGGGGTTTCAAGTTAGTTTAGATGTGGCCTGGTTTTAGATGAAGAGTCTATTCTATTGGGATTGTGGTTTTAGTTGGACAACGGGTTTAGAGGATTTTCAGACCCAGCTTGCAAGATTTTTTCTTTGCATTATCATGTTTTCTTTTCATGCATTAATATTGTTTCGAGTTCATTTTACAGAATGCATGCATTGATACAGTTTGTGTTACTTTATTGAACACTAAATGGTCTAAAATCTGCTATTTTCATGACAGGGTGATTGCTATTGCAAAGAAGATATGTCTAGAAGACAAAGCAGAAGAAAGGAGGCAACAATGAAGAAGGAGAAAGTGAGGATCTAAGATCTCAATAGATCGATAGCAGTAGAGGCCTAGGCTTGGGAAAAGTCCATCAGCAACCAAATTGGTCTCTCTTTATAAAAAGTGCTATTAAATTTTAATCTAATGTAACGTATTGTACAACACCCACTAAAAGACAAATTTGTGAGAATGAACGGTTGGGTAGGGAACCCAAAGGTCACATGGGGCAGCCCAAAGGTTTTGCTGTTTTGTATAAATATAGGAGAATTAGATGTAGGAATGGACTTTTTCCTAGATAGATTTGTGAGAGTATGCTGTAAGAAGAACTATTTCCTTTTGCAATAAAGAATAACAAGTTTCCTATTGGAGAAAGCTTGGTGGAAAGTTTCAAATGTTGTGCTATGGATTTGTTGAATGTGAACTATTTATTTTTCAGCTGTTGTCCATTAACTGTGAGATCATTCTAACTCTTTGAACCTATGTTCTTGTTATGAATGCGCTCTAGTTTATTCTATGAAATTTCCACTGTGAGTAATGAAGGCTTTTCATAAACAATAAGCTATCTTGTTGTTCATATATCTATTAATGTTCATGTATTTTGAAATAAGTAACAACTATTTGTGATTTTTCTTAATACATGCGCAGAGATACATTACTCATTGATAAATGATAATCTTTCTCCCTAGGGATAGGTTAGTTAGTTAGTTTTAGTTTCTTGCTGTGTGTGATTTAGATGCGAGAGAGTTAAGATGAGAGGTAAGAACCTGCGCATCACATTGTGACCGCTCCTCGTATTCTCTATCAATCTGCATTTTTAGATAGGCACTTGCATATCATACTTAAATACAAAAAACTAAAATATACACGGTGGACCGGGCCGTAACCGGTAAAACCTTTATTTTGTTACCTGACCTATGGTAGCCGGATCGTAAACCGGACGGATTCCCCATACCAAACAGTAACAGGCTAGTTGGGAACGTTTACTAGGGAGAATCCCTAACTGTTGTTACCTGCGATTTTCCAGGCCTCAACAGTTTTTGGCGCTAGAAGGAGGGCTGTCAGTGCATGGATGGCCGAGGAAACTTATTTCCTCAAAATTATTCCACTGGTAACAGTTCTGAGAGCAGTTTGTTTCCCAATCCAATTCCCGAAGAGAAGGGTAAAGAGCATCTATGTTCTATCAATAACGAAGTAGTTGATGATCTGAGAAGATTTACTAGGGCTTATGTGAAGAAGATTGGAGGATTACCGATTATCCCTGCCTTACCTAGAAGGAAATATTATAATAAAGACCACCTTATATTGGAAGACGCAGTATTGGTGGGAGATTTTGAAGAACTGGTAGAAACAGCCTTACAGGAAGTTGTTCAACCCCTGAATCAGTTGGGCCTAGATACACCTTAATGTTCACCTGTTCCTACCCCTGTTCATTCACCACCGCGTTCTCCACCCAGAATCATGGCTAATGTAAATGCAAATTAGCCACCCAACCCACCAAATCCACCACCTACTTGGAGGGCTAGATCACCATTAAACTTAACACCTCCTTTGCATGACTTGCCTCAAGCTTTTGAGAAAATGTTTCCTAAGTTTGACCCAAGTGAAAATATTTTGGTAGATGATCATTTGCAAAGATTTTACTTGGCTATAGAAGGACTATGGGCTGGAGAGCATGAAGATGTAGTCTATAGATTGTTTCCACATACCCTGAAAGGAGCAGCAACCTCATGGTATTTTTCTTTGCCTACAAACTCAATCACATATTGGGATACTTTTGAAAGAATATTTAGAAGTAAATATGCTGTCCAGAAAACTTATGCAGCTCAAATGAAAGGGTTGTGCGCTTTAAAGAAAGAAAGAAAGGAAAAAGTGCATAGTTTCACTCAAAGGTTTGTTGCTTATCTAAAGAATTTTTCTGCAGCTGATAAGCCATCTGATAAAGTTTTGATTGAATACTATACTTCAGCTCTAGGGCCTGAATTGGCCATGTTTGCCAAGATGTCAGTTAAACCTACATTGTCAGAAACTTATGAAGAAGTTGAGAGAGTAGAAGCTAAAAAAGAGAGCATTGAAGATTATCCTGAGCAGTCAGGAGAAAAAACTTTTGGTAAAAAAGTGTTGTTACTGACTAAGCCTAAGGATGAGCAATCACATGACTTTGAAGGGATGGTGAAGATGATGCAGAAGCTATCCAATAGAATAATAGATTTGGAAAAGGAAAATGAAGCTTAGAAATCTTATAAGCCTTAATATAAAAGGAGAGAGGACAACAATAAATCTAAACCTCCTCCACACAGTCCTACATCAATGAATTTAACTGAGGTAGGTATGGACAATTTTTGCACCTTTCATCAAAAGCCTCATTCTGAAATTTTTTTCCCCCAGTGGATAAATTCGATGACATTAGCAATGAATCAACTATTGGACTCCAAACTAACTGAAGCTGATGATGAGGAAGAAGAGGGTAATAAATCCACAGAAAAACAAGAGAATGATGCTCTTGTTTTATGGGATTGTGTCTCGATGTTTGATACCGAAGAAGAAGGTTATTTGAAATAGGAAGAGATTTCAGAAACAAATGTGACAACAAGAAGTCATGGTTTGATAAAAGAAGACAGGTCAGTACTCCTGAAAATTAAGAGACTTCAAGAGAATGTAAAGAAAATTTAGAAGAGACCACAGCTAATAAAATACCTGAATTCACCATTACGAGTCAAAATCCAAAGAAAATCAGCATGCCTGTTAAGCCTGTTGAAGAGAAGATTGATATTGCAAAAAGGAATCTCGAAGAACATAAGATGGAGTATAATATTGTGGAAGATATTAAAAGGGCTAAGGCAAATATCTCACTGTTTGAAATGTGTAATGTGCATCAGCATAAAGAAAAATTGTTAAAAGCACTTGAAGTACCAGAGGAAAATCTTCCCACTGAAAACCAACCTGAAGAAGAAGAAATTGGCGAAGCAAGTGTGGGAGGTAAGTCCAAATACAAAACCCCACCATTTCTCCTAACTTTTGAAATTTTCAACCATAATGTGCACAACTGTTTAGTAGACTCAGGGGCATCAGTCAATGTTATGCCACTTTCCGTCTGCAAGAAGATAAATGGACAACCTAAACCATCTACCTGGCAGGTTATTCAGTTAGAAAGAATAGCTGTGAAGGTAATTGGGGAAATGGAGGATGTTCTGATTCAATTATCTTCAAATGAAAATGTATGTCAGTTCATTGATATTGTAATAGTAGACATACCTGAGGCTTGTGGACTTGTTTTGAGTTGGAATTGGTCAGCAAAGCTAAATGGATATTTTGCATTAGATTGGTCACATTTGTGGTTGCCTCATAAGGGAAGTCCCAATCAAATAAAAGTATTAAGAGAAGCCCATATGAAGCACAATGTTACTCAGTTGGAGGGTAAGAATGAACCAGTGAATTATGTATTGGGAAATTACTTCATTGAACTTGAACCAGGAAATTATCAAGCAGAAGAAGCTAGCGGTACACCAGGCACACAACCCGATCTCCTTTGATTTTCACGGGCTGATGAATTTGACTGTAAAATAGTAGACTTAGTTTCAGATGTAGTTTTTGATTCAAGTACAGTAGAAGTAGATAGTTTTTTGACACTTTTTTTTTATGAATCTAAAACTTTGGAAGGATCAGGAGCTGGCTGTGTCCTGATTGATCCAAAGAAAAATAAACATTTTCTTTCATGTAGATTAGAGTTTGAATGTACCAATAATACAGCCGAATATGAAGCATTAGCTCAGGGACTAGGAAAAGCAATTGAATTAAAAGTGGAAAATCTGAAAGTGTATGGGGATTTTTAAATAATTTTAAAGCAAATCCGAAATCAGATATATTGCATTTCATCTCATTTAAAAGCTTACCAGAATGAAGTGTGGGATTTGCTTAAATTTTTTCTATGCATTTAATATTATATCCATTCCTAGACTAAAGAATGCAACAGCCGACTTGTTAGCTACCTCAGCTGCAAGGCTTGTACCTTCAAATAATAGATGTTCTATTGAATTAATTTGCAGGCCTTTGGTTCCGAACATGATTACCAATCTACGAGTTTTTGATGATGATCAACAAATCTTAGAATGTTTGATGAATGACGAAACCTTCAAAGGAGCAATAATCGATGATGAAGAACACCAAGCTGAGTTAAAATTCGACAAATTTATTCCTAAAGGGGTCAAGACATTAGAGCAGATGTTTGATTTGGACAACAAGTTCAGAAGACTAGCAAATGTCAAGACTCATATCTCGGATTTACAATTCGAGCTGATAAATTTAGGAACTAAAGTTGAACCCAAATATGTAAATTTGGGAAAGTGTTGTTCTCCCGGTGAAAGAAATAAGTTCATTAGTTTGTTCAAACAGTACAAAGATGTATTTGCCTGGACATATGAAGAGCTTAAAACATATGACACCAAGATTATACAACATGTCATCCCTATTAGATCTGGAGTCAAGCCTTATCAACAACCTTTGAGGAAAATGCATCCAAAACTGGAGCCTTTAATTCAGAATGAAGTGAAAAAATTATTGGATGCCAGAATTATATTCAAAGTCAGCACTCATAATGGGTTTCGAATTTGGTGCCAGTAAGGAAGAAATCTGGAGAAATCAGGCTATGTGTGGATTTTAGAAACCTAAATCATGCTTCGGATAAAGACAAATATCCAGTCCCACCCATGGAACATATATTGCAGATGGTTTCGGGTTCTGAGTTATTTTCATTACTAGATGGATTCTCTGGCTATAATCAAGTAGTAGTAGTTGAAGAAGACGGACTTAAAACTACATTCAGAACAAAGTGGGGAACTTTTGCTTACAGAAGAATTCCCTTTGGACTCATCAACGCTAGAGCTACTTACCAGAGGGCTATGGATATAGATTTCCACGGTCTGATTGGCCGTAGTGTTGTAGTATATCTCGACGATGTCATGATATTTTCAAAGAAGAGAGAAGAACATGCATTCCATCTAAAACAAATTTTTGAGCATTATCGAAAATATGGGATCTCACTGAATCCTAGGAAATGTGTGTTTGTGGTTACAGAAGGAAAGCTACTGGGTCACGTTGTTTCTAAAAAGGGGATCTCCATAGACCCAGAAAGGATCATGTCCATGGAATAGATCCCTTTACCCCATAACAAAAAAGGTATGCACAAAGGTAGGCATATGACGATTCATTAGCAACAGTGCTTACACAGAAGGAAGATGGGGGAGATGAGTATCCCATATCATTTATGAACACTAGTTTGCAGGGATCCAAATTGAATTACCCAGCTATCGATAAACAAGCTTATGTAGTTTTCAAAGAGGTAAAACAATTCAGGCCGTACATACTTAAGAACCGGATGAAGGTAATAGTTCCACACCCAGCTGTAAGGTCTCTTTTCGTACAAAAAGAATTAGGAGAAAGAAGAGGAAATTGGGTAACATCTTTACAAGAATATGACCTTGAATTCAAACCAGCATCCATAGTTAAAGGGAAAGGACTGTGCAAACTAATCGCTGAAGGTAAAGACAATGAAGAAAACAATTGGGATAATGAAGCTGAGTTACATATGATGGATGTATGTCCTGTTTTCACAGCTCCAGATTCCTGGTACCAAGACCTTGTCCATTACCTTCAGGAAGGATTGTTGCCAGAACATTGGAATTCCAAACAACAGAGAGTGTTGTGCCTTAAATCTGCTGCATATTAGGTCATTGACAGAATATTATTCAGAAAGAATTATGATGGAGTCCTTCTCAGATGCTTAGAGAAAGAAGATGCAAAGAAGGTCATAACAAAGTTACATGATGGGCCTGCTGGAGGTCATTTTTTCGGAGATACGACAGCACATAATATTCTCAGAGCTGGATACTATTGGCCCACACTGTTCAAGGATGCGCATGCCCATGTCAGAAAGTGTGATATATGCCAGAGGTGTGGGGGAAGATAAGCAAAAGCAGCAGGACCATTGAATCCTGTGATGATAACAGAACCATTCAAGCAATGGGGGATTGATATCATTGGAGAGATAAACCAAATTCTTCCTTGCAACACAAATACATTTTGACGGCAACTGACTACTTCACTAGATTGGTCTAGGCAATTCCGTTACGTAAATTGAATGAAGATGCTGTCATGGATTTCTTGCAAGATCATATTATGACCAGGTTTGGAGTTCCAATTTCCCTGGTTTTTGATAATGCTACTTAATTTTCTTCTATTAGTTTAATTGCATTCGCTCATGAAAGAGGAATCAAGTTGCATTATTCTGCAAACTATTACCCACAAGGAAATGGTTTGGCAGAATCTACAAACAAGAATCTGATTAGGATCTTAAAGAAAACTATGATATAAAACCAGAGAAGTTGGCATTCAGCATTACCGAATTCTCTTTGGGCTGATAGAGTCACACCCAAGAATTCCTTAGGTGTGTCACCATATACCCTCGTTTATGGAAAAGAAGCTATTCTTCCTCCTAACATTATGCTGCCATCTTCCATAATAGCTCAGGAGTCTAGAGGCACAGATAATGAAATCCTACAGATTAGAATCTATAATCTCATGAAGGTGGAAGAGTCTAGGTCCAGGGCCAAAGAACGTTTTAAGCATCACCAAGAAGTAGTGAAACAGTGGTTTGATAAACATAAAGCTGGAAAAAAAGAATTTGAAGTGGGAGATCTGGTTCTTAAGTGGGATCACCCGCATGATGAAAAGGGGAAACACATGAAGTTTCAATAGTTATGGGTAGGCCCTTTTTAAATTGCAACAAAGCTTGGCTCCTCAACCTACAAGTTGCAAGATTTACAGGGGTGGGAAGAGAACTTACCTGTTAATGGTTTAGTTATCAAACCTTATTTTTCTTGATTTTTGTTTTTGTTTTGTACATAAATAAACTCATTGGGTTGTTTGTTTTTTATTTATTTTATTTCTATTTTGTTTTTAGTTAGATTTTGATTGATTTCAATAAAAGAAACAAACTTTTGGTTGCATGGAGAGCATCAGAATTCTGGATCCTTGGTCATAAGACTGTGTACTATTGATTTAATTTGAAAGAACTTCTTCTAGTTCATTAGTTTTTCTAAATTGCTATGAACACATTGAAGTCCTACTTAATCTTTGTAAAATAAATCAGGATCCAAAAGTCTGGAATACTATTTCGAGGCTCCATCCATCTCACATTTAAAAAAAATGTCTTAGGGGGTGACAGCAAAAGACCCACGGAAAGGAAGCAGGGTAAACAACATATTATATATAAATGATCCCATGCCAAGAATTGAAAGCCAAAAGGCAAATAAGAGTCAAAAATCTCCTAAGAAAGCACTATGTATCAAAACAAAGTACTGAACCATATGAGTACAAAATCGCCAAAGTTCTTCTCCGTCCATGAGCTAAAAATTAAATACATCTCTCACACAAAAGGACACTATGGATAGAGGAGCTTGAATAAAAATTCAAAAAGAAAGGCATGCAGGAGGACTCAAAAAGGACAAAAAAGTCCAAAAGAACGAAAAGTGCAAAATGGCATGGGAATGAGGAACAAATGAATATTTCTGTTTTACCATATGTTACAATCCTGTGGTGTCCAAGCTGGAAGCTACCCGAAGACAGAGGTAAAAAAATGAAACTCATATTCCTATCCTCAAAAGAGTTATCTCGACTTTGAAATCTTGGTTTCCATTTTCCTAAATTGGACTATAATCAATGATTAAAAGTACATACATTTGCCATTTGGGAAATCCATACATCTAGAAGAATTCAACATGTTAATTTTATTGTCAAACAGTCTGTTGCTTGGAGAAGAAGTTGTCCAGAGATCTGTGTTCACCAGGTAGCCACCAATTGTTGCAGCTACAACTATTTCCCAAATTTAAAAAAAAATTTGGACCCTCCTTTTGATTTTATCTTGCCTGGATTTGTTTGGATTCCTGAACTCTATTGTCATTCCGCTACAAGTTTGGATTTTGTAAGGATGAATTGAGGTAGAATGCTTTCCTTCAATTCAGAAGTTGAATGATTGCTTTTTGTATGCTGATGCTTTTGACTGTGGAACTTGAAGTTCTTGGTTTGTGGATAATTTCCTTTTTCGCCGTCGAAAGTCTATTGAACAGTGAATCGGGGCCGCAGTTCTCTACGTAGTCGCCGTTGCGGAAGCTAACTAATGAACATCTCGATGGGAGTCATGTTTTTCGCTGATGAGTTGATCTCCTTCGTTTATTTTTCAAAAACTTTCACTTTTTGACTTTCGGCATTTTTTTTGCTTATAACTGTCAGAGCATTAGTCTTCTAAGTCGTCGTCGGCAAACATTCCAATAGATTAGTTCTTACCCTTGCCGATTCCGAGGTTTATTTCTTTTCATTATTTTTGTTTTCTCTTCACTATCAGAATGGTTTATGACTTTGATCGGAAGCCATAGTCTGATTGTTTTCTGCTGTTGTGGCTCCTTAGCGAACTAACCATTCGACATATAGTTGTTCCGTTCGTCGATGCCTGGGTTTATTGATCAAAACTTTTACTTTGCGATGTTTTGTTTTCGATATCAGAGCGGTGTTGATGATTGATCGGAGGGCTAGTCCTTTGTGTTTCCGACACGGTGACAGTGTTAAGATTTAACTTGGCGATCCGTAGTCCTTAGAGCTTCCGCCCGCCAAAGTGAAGTATCTGCCCAATGTTTAGAATTTTTGCTTCCGACGGCTAGTAAGGTTTTCCCACCGTTTTTTGTCCTGCTTTTACTCTATTTTATGAGATGGTGGAGTTTTCCTGTAGGTACTGGTCGAGTCAAGATTTTTCTGAGATGAAGAGCACAGTTTGGGGTTTGTTTTTTTGAGGAGTGTCAATTGCACTGTCTTGGTTCATGCTTTCTTCACGGGGTTTCGAGTTAGTTTAGATGCGGCTTGGTTTTAGATGAAGATTCTGTTCTATCGGGATTGTGGTTTTAGTTGGATAGCGGGTTTAGAGGATTTTCAAACCCTGCTTGCAAGATTTTTTCTTTGCATTATCATGTTTTCTTTTCATGCATTAATATTGTTTAGAGCTCATTTTACAGAATACATGCATTGATACAGTTTGTGTTACTTTATTGAACACTAAATGGTCTAAAATCTTCTATTTTCATGACAGGGTGACTGCTGCTGCAAAGAAGATATGTCTAGAAGACAAAGCAGAAGAAAGGAGGCAACAATGAAGAAGGAGAAAGTGAGGATCTGAGATCTCAACATATTGATAACAGCAGAGGCTCAGGCTTGGGAAAATTCCGTCAACAACCAAATTGGTCTCTCTTTATAAAAAGTGCTATTAAATTTTAATCTAATGTAACGTATTGTATAGCACCCACTAAAAGACAAAATTATGAGAATGAACGGTTGGGGAGGGAGCCCAAAGGTCACAAGGGGCAGCCCAAAGGTTTTGCTGTTTGTATAAATATAGGAGAATTAGATGTAGGAATGGAATTTTTCCCAGATAGATTTGTGAGAGTATGTTGTAAAAAAAACTATTTCCTTTTGCAATAAAGAATTACAAGTTTTCTGTTGGAGAAAGCTTGGTGGAAGGTTTCAAATGTTGTGCTATGGATTTGTTGAATGTGAACTATTTCTTTTTCAGCTGTTGTCCATTAACTGTGAGATCGTTCTAACTCTTTGAACCTATGTTCTTGTTATGAATGTGCTCTAGTTTATTCTATGAAATTTCCACTGTAAATAATAAAGGCTTTTCATAAACAATAAGCTATTTTGTTGTTCATATATCTATTAATGTTCATGTATTTTGAAATAAGTAACAACTATCTGTGATTTTTATTAATGCATGCGCAAAAATACATTACTCATTGATAAATGATAATCTTGCTCCCTAGGGATAGGTTAGATAGTTAGTTTTAGTTTATTGCTGTGTGTGATTTAGATACAAGAGAGTTAAGACGAGAGATAAGAACCTACGCATCACATTATGACCGCTCATTGTATTCTCTATCAATATGCATTTTTAGATAGGCACTTGCATATCATAGTTAAATACAAAAAACTAAAATATACATGGTGGACCAGGCCGTAACCGGTAAAACCTTTATTTTGTTACTTGACCTACGGTAGTTGGACTGTAAACCAGACGGATTCCCCATACCAAATAGTAATAGGCTAGTTGGGAACATTTACTGGGAAGAATCCCTAACTGTTGTTACCTGCGATTTTCCAGGCCTCAACACCTTCGTAAAAGATATAACATTTTCTAAGAATAATGAATCTTTATGCAGAGTCATAATTTTAATAGACTCTTTTCTTTTTCTAAAAAATATTTATTAATTAGCTATAATTGCATCGAGAGGCACTCTACAGCCCAGTATGAGAGAGATCTTGTAACGTTACGTAACATTATTTTTATTAATAAATAATATATTTTTTAATTAGAGGCCAAAATAAATGTCGGCCAGAAAAACAACCTAATATGGGGGTGATGTTGTAATCTTCCTACCTAACAAAACAATAAAAAAGTAAAAATTTAATTATCCTTAAAAAAAATGTGGGTCACGAAAAAAAACACAATATGAGGAGATGTTGTAATGACTTAATTATCCGCAAAAATATGTTGGCCTTGCACATGGTTTTAAAACCATGTGCAAGGACTTCTAAACAACCCATGGTTTTATTGTACATGGTTTAGGAGGGCCTTGCAAATAGTTTTAGGACCATGTGCAAGGCCTCCTAAACAACCCATAGTTGTAGGAGGGCCTTGCATATAGTTTTAAAACCATGTATGGAGAAATGTTGTAATGTTCGTTCCTAACATAATAAAAAATATTATATGTCACTTATAAATAATATTAAATATTAATAAGAAAAATATTATATATGGACCTTAAATAAAAATATGTGTCTTTTGGTTTGAATCAAATCAATGGATACTTAAGAAGAAGTTTGCACCTCAAGAGATTTGATCCTTCTCGACGTTTGATAGAGCCTAGGATTTGGATCTACGCTAGTCATATAACAATACCAACAAAAAAAAGAAAAAGATAACATCCCCTCCACAAGTCACTTCTAGTCCTAACACTTTAACCATTATAAAAAAATAGCGATTGGTTTTGTTCACGAAATCAAATGGTACATCATAGGTAAAACGTTTTTAATTAGCAGTGGAATACTTTAAGTACTTAGAAACCATGGATATCCCATATTAAAAGGGCTCGAATCTTGCTCATGGAAAAGTCCTTTACACCACAAATAATATATATATATATTTCGAAGAAAAACGATTTGATTATGGAGTCGTTCCTTACCTATTATGTACGCAAATATGGAGTGGGCTGTTTTCCCACAACAAATTTAATTTTTTCTTTTATCAAGCTAAAATATGAGGACTTTTCATTATGCAATAAAAAAAAATAGCAGCACAGACAACACCTCCATAAAATTCAATCAACCAAGCAAAACTCACAGAACTAATAAAATATGAGGACTTTTCATTATGTAATTAAAAATAAATAGTGGCAAAGACCACAAGTGTTTACACCCTCCATAAAATTCAATCAACCAAGCAAAACTCACGGAACCCGACTCTCATGCTTTTGCTGCAAATGAAAACAAAAGCTACTCGGCATCCTTTTTTTAATAGAGGATGCCCAACAAAGAAGTGATTCCTGACTATAAGCGATAATGAGATCGACTCTATTGATAGTGGTTTCCCTTGAGGAATAAAGAGGAGTTCGCAAATGGTTTTGAGGAACACAATGTAGAGCGACAAGAAAAAGATTTCGACTTTAATGGAAAAGCATCACCAAAACCCTTTTAAAATAAATTATACATAGAAGCTACTTGGAGTAGATCAGTCATTTAAACAAATTATAAAGATAGAACCTGTATAGTTGGGATTCATCTCCGAATGACATTCCTTCCACGATTCTTCCCTTTCTTTTTTCGGTTTAGCTGGAAGACCAGAACGACCTTGACTGGAAGAATGCTAACCGTTTAGCACGAAATCCCAGAAATTCTACAGTTGCAAAAGGACATCACTGGTTCTATTCTGAATCCTGGAGAGATCCAAGCGAATGCCGCCTAAGCGTACCCAAAAAGATCTAAAATCTAGTGTTGTCGATTCTATTCAGGGATTCGCCCGCCAATATGATGCGGATGAGGTGGAACCTGGAGCCTAGCTGACGCGAAGCCTCTTCATAGAAAAGTGATACCATATTCTCAAACTTATAAACATTGGAAATAATATTATAATATTACATGTAATTTACTTACGTGTTGATTTTGATGGTTTCCTATTTTTGGTCCATCGTCAACAATAAACTACAAATATTCTTAGAAGAACCCCTAAATTGTTGATGTTCTTCATATTTAATATGTGATAGTGTTATACCATAGATATATCTATATAATCTCTTTCACTATAAATATATACAACTCAAAGTTCTTTCAATATATATATATATAGACTCTTGGTTATTGTGAAGTGGGAGTAACCTCATATTTGTGGAGGTTTTGTTCTCTTCTCAACATCTTTTAGGTGTTCTTTGCATAAATAATAGGTGATAAACTCTTCATATTCAAACCAGTGGCTCATATCATCTTAATTATAAGGGTAGATCATGAATTGAGCATGTAAAAAAATGACTAGCGTCTAATAAAAGATTTAAAGTCCAAGGTGAGGGTTGTAACTGGTTTCCTCATCAACATCAAGATGATACCAAGTTATCTTTACTAGACCATCAAGGTTTCCTTCATCATTTACTTTCCCCCTAGTAGATTCGTCCCCAATCATTGTTTTTAGTCGTGCATGCTTTCAGTCTCCTAACATTTTTAATTTCATCTATAACTTGATGCGGCTAGGATTTATACTTATAATTCCGTTTTACTTACACTTCATATTTTTCTGGTTGCATTATGAGGGGATGTTACATACTTTCCCCCTTAGAAGTAACACCATCCTCGGTGTTATATATTCATCCAAGGTTTGTATTCATTTCCCTTTAGGTTCTTATTGCTTGCTTCCGCCTCCTTTGCGATGTCTTTCAACTTTGTTGTCATCTAACCTGTTCTCTGTAAGGTATCACAATGTCTACCCAGAATATCATTACATTCATACATACTTCTAATATCAACAGAATATTGCATAAGTAAAAACATGTTTTACTCGACCTCTTTTAGAGTGTCACTTTTATGGAAATTCTTCATGTGGCAGTCTTCTTAGCTTGACTTGCCATACGTACTTTACTCCTTTAGATTAACAACATTACATAATGTATTTTTAGGACACCAACCTGAAATATGAAACATACCACTGTATGTCTACTATGATCAACATCAACAGTATGTGAATAAATCAATTATCCAACACTATTTAATTTTAGGATTTACAATGGTTCAAGTACTCATGTTTACTCTATTTATCAATAGATAAGCACATTACCTCATAGGAACGAAGCGCATATAATTTTTACAATTATTATTGAATGCCTTTTGGTTCCTTTTGGATTCTCTCCATCCAAACAAACATAGTGCCAACAATATTTCGAGTACTAATCCAAGCTACCCAACATGAGGACGGTACCCCTTCTCGGGCGTATATCCTACCCGTGCTATTCAGGGTGCTTCACCTAGCTCAAGCACTTCCTTTTCCAACACCATGATACCTAGAGGGTCTTCATGGAGCCCCTACTCTCGTGACAGTCTCTTACATCATAAGTTCATGTGGAAAGGAGTCTAACCACATGTCTTACACCTGGGCGTCCCTAGGATGCACACTGGTGCTTAGATGGTCGAGGGGAAACATGTACCTCCTGTACATTCTTCTTTTTAGTTTTACATGTGCCAAATGTCTCTCATGTCATCTGGTTGCTTGCAGTCATGGAACTTTGGTTCCCATCATGGATCTCTGTTCATTTACATTACCAATATGATACTTGCAATTACTTCAAAAGTAATAAGTCACAATATCATATCCTTGAATCTTATAGCATCAATATTTTTTTTTAAAGCTATGATTTTCCCATCTTATAAAATATTTTAGTCAACTTTCAGTTGTCAACAACCTTGGGATGACTTAGGCATGTGCAATCAATATCTATCATTAATAACTTGAAAATGATTCTAGTATTCATATTCTTTGCATAACATGTACTTATATATCACTCTTTATACATGTGCACCTCTTAACAATTACTAGCTACAATTTATATATTCAAACAAAACATGCCTCCAACATCATCATCATGTTGTTATACTTTTTAGTATATAGTAAAATATTTGCAAATCATTGAACAATGTTTGTTTTTCCAAATTTTTTCCATACACACTTTCTTTTTTCTAGATTAGTCGCTTTAACATAGACATACTATCTATTTATACTTAATATTAGCACATATGTCATGTTCACTTCCTTCAAGTGTTTCAATAGGAATTCATATTCACAATTGTTTTTTCCCTTTGCGTTTTATGTGAAGAATATACCCAACATAAATCTTCCGTGCAATCACTCGTCATAGTATC
This sequence comes from Pseudotsuga menziesii, assembly GCA_001517045.1. Taxonomy (NCBI): domain Eukaryota; kingdom Viridiplantae; phylum Streptophyta; class Pinopsida; order Pinales; family Pinaceae; genus Pseudotsuga; species Pseudotsuga menziesii. Next base: position 278,988 of record LPNX010712659.1, on the reverse strand, counting down.
AACCTTTAATCACATTATGTTATCCTTTCCTATTTACTCATTAAAATATAGGAAAACTATTTGAGAACTCATGTCACTTAGCTTGCCCCTATTAGATATCGATTTTTTTTTCAAGAAAGAAAAAAAAAAAGGAAATCCAATCAAAACATCACAACTATTCAATTTTCATAGTTCAATAATTTATAGTCATTTTATAATAAAACTCTAATACATATATCCAGGATACATTTATTATATTAGTGTTCCTAACCATATGCATAATGGTACTATACAGATCATCCTAACCCAATATTTATAATCTTCTTGAGAATTAGAAAGTAGTTAAAAATATATGTATTCATAATTTCCATGTATTTAAAACTACAAACCCTTAATTTTGATTCCTTATCATATCATTCCCATTGTACTTAAACCTTAAGGAACAAATAGAACTTCGTTGTTGCTACATGTACTTCAATACATTTCACAATAATCTGATCCACCAACACATATATCCTTCATTATCAGTCACGTAGGAAAATCTTCCATTGACTATCTACACCATTCATCATAAATTTTCACATCCACAACGCAAAGCCATTTAACATATCTAGAATTTTAACTATACGCAATGGACACATTTACATAGTCATTGGTCTATATAAGTCACAAGGTTTTTTATTTTTATTTTTATATTTTTAAGAGAGTCGATAAAAGATGGAACAACAAATAGAATGGTTGAGCAATTCATTCGATGTTACAACCAGAGAGAGAGATTGGCGTCATACCTCTATTTGGACATAACTAGATAACCATATTTCAGTTAACAAGTAATTTAAGATCGTTCACGATTTCTTCCCATGTCTAAGACGACAAGGTGCGCTAATGTGGAGGTACTGTTTGCTAACTAATCCAAGGATTCACAACATTCGTTCTAATGCCAGAAGTGTTAAACCCTGACTTGTTTAGTGGAAAAAAAACCACACAGTTAAATATATTCTCTTACACCTATCGCGACCATCCATAAGAGAGTCTTAATACTATGAATAAAATCTTCCCAGTCACTACCCCGATTTTGGAATAACCCAATCAACAATTTTGACTTAGATTTGAGCATGACTTGTCATAAAAGTAATAATATATACAAATTATTTTTCATCAGTTAAAATAAAGTTTGGAAAACATTCTATCTCACATTAAGAACTATTTATATTTCTCCCTTTTATATTCTAGAAAAATATATTAAAGATACTTTTGTATAGAGCTAAAACTTTCATCATGCAACCCAATGTTACAATTTATAAGACATAATAACGGGACTAGCACGGTACCTATCTGGTTTAATTGTGACAATTGATATGGATAAAGCATGAACCACCTCGTCATAATTTTCCAAATGTACTTCAACTTTCTTGCAAAACTATCATATTAGCCCATTTTAAGGTCTAGTGTTGTAGATTGCTCTGATACCATTTGTAACATACTTGAATTTTCTCAATGTAAATTGTGAGAAAATGGGATAAGTTTTTTCCTTTTACTATATCTAAACAGATCGACTATGTTAGTCACTTGAGAGCATATAAACACATAATAGTAAACAATAGTAATTACTATCATTTTCATCTATTCATGTAAGAACTAATACATAAAATATAGAAGCACAATAAACATATCACATTTAATCTATTGTATCCTTCAATTCTCATCTCTCACTTAAATTATAGGAACTAAGTATACATAATCTTATAAAATAAGTTCTTATTACCAAATGTACAACCTCACACTTAGTAACCACTATCACATTACGTGTTTACTTAATTAAAATACTCATGGACTCTCATTATGTAAATACCTTCTTATGCTCCTACCACTAAGCATAGAATTATCTTTCTCAACATTTAGGTTTACCACTAATCTTTACAAAATAGAGGTATGATAACCCAAGTAATTAATTTGTCTCTATAAAAGCAAGGAATTCACCTATCTAATAGGAATTTCAAACCAAACAAAATATTGTTGTATAAAGTACAATATCTTTCACTTACCAGATTATTAGCATGACCGATTCCTTGCATAACCATTTGATTGAAGTCTAACCTGGTTTCAACCCAACCCTTGGCACCACAAAACCCTGCAGCCACTCCTGCGGCTCCACCTATTGATCCTGGTGTCCATCACCTTGTGATGTTATCATCTGATGTCAACCTACAGACTCGAGGAAACTAGTATAGATCCACCACGGAAACCGTAAACTCCTCAACGAAATATACCTCCAGTGCTCCTTATCTGTCTTTGCACTTGCTTAGACCCCCCATGGACGAGACTACAAAATTCCAGCAGTTCCCTTTGCGTCACGAACAATGCCACTTCTAGAGTTGTGCTCAGCTATAGTATAGTTGACAACTTTGCTCAGTCTCCTTTGGCCATGTCCATTTTGGAAGTCCTCAAAACTTGTCCTTCGCAATGTAAAGCGTTGTTATTCACGTTAGGTGTCATCGATCCCTTTGATTCCTGGTTGATCCCTTTTGACTTGGATCAAGGAGAACCCCAGATGCCATCATCCGTCGCCTTCCAAGTTTTGTTCACTATTCAGAATTTGGTTATTCATCGATGCATTATCAATGAGGGAGCATCCACCTATGTTATTTCAACCTTTGTTTGGCAGAAACGTGGATCCCCAACTCTTCAACCTTCTACTACTGCCCTTTGCACCTATGATGGTCGTGCTGCTCAACCTTAGGGCGTTCTCATGAATGTCCCTGTCGACTTAGCCTGAAAAACAATGTTTATTGACATTGATGTTGTCAACGCCCAACTCGACTACAAACTCCTCCTAGGACATAATTATATGTATGCAATGCGAGTCATTGCCTCTACCCTCTTTTGACTCTTGATGCTCCCCCATGACGGGAAGATCGTGAACATCGACCAACTGACATAGTGTGACCCCAAGGGACTGGTCACACCCGAATACATCCTCCCTATTGTCGACAATACCATCGAAAGTGTTTCCATACCTTCCTTGTTTGCTAGGTGTCCAGGTTTATTTTCCAACGCTCCATTGACAGACACCTTTTTGTCGTTACCACCTCCTCCTTTACCAAATGATATATCAAATTTATGCACTATCACATCCAGTAACGTTTTGACCTCCTCGCAATCATAGTCACAACCTCAACCATAGTCCTTGGGGAACTATTAGGATTCATTCCATGTCTACACGATCCCCTTCCTTTTTCCACCATCTAGTATTGTGAGTAAGCCAGTCATGGCTACTCTCAATCTCCCATGTTTCACTTTGGGTATCCCTGTGTGGTACCTTGAGCCCCCCACCCTTCCCCCGACTCCATAGGTCGCATTAACTCCCATCCAACCTGTTGAGACAATGTCACACCCACCTGCTAGTACACCAATGATTGCTCTTGTCTCTACTCTTGCGCCCCCTCCTCCCAAGAAGCCCAAGGACAAGACGAACAAAGCGATGGAAAAACCACGTCCTCCTCCTACATGTGATTTATGTGATGTCTAAGGCCACACAACAAAAAAATGTCTCTATTTGCCTATCCTTCGCACCCACATGCACACTGTAGTTGAGACTGATGAAGTACCAGTGGTCAATGCCCCAAACCTACCAGTGATTAAGAACAAATCGCTATGCACCAACCATCCATGTGCATTTTGTGGATTATATGGAGATTATTCCCACCATTTTCGAAACTTTCCCGAGTATAGGTCACTCCTCAGTGACCTATGCAAACACTCCCTTGGATCTGACATTACTGTTCTTGAGGACATCCACCCTCCAGCCTCTTTCTCGAACACCAATAACACCATTTACATGATATCTACTTCCAGTAGTCCTTTCCCATCCTCGACTGTGGAAGATCACCCTGATTTATCCCAACACCACTTTTGTGATGACAGAGAGATCCATGAAACCACCACTAGTTTTACCCCATTTCACTTAGTCCACAGTGTGGAATCGGTTCTTCCCATTGAATGCCAGATTCCATCACTCTGCCTTGACATCGAGATTCTACCTAATACTTCACCATTAGAACAACACCTACTGATAATTGAATGAAACAATGAGGACCGTTGTGCTGCTCTCCAAATGATCGAAGCATCTAAGACCTCGTCGAAGTCCCATTACGACTCCCACATCCAACCACACACCTTTAGTGAGGGGGACCTTGCCCTCGTTTACGCCCAAGCCCATGATAAGACTAGAAAAGGGAATTTTGAATCCATGTGGTATGGACCTTATGTCATCCATCGATATGTCAGAAAGGGGGAATATATCCTTGCTGACAAGGATGGTCGACTCTTGAAGAATCCCTGTAATGGGCTCTACCTCAAGAGGTTCTATGCCAAAAGTCACTCACCATACAAACCCTTCTATCATACTTTTTATTTCTTTGCATCATTTTACCACGATTCAGTGACCCCCTCCACTAGTCGCTCCACGTATAGTCGCAGTGAGTCCATTGTAGCACTCTCCTACCTCCTTTTCTCATGAGTAGGTGAATCTAACCCATCCACCCTACCCCTTCTTGGAGGGTTCGGTCCCACATATGCCCATGTACATAGTATGTTGTCAGTAGTTATCACATTTATGATCTAGCTACCACTATTCTAGCATACCTTCAGGTCCCCAGACCTGTCCTGGAGGTTGAGGCCTCTCTGGATCTCCCCGGTAGTCAATTCTCATGTATGGATAGTCCTCTATGAGGATAGGAAGCTTCCACTACCATGTAAAAATATATTTGGTGAAGAAACAACCTATTAGACTGCCTCCCTCCCTACATTGTTGGTCCATTTCATGGAGTCACCTCAATTTTCCTACCACCACACGAATCACACAACGCACGTACTGACATGTTCATGAGCCATCTGCTCCTTCCATACTGCAAACTTGGCCTTATTTTACTGCCATCCATCGTCCCGTAAGGAGGCACCACCAGTGTCCCACTGTTATTTATCTTAGAGTTGTTCACAAAACCATCCCTTTTGGTACATTGAACACTTCCTCCTTACTTGACTAACCATTATGGAGTTTCCATTAAGCTCTTTTATGACTCCTAAATGAATGAAAAGATTATCGAGCATGCTTTCTTCCTTACACGCTCGTTAAAGTATTTGAAAGGGTGTCTATGTGGCCTCGTTTATCTCCTTTTTCGGACTATGTAGACTATCAAAAGAAATGGACCACCCTAGTACCTTCTAGCTAGGAACGTTTTCGCGTGTATCATTTTATGTTTTCTCAGACACTAGGACTTTAACTTACAAACAAGCTCATTATGGGGTGTCTTTAATCTCTTTTCCCACCCTCTCATCAAGAAACAATTGTCGAGCAAACTTGGTTTCATTCATGCTCATAAAAGTATTTGAATGATTGTCCAATTAGTATAGGTTTAACCTTTTCTGGCTTGGTTGAGCTACTTACGATAAATAATTCTCTCTACCCCTTTCGGTTGGGAGAGCTCTCCTTTGAAAACTTTTATCCTTTTTTGGGCCTTAGGAGACTACAGTACGAAAAAGAGACAACACTGGATTTTTCTCCCCGTTTTCATAATTTCTAAACATGAGAGCACCATCAAGCATTTACCATCTCGGGATCGAAAAAAATCCATGAGATAGTCTCATATTGAGCATACTTCTATCCCTTATTCGAGCTCCTTAAACTATGAAGAAGGCCCAAATGGTGTCTCTAGGTGCCACCACACATTAAATATGATCTCACATTATGGAAGCTTTCCACCATTGGGTAGCCTTTGTTAGAGTACTCTTTAATGAGTCTCCCTTAGATCCCCTGGACATCATTAGTCCAATTACTTCCTCGAGTATCTCCCATTGCGGTTATCTTCCCTGTTTCCCAACTACGGTCCCCTCCCCATGAGTCAATACCATCTACTACCCAGTCATCCCTGCCATCATACTCTAAACAAAGGAAGTTTGAGTCTCATGTAATCCATGCTCCTGTTCCCGCAGTTAGTGCCTCACTCCTAGTATTATTCCATATCACTGGTCCCCCCCGCACGCTTCTATCAAGGAAACCTTATTTCCTTGGTAGTTGTAGGTCTCCCTCTGTTGACGTCAACACATATATTCTAGAGGATAGACCCATAGGTCCCTGTATCCTGGTTTCATTCACCTCATTGATGAGTTCCTTGGACCACTTGAAAGGAGTCATTAGTGCCTTTCGGGTTGGTTGTGTCTCACGTGCTCAAATTCAGCTACACTATTGCATTGTTGATATTTGTGTAGGGTATTGGTCCATTCATTATTTGGTCGAAGACCCTGGTTGTCACCTGAATCTAGCACATTAGTGAGTCTATCTGTAGGACCCATACAGTCTCATGTCCCTTGTTATTCCCGTGTTGCATTGGTGCAATATTTGGAAGCCCCTCAGTGTCATGCTTCCATATATCTCCAATACTTGATGTTATATATTGTACCATATAAATCCTGACTCTCAGTCATTGAGCCCATCGAGTTATGTACAACTCTCATTAGAGGAAATTTCAACTCAAAATGGGCCTTTTAACTTTGATTCAAATTCCATGCCATCATGTGTTAGCCAATGAAATTGCTTTAAATTTGAAATACCGTATAGGTATTAAACACTTTTTTAATATAAATTTGGGGATATGTATCATAAAAAAACTACTTTTTTTGTTTGTATTTTTGCCATATCTCCTTGTGTTTTTACTCAAATTTCGATTGGGAGAGCTCATTGGATGCGGAATTAAATTCTGTATCCAACGAGTACCCACTCGACATACTTTTGATGGACCCCGCTACCCCAAAAACAAGAAATACTTTTGAGGTAGCGGGGTAGCGGGGTCCATCAAAAGTATTTCTTGTTTTTGGGGTAGCGGGGTCCATCAAAAGTATGCCGAGTGGGTACTCGTTAGATGCAGAATTTAATTCCGCATCCAACGAGCTCTCCCAATCGAAATTTGAGTAAAAACATGGGGATATATGTAAAAAATACAAACAAAAAAGTAGTTTTTTTTCTTTTCTTCCTCCAAAATTAATAAATATTATTTTATTATTTTAACTATTATTTTATTAATTCTTTTTAGGAGGCCCATTTTGAGTTGAAATTTCCTCTAATGAGTTTCAGTAGAGCATCAATTGTGATGGTATTGCATTATGCCATTATTCCTATGTATTAGTTCTTTAGTTAAGTTTATGTATTTAGCTTCCCATTGAGGCCACCATGATGTACTACCAGTTGTATAGACATATTTATTGACTCCCATTATTTGAGCCTTGATCCCCATTTTCATTTTTGAGACATTGTTACGAGCATGGGTATGCCCTCCTTGTCCATATACATTTCTACCATTATATGTACCTCATCCATTTTGAGAAAAAATACAAACCAAAAGCCACTGTAGTTCGAATGAGGAGACTCCACTTCTCCATGGTTCTCTCCAGTCTCCCCACCATTGTCACCATTTTCCTTGATCCTACGATGTCTATCGGGCATACGATGAGGTCCTTCCCTCACACATCAGGGGAAATATGTTAAAAATAAAAAATGTTCACCTAACTCTCTATGGTCTAAACCATAGTAATAAATCATATTCCCATCATTATTTCCTCCATTTTTACCTTCACAACTAAAAATCCACAACATATGCTCCAAAACATTATTATTCCTTCCCCATAAATGAAGGGAAGTTGAGCATTTATTGTGATTTATCCCCACTCTCTTCAAAAAGGGACAAAATCCCTATACATGAGAATGGGTCAAAAAGCAAAGATAAATACCATGGACAATAAAATACCATGGGTTAAAAAACCTTGGATAATCCTATAAATACATTGTGAAGGTCTCCCCACAAACATTCCTTACACTTTTTACCATTCAAAAAATTATGATATCCTTGCATTCTTGCAACCATTTTTCCATCATTCCAACATTCCATTCCCATGGTGTACATCAAGTTTACTCCGTACCCATTTGGATCCATTCCCCATTTGACAACCATTTCGTGAACGAGACTGGAGAACCAAACTGTGGAGCAGGGAGACCATTTCATCAAATGACTATGGTGGCCCACACTCAAGAAGAAAGGCATTTTTGTTATTATGTTGCATTAGTTAGTTAAATATATCTGAAAAAATAAAAAAAAATATCGTTATTCTTATTAATATTCTTGTTTGTTTCCCATTTTCATTGTTGAACTCTACCCTATGATCTGGACGATCTAGGGTAGGTGCTTTTTCATGTATCCGGGGAGAAATCCCCACTACAGTTTTCATGACATAAATGTGAGGAAGCTTGTGCAATAAACAATGAAAATGCACGATATAACGGAAATAACAGAGCACAAAAGATATTTTATTGATTGCAGACAACTTCGAGGGGGAAACCTCCTTTGAGCAAGCTTAATACAAAATAACTCATGGATTCCTTCATTGGCCTCAACACGTACTTATATACTAAGTCTAACTGAAAAAACTATTACTCCCCATGAATGAGGGATAATACAATATGCTCATGGGATGACTTGCAAAGCATATGCATCCAAAAAAACTATACTAATTAAATAAATAGGAGGGTTGACATGCGTTCTTAACATCCCTTCCCTCTTAGAAAAGATTTTTCCTCAAAGATTTAGATGTGGAAATTGTTGTTGAATCTGAAGGAGTGGCTCCCATGTAGCATCCTCTGGTTGCATGTCGTGCCATTGAATTAACCTTTGTGATGGACTGAGAGAGAAGATGACGAGTGCGTTTATTGAGGATGGCCGTCGGCTTCAAAATGATGGATACATCATTATCCACTTCTGGTAAAGCGGTTTTTGCTTTGATGTTGGCACCAATCACTTTCTTAAGGCAAGAGACATCAAATACTGGGTGAATGTGAGAAGGAGGAAGTTCCAATTTATAAGCAATGGACCCAATCTTCTAAAGAACCTTAAATGGCCCATAGAAATTTGGAGCCAACTTCTATATCCCTTTGAGTTTCAAGGAGGATTGCTTGTAAGGTTCGAGACGAAGAAAAATTATATCGTCGAATTGAAAAGTGTGCTCAGAATGGTGCTAATCAGCCTGTTGTTTGATACGATATCTTGCCATGTGAAGATTGTCCTGGAGAATGTGAAGAATATGATCTCAGTTTTAGAGAATCGTATCAACTTGCTAAACTAGTGAACTGTTGGGAGTGTATGGAAGGAGCACTGGCAGTTCCTGACCATAAATTTCTTCATATGGATTCATTTTAGATGCAGTATGGTAGGAATTATTGTACCACCATTCAATGAGAGGGAGCCCTTTTCCAACTAATGTTGTTGTTCATTGTTGATCCCATATTTGGTTATCATTTTTGGCAGTTAAATTACTCATTTAAACATATGTTTTGTCATCTTTTGCATATTTTATGTCACGCAGATCACTATTCATCCTCAGGTATGAATGTATTTAAGGTTGATGTAAAATCCTTTTATTATTATCATTTTACGATTTTATTATTTAAAATTGACATGGTTTGAAGCACATTTGATTTATTAATTTATATGTATATTTGTTTGCAGGTTATATAGTCTTTTTAGGCGAATTAACAACAAACACGCATTCAACTAGCCATGCGCACAACACATCTAGCTCATCATCCAGCTTGCTGCGCGACAATCGTTGGTGGGTTTCCAAGAGTTTAAATGTTGTTACACCAGAACTTAGTCCTTAGCGCACTAGCACACAGACATCACATTTCTTCCTAGATATGCGCAAAACATATCCAACTCATGGTCTAGCTCATCGTTCAGTTCACTGAACCAACCATGCGCTGATTGGAAACTGATTTTAGGCATTAAGATGTTGGAACAGTCTACAAATTGTTTAATGTCCACGCGTTTGGGTGAAAGCACGTTCCTCAGTCTAGAAGGATTGCCTACAGCCTACTTCATTGACACCTCACCAACAGTCCATGCGTTGGGTTGATGCATTAGCCCATGTTCTAGAAGACTTGCCTCCGTGTGCTCTCCTTTATCCAATGCCACTCCACCAGCCGCGCTGAAGAAGGAGTTGTATGCTACATCAGACATGCTGAAGAGAACCATTCGTGCTAAAGAAGGAATGGTGCTGTGCGTTGGAGTTCGATTAGTTAAACGCCATAATGGTTGACTAAATTTAGAGAGCAGTCTACCACTAAAGGGTCGACTTGCTCATCTTTGTAAATAGTATATATATCATCCTCTACGTGAGAGCTCAGTTAGCTAGAAGTTTTAACCAGTTTATGATTTGATTCGTTGTTCTTAAGCACACTGTATTTCTGTTCCATATTCTTTAATAAGAGCCATATGCTTTGTTGTTGATGATTGTGTTTGAGTAAGCGTTAGCCAGGCACCACCCCTGAATGTTGAGACGGCCCCTGATCAACCAAAGGCTCATTCTTTCTGTGTAATTTCGTTCTCTTCTTTATGTTGTAGCTATTTTAGTTTATTTTCATTAGATTGCTGTACATTTTTATTTCATTTATTTCCTGTAATGCATTTTATTTCCGAAGTTAAACAATTAAGTTGCATGCATAGTTTGCTTTCAAATTTGCTGTTAGTCATTTCATTTCCAGTTTATTGTTTAGCTTTATTTGCAATTAGATATAATAGACTACTTTTTGATCAAGTTAAATAAATTCAGTTCTGTTTATTTCCTTTTTGTTCCAAGTTTATGCAATTTGAATTTCAGTTTGTTTATTAATCTACAATGATTTCTTTTCATGAATCTGTTTAAGTTTATTTCACTATAGAATTTGATTAATAAGTAGGTTTATTTCCTGCTTTTATGCATTAGATTTACATATGCCCAAATTCAGCTGAATATTAGATCATTTAGGTTATTTTTCTGTTATTTTAACTATGCAGAGTGTCATTCGGACAGCTTGTTTAAAATGTCATTCAGTCACTCCTTTCACACCTACAGTTTAGTCCGTCATTCAGCACATAGTTTCGTTTTTAGTGTTTTTAATATGTTTTGAAATTGTTTTAAGTTCTATTTCTTTAGTGTTTGAAGTATGCTTTGACTGAAATGGTTAGATGATAGTTCTATTTAACATTGAAGTTGAAGTTAGGTTGTTTTAGGTTATTTATTAAAGTTTTATTATTTACCCTACTTCTCTTCACCTTGAACATGTTTCGAACTATGTCGTGTTTTGTTTCTTGAGTTTGTTTCTGATTTCTTTTTACTGTTGTATTGTTTTGTGCTCATGCCTTTGGATTTATTTATCTATTTGCATGTAAAACTTAGTATTCGATGTGTCATCCTTAGAAAATTATACTAGCACTTTGTAGACTATTCCTTTTTCATTTATGTGATTACCGAAAGAGACTCGTAGGACAGAATTCAAAGATATTCCTATTAAATTTCCTACTTGCTTCTCTTATTAAGTCTTCTTTCTTAAGTTTTCTACTTGTTTATTTTATTAAGTTTTCTACTTGTTTCTTTTATTAAGTTTTCTACTTTCTTATAATTTAAGTCTTCCTTGCACCCTAGTTTTCGATTTGAAAAGTTAGTTGTTGATTGTATCTTTTTTAGTTTAAAGTTATTTGCTTATGAAATAAATTATCAATTATTTAGTTTATTATTCTGTTCTGGTTCAATTACTTTAATAGTTGAATTCTTAGGAGTTTGACTCGGTTTTTCATTTTGAAAGATCTTTCGATCTTTTGTTTGTTAAAATATTTCCACTACACCATAGAAACCCCTCTACCTTCACATATATTTTGTGTCAACTCTAAGCCTACCAACCCCAGTCGATAATTAAATATTAGGTGGATTAATTTAGACGATATAACACCCAATATTTTTGGCGTCATTGCTTGGGAGTTGTTCTGTAAGGTAGAGTAGAAATCCTTATGAAGTTTAGTAATAGGCTGGTGGTGGGGGAGAGGTAAGGCGAGAGATAAGAACCTACACATCTGTTATAACAGGTGGCCCTAAATTCAACAGTAGTAGTAGCATAGGTTTTTCTTTAGTTTAAAATTTTTTATGAGTAGACTTAGAGATCCTTAGGGTATATTTGTTAATACCGGAAAACTTATTGAATTCCCTACTAACTTCCATAGGGGACGTAATTCCCCAAATACTAACTCACCAGAAAGGTATCGAAAGACACCTGTCGGAGGTAGTTCTACCCGAAAACCTGAAGAGACCCTCTTAGGGGATCTTACTGGGGAATCCATAGAGGGAGAAGGAACCTTGACAGGAGGCTCTAAGGACCCCATCCCTGAGGAAGTTCAAGAATATCAGCCACTAGGAATCTCTAACCCTCCACTAGTTTTGAATACAAATAACACAACTTTTTCACTTGTAGGAGATTAAAAATTCGTTGACTTTGTTGATCCTGCCTAGGTAAAATCTCTCTTTGGAACCTCCATAGATCCAGTCATCTCACAAATTGAAACTTCCATAGTAGAACCTACTATCCCTCTAGGATTTAATAAAAACATGGTTGATCAGAGGAATATCTATCCCAAAAAATAACGTTGGGATGCCCCATTATCACCTCGAAAGGAGCCTCCTAGGTATATCTACATTAAAAATCTAGCTTATATGGAGAGACGGGGAGAAAATGAAGATCACGATGAAGTTAGAAATGATGAAGGAGAAGGGGAAAATCAAACTGAGGCTACCTTCGGGTTCCCTATTTTCGATACTATGCATGATGTAACTATGGAAAACATCCCTCCTTCCTCCTTACCTACTTTCTATGGGAAAAGTAATGAGGACTCAGACACATTCCTGTTCGAGGTCAATATCCTTTGTAGGAGTTATAATTATCTACAAGGTGCTCACAAATTAAAACTCTTTTCGGCTACACTAAAATATTCTGCCTTGAGATGGTTCATGGGATTAGGTGAATTCACTATCAGGACTTGGGACGATATGAAAAATTCATTCTTACGAAAATATCAAGAATACTGCAAACCTAAGGACTCTCGACATGATATATTCAAGATACAACAAATTGAAGATGAAATCCTGAAGGATTATCTCGAGAGGTTCATTTATACATTACTTAAATAAAAATATAATGACCTCCGAGAAGATGCAGTATGCACACTTTTCCTTAAAGGGGTCTCCGAGGACTTGTTAGAAAGTCTTAATCTCTTGGAGGTTGGCGATATTTCTCATAAAACCTTTGCACAAATTGGTGAGATGTCTAAAAATTATTCTAGAAGTAGGGGGAAAGTTGGGAAATTTTTTTGAGAGCCTTATAGTAGAAATGTAAGAGGAAACATTCCCAGTTCAGGTGGAGTTACAAGAGTAGAGTTAGGAAACCTATTGGAGAATTTCAAGATTGATATCTTCGGAGCAATGGGTTCTCAACTAGACACTTTACAATCCAAGAAAAGGCAGGATAAAGAATGAGAAACAATGAGCATTTCTGGTCCAATATGTAGGACCAAACATCCCCAAAGGGAATTTCCATTAAACAACATCTCCGTGTGTCACATTTGTACAGAAGAGAATCCAATAGATAACTGCCCATCCTTTCCTAGGTTGCAAGCCATCTATAAGGGTGGGGATGTAGGTGAAACATCTAGGAGGCCTCCTTGGAAACCTAGATATCAACCAGTATATCAGAACTTTCCACCACAACCCCCACTCTATTATCCTCCATATCAACCACCTCAACAATGGAACAATTCAAGTGGGCAGAACTGGCCACCTCAGTACCCTCCTCCTCAATTTCTGCCGCAATAGAAATATTGGCCACAAGAGTGGATGGGACAACCATACCCTCAGTCACAGCCTATCCCTGCACCTAATCATCCTTATCCTCAACACCAAACAAATTTCCAGCAAATTTCTCCTGGATTTTACCTTCAGTTCCTTTCATCACACAACAACCTCATCACTTCCAGAAAACAAATCCTCCTCGACCGACATTATTACCTGCACAACTAATGCCTAACCCAAATAATAAACTAAATCAAGCTCTTAACATCATTGAGTTGCAAACTCTTCCATCGTACCTTATTTCGACTGTACCTATACATGAGATTCAATTATGATCTAGAAGAGTTTTGAATGGCAAACCAAAGTCATCACTCATCACTCATGAAGAAAATGAAGAAGAAGAGGATTCAAATGAACCCGTTAATGATGCTATTTTGGAGGATGTGAACATTCCGAAGGTTCCAGTACACACCCATCCTCCGCAAGGATCTATTCAGGAGAAAAGAATTCCTCCATTCCTGGAAAGACTAGTGATAGAAAAAACTATAGTTCATTCGGAGTATGACATTTTGAATGAATTAAAGAATATTTGTGTCAAAATCCCTTTATTACAAGCTATTAAGGACATACCAATGTATAGTAAGGTAATAAAGGAGCTATGCATTAAACGCTCAGGGAAGAAGCAAAAGGACCCTCTCACAATTCATGTTATAGGAGAGATGTCTAAATGTATGACATATCAGTCCCGGATTGCAAAATATACAAATCTAGGAACCCCAGTAGTAACTGTAATTATAAACAACGTCGCTCTAGAAAATACATTAATCGATTTAGGATCCGCTATCATTTTGATGACCACCATAGTATTAGGAGTTTTACAGTTAGGAAAATTTCTCTGACCTACCCCTTCCATCCTAGAACTATCAGACCATACTATGGTAAAACCTGCTAGAGTCTTGGATGACAGTATCGTATCAGTAGCCTCATGGGAATACCCTGTCAACTTTATGGTCATATAATCAAAGGATCCTTCTAAAGGGCATCCTATTATCTTGGGAAGACTATGGCTAGCTAATGCCAATGCTTTTATCGGATGTAGGGATGGAGAGATGACTATTTCCAATGGGTTATCTACACAAATACTTATATTATACCCCCCAGCACAACCAATAATTGAAAACTCATGGTGGTTAAATTGTTCTTTCGGGGAAGAATACTTTGATGACCTCTCCCTCCCTAGTGATTTCTCCTAGGCACTTTAGGAGAAGACCACTAAGAATGTATTAAACTAGTTTGTTTCTTTGACAACTTGTATAGATCTCCCTCGGTCTTTTACTCAGTTTGACCAGATTTTTGGAGACAATTTTCAAGAGAATATGCCTCTCTCAATGTTTACAGAAACACCTTGTATCTTCACGATTGAAGAGAATACATGACCTTATAATATACCTTGTGAGGTTGGCCCTGAAATGTTTTTACATATAAACATAGGGTTAAGTGAAAACCAACAAGCACAGGCTTAAAGTTCTTAAAAAACAAGCTAGAGCATTTGCATGGGAATACACTGGCATGAAGGGTATATACCATGACACTTTTATTCACCATATTTACATGGATCCAAATATGTCACCTGTAAGGAAGCCACAGAGGAGGATGAATCTTTCTCTAAAGGACATAGTGAAAGAAGAATTACAAAAACTCCTCACTGATGGTTTCATCTATCCTATCTCCAATGGTAAATGGGTGTCTCCCTTGGTAATAGTCCCGAAGAAAGTCACAGGGAAATGCCGCAATTGTGTTGATTTTAGAGAATTAAACAAAGCTACACTTAAAGACTACTTTCCTTTACCCTTTATTGATCAAGTGTTAGATACCCTGTCAAGTAAACAATATTTTTCCTTTCTTGATGGATACACTGGCTACAACCAGATTTTAATAGCAAATGAAGAACAAGACAATACCACCTTTACATGCCCTTGGGGAATGTATGCTTATAGAGTTTTTCCATTTTGCCTATGTAATGCACCTGCCACCTTTTAGCAAGGAGTCTTAGGAATATTTTTCGATCTTATACATGACTGTGTGGAGGTATACATGGATGATTTTATAGCCTATGGTAATACTTTCCAAGAAGCACTTGATAACCTCGAGAAGGTCTTTATCCGATGTCAAGAAACAAATTTATCCCTTAGTCATGAAAAATGTAAAATGTTACTGACAGAAGGTATAGTTTTGGGAAATCATGTTTCCTCCCAAGGAATTAAGGTAGATCCTGCGAAGATCGAAGTAATTGTCGGCCTTCCCTCTTCCAAAACTCAGAAAGAGGTAAGAAGCTTTCTTGGTCATGCAGGCTATTATCGTCGCTTTATTGAATTTCACTGAAATAGCTGCACCAATGTTTAACTTGCTTACAACGGATGTAGAATTCCAGTGCACAAAATTTTGTCAAAATGCTTTTGAAATTCTAAAACCTAAATTATCGGTAGCACCAATACTTAGAGGTCCTGATTGGTCCCTTCTTTTTCATATATCCACCGATGCCTCTGATACGACCATAGGAGGATTCCTTGGCCAAAAAGAGGGACAAGCACCTTATGCCATTTATTTTATTAGTAAGAATTTGACTCTTGCCAAATTAAATTACACTGTTACTGAAAAAGAATTTCTGGCAATAGTTTATTCTATTAATAAATTTCACCATTACATTACAGGTTATGAAGTTTTTGTGCATACTGATCACTCTGCCATTAGATTTCTAATGAATAAACCAATCATTTATAATGAATAAACCAATCACCAATGGTAGAGTGACTTGGTGGCTTCTTATATTGCAAGAATTTAACATCACCGTTATTGACCGACCTGGTAAAGAAAATCTAGTAGCAGATTTCCTTTCCTGTATTCAATGTGAAGACGATACTAAACCTGCTGACGACACTTTTCTTGATGAACATCTATTTGCTGCATCTGTTCAAACCCTTGGTTTGCAGATATTGCCAATTATTTAGCAACCGGGAAAATACCAAACCATTTGTCCCCACATGAGAAGCGTCGTATTATAGTTCAGAGTTCCAATTATTCTTGGGTTGATAATAATCTCTTCCACACTGGTCCAGATCTTATTATTCGACGATGCGTGCGAGCGGATGAAATGACAAACATCCTCCATGCATGCCATGATGGAAATAGGAAGGTGACCTCCCTCATTTATACACACTCACACTCATGCAAGTTCGCATGAGGAGAGATAGATAGTTGCAAAATACTTCTTCTTATTGGGTTTGTAACAAATATAAAATAACAGATTAATTGTAGTTATTAATTACTAAGTGAAAGGGTGTAACCCTTCACTACACATGCTTATGCCTATAAAAGTGAGCCTTCTTGTAAAATCTTATCATCTTATCTATTATCAATATTTATTATTACTTACCAACATGTGCGATTCAGATTACCTGTGGGCATTTTAGAGAATTTACGTGCGTTAAAGAATCTTTTACGCTTCATTTGGTATCAGAGCTAGTTCTGATTCTGGCCCTTGGCCACACCCTCTATTAGACCTTGTCTGATAAAAATTTCAGAGTTTCTCTGAATCTAGGCCTTTGACCAAGATTTATTAAAAAAAATTTAGTTCCTTGGACATTATCCAAAATCTTGTTAAAAAATATTATTCCACTGCATAGATCAAAAAGAAGAAAATGAAGGTGCACAGGACAAATAGTTTAAAAAAAGAAAAGAAAAGAAAAGTGTAAAAACAAAAAGAATAAAAAAAACAAAAGAAAAGAAAGAAAAAGTAAAAAAAGAAAAGAAAGTAAAAAAAAGAAAAAAGAAAAGAAAAATCCAAAACCAACACATGGTTTTGTTTTCCTAGAAATCAAAAGGGAAGAAGACAAATCGAATAAGTCAAAGTCAAAAGATTTACTAAGAATATAAATGAAGTAATTTAAAAAGTTACATGCGTATTCTTATTGAATGATTATATTGAAAGGATTTACTAAGAAAATAAAGGAAGTAATTTAAAAAGATTTTTTTTAAAGAAACTAAAGTTTAATATGAAAGGTTATTTAACTTCTTAAATAATCTATTTAAAAAAAACCCACTATTTTGGAAAATATAATTATCATTAAATTTTCAAAACTTAAAAAATAGATTTTATAATAATATTTTTTTTAGATAATAATTATTTATGGTGAAAAATTATATATTAAACTATATTTATAGTTTATATAACATTGATAATAATAGTATTATTAATTAATTAAATTAAAAATTATTATTATCTAACAAAAGGTTAGCAAAAATGGAGTCTCATGGGGAAAAACAAGGAAGATTTCCAAGCACTTTAAAAACTTATGTTTCAATGTTACTCCAAATAAAATGAACAATTTGAGGGAAAGACATTACTATTTCTACTGCTCTCGACGAACGCAATAATTATATTAGTGATGAATTTGCTAATGAATTAGCGATTCAGAGGACAAATATAAGTGAAAGGTTATACTTTTGGAATAGCAAACAATGTGCAATAAGCAATTTACAATGTAAAATTGGCGATTATACTTGTGTTTCACAATTTATAGTTAAATTCTTGTGGAGTAGTGACGGTGACCTGGTTTTGGGATTACTGTGGCTAAAAACATTGGGGACTTTTATCTTAAACACTGAAAAAACGAGTCTGGCATTCCCCTACAAAAAGAAAAAAACCACATTGTCAGACATTAACATGAAGACAGAATCATTGGTCGCATAATCTGAAGACTTCAAAGAAATATCAAAGATGTTGTCGAATGGGAATGAGAAATCAATACAGATGATACCGAACGATTTCAACAAGGTTATTGCAGGTAAAAAAGAAGAGATCTCTCGTCTAAGAGATCATAACCAGAAATTACTTCTACAAATTAAGAAGGAAAATGATAAGTTTCAACGCAATCAACAGTTAGAAGAGGAAAATAGAGACTCACAAAAGAAACTATTAGTGTTTAAAGACAATGTGAAATCACAATAAGAAATGATCAGGAATATTAAGAATGATAAAGATTTACTTGAAAGAAAGTTGGTGAGCATTCAGGAAAAGACATCAAAACCTTTGGGCTCAAAAAAACAAGTCGAGGAAAAAGAAGCAAATACAAATACAGTTAAAAAAGAAGTCAATCCAACAAAAAAAACCAAAACTCTCTATTGACATCCAAACTATAGCGGTTGGTATCTTAAGAATCGTAAACAATCTACAGAAATCACTGACACCGGTGCACTCAATTCTTAGGATGTTAGTTCACTTATGAAGTGTGACATTCAACAAAGAATCAATTCGGGGGGATTGATCCGTTCACATATCAAAAGTTATACTCTACGCTCAGGATTTTGTATCGACTTGTGTCATCAACCATAACATTCCACAGAATAATGCGACCACATTATAAGGCTTTGAAGACAAAGCCTTCTACGAGTCTGACAATGTAACAAATATAAAATAATATATTAATTATAGTTATTAATTACCGAGTGAAAGGGTGTAACCCTTCACTACACTTGATCAAGCCTATAAAGGCGAGCCTCATTGTAAAATCTTATCATCTTATCTATTATAAATATTTATTATTATTTACCAACATGTGGGATTCAAATTACCTGTGGGAATTTTAGAGAATTTACATGCATTAAAGAAGCTTTCATGCTTCAGGGTTTTTCCATCTTGTGATATTGTCTCAGTGACGAAACAATTATGAGGAAGTTTGCGGGGTTTTCTCCTTTATGGTTTCCTTGGTGAAAATATTTGTGTCTTTTTTATCTTCTCTATCTTGTGTATCTTGTTGTACTTGTTATTATTTCATATAAATATCCTAATCAAGTTAATAAGAATAGAAAAACTAACATGCTAAAGAGAACCAATATACCGGAATGGCTATCAGGACATATCTAATAAGAGTCATCGACCACCAAGTGCCGAGAATTTGTAGGACATGTTATTAATCCTTTAATCCACTTTTTTGATCAACCACCCCTAGTACTTGGAACAATATCTATTCATCTTGAGCATAAAGCTAAGTTAACTAAGACCAGAATCGAAATCCTCCTTCTTGAAAGGGAAAAATTGATCCAAATGAGCATCTATATCTGTTGAACCCACACCTTTGTAAAAGACACACTTTTCCGAGATGATCACCATTCTAGTTGCTGCACACAAAACCGAGATAAGCTCATAAACCCTGTACCAAGTTCCAGTATCGCCAACCCCAAATAATACAACACGACCACAAAAATCAAATGAGTGATATGAAGAACGCAGGAAAATTTTATGCCTTCCACTTTCCCTTCTCTCTTCGCAGAATCAATCATTCTACTTAAGACTTCCAAGATAAGCAGGAACAATAAGGATGATAGGGACAACGTTGCCTCAGGCCCCTCGAACATTTAAAGAAACAAGTTGGAGAGCCATTAACCAAAACTGCAAAGTTCATCGATGACACACAAGCCAAGATCTAGTTGGAGACTACTAAGGGTAACCCAATATGAAGAAGGATCTGACGTATCAGTCCCCATTCACGGTCATAATGCTGAATTTTTGACGCTCTAGTGCTTTTAATTATCTTTGTGTTTCTTTATTCTTTCACATTCTCCCTTGGATTTTATAATAATGGAGTAATAATCATTTATTATAGATTTGATTTATAAGTTATACATATATATATATTATGTTTCTTTATTCTTTCACATTCTCCCTTGGATTTTATAATAATGGAGTAATAATCATTTATTATAGATTTGATTTATATATATATATATATATATATATATATATGAATGATTGTGTTATGGAGAAAAATTCCTATGGCTTGGGGTGTACCACAACAAACAGAATAACCGCAGAAATCAATCCCTTCCCAATATGTGAGAGAAATAAAACATCTAACACTAAAGGATCTTGAAACATACCTTATTCTGGATGGTTGATGTAGATCCCCATTGAGCTTTTCCAATCCTGCTTGTGTTAACAATTTGCTCTCTCAACAATCAGCAAACAAGACAAACATGCTATATAATGGTGTTAGACCTAATCTAGCATATATAATCAATAATGTATAAGCAATTAAAATCATCCATGGATTCAATATTCATTTAAATGCACATCATTGGACAAGAAAATATATTTCTATTAATATAAATCAGATATTACATGAATGACAACCTCCTTCGGCACGTCTGCGAGCCAGAGAAACTGAGTCCTCCACCACCTCAATCCTCCATCTCTCGACAACAAGCTCATAAGAAAATGCAAGCTTGGGAAGAACACCAAGTGCTCCAAGGAACAAAGGGATGCAGACTCAAGTATAAGCTACGACAACAATGGACTATAGTTTTCTTGCTCTTCAATTCCTCTCCTTCAATGTATCCAAGGGGTTCCTTATATAGTGCTTCAATGGGGTAATGGGAGGTCAAATCTGAGCGATCTCGAGGCATATGGAATGCCAAGAGACAAGTGACTCGGATCCACATCAAGGAAAACTCAAAAAATATTTGGCCTTTTGCACACATCCCGATGTACATGGGTTTAACGGTTATATCCGCATGTATACGCGAGAAAGGGTTTAAAAGTTATGTATGGAAAATAACAGGTTCTTTTAGGGATGATCCTGGAAACATCAAAGGTAAAAAAATAGTCCATGGGGTCCAAAGAGTTTGCAGAGGGACAGGAAAGGCCATAAATGTGTGATCTACCATGTGTGGTAAAATCAGCTATAACAGATGCCCCCTAATGTGTGATGTCAAAGGGGTGATACGATGTCCAAAATACATTATAAGTCCATCCCAGAAGTGGAGTGATGAAGAACTAGGTGTAAGAACTAGCCATCCAACGATATAGTAAAAATATCTTTGCATATGACTGCAAGTACATACAACAGTCCTGTATACATAAGATTACAATGGCCATGAATAGGCATGATACAAAATATGACATGTGTGGTCATTGCCACGTACAATATAGATAGATCAGAATCTCCATGATGAATATATACAAAGGATCATGATCTTTATGAAAGCTGAAGATATGCAATGGATCAAGATCTCCATAATGGTTAAAGATATCTGACATACACTGGAATCAAGTCACGAGAGTTGGAATCTCATGAACACTGGCATGATCAAGGAGGTAGCATATCAGAAATGCCACCAATCTGGAAAGTAGTCTACACAATCCGCTACAAGTACATGTCCTACTATGTGAATAGAGGTGTCGAGGTCCAACATAGTAGTCCATCGTTTGATTACAGGTCATTGATGTATACCGTTAACAGACGCGAGATCAATCACCGATAATGAAAATGGGAATCAAGGTACTAGAGTGCAATCTAACAAGTGTGAATAAATGTGTTGAGGTCAAACACTTGAAAGAATCCATCGATCAAGGGACATTGATGTATTCCCAAAACTGTTGATGGAGAGAGAACCTACCACTGATGACTGCAAGTCTCAAGGCACTCAAATGACTTTAGAATCCTATCCTAGAATAAATGATCTGAAGTCGATGGGATGAAATTCATTGGAAGGAGGGCATTAAGGCATCCCCCATCATCTATCACGAGGTACTCAGAAAATTTGTATAATGTGGAAGGACTCGATCATAATGTGCTCGAACCAGGACAAGTACCAGGAATGACCAACATGCAAACTCAAGAAAACTGAGGAATGGCTGACTGATGCTTCAACGTCCTTCAAACAAGAGCATAAAGGCAAATGGTGACTGAATGTAGGTAGCATAGAATTAATATACAAAACTGGGACATCTCTATGACATAGGAGGCATCAAGAGAGGCTCCATAGGGACTAGAAGCTTAACCAATCGATGGAGATAAACTTAGAGAAACGAGTACAGCTCCTAAATTCAAACTATTAACCCAACCAACAAATGTGATATATAGTGCTCTGTTCGAAGGCGACACGACTCAACTGCTTCCAAAGATAACATCTTTTCTTGTTCGGATTTTTGGTTTTTTGATTTTTTGGACTTTTTCAAATATTTTGAAAAGCTTGAAAAAGAATAAAAGTGCTTTATAGTTACAAATCTAGGAGGATATGAGTGTCAAGGGGCAAAAAAACTAGTTCCAAGCAGTGGAACATACCTATGCTCAATGCAAGGAAACATGTGTAGGATAATGACACTTGGGGGAAAGTCCCCTCTCGGTAAAAATTGGGGAATCAAGCTGCAAAAGATATGTAAAATGGCTCTGCTTGGTTGGACATGAGAGAAGCTCGGGCTATATGGCTAATAATCAAAGTTAGTGATGCCGACATAAGGCTCAATAAGGCAAGCAAAACTCATGATAATGCAATTACAACTTGACATAAGGGAGTCCTAGGGAAAAGGCCAACAAAAAGATCAAGAGGAGTATGAGGCTCTTGCGCAAAGTCATGGCGATACTATACAAAGGAATCCCACACCCTAAAGGAAAAATGTTGGCATGGGCACTAAATGCAAAACAAGAGCTAACTAGAGTACCCATGTATGGTCACGCTCTACCATTCACATCATGTCACTTCTAAAAGCAACAAGAAGGTTCTGTGACAAGATAGAATGGGTTTGTACCTAAGGTTATAATGAAATGGTCATAAGTTCATGCATAGTGCAAATGGATGTGAAACCTAACCTATATGCTAGTTTAGACATAATACCTAGAATAGGCACGAACGGGTCAAAACCACAGTCAAATCATGCTCAAAACGGACTCCTACATCATCAAATTAGTTCAAAACTGTTCAAAATGGTCAGAAATGGTCAAAACTATAGAAAGTGGGTAAAAAATTTCAAAGAATTTCTATAAATAGTTAAAAAATTAAAAATTCCATATCATTTGAAATTTTACCCATTTGAGCTCAAAATTTCCAACGCGAATTCCGGGAACATCGTCCGACGAAATTCGACACCGTTTGATCCAGGTAACTCCTCATGTCCTCCTCTTCCTATTTCTTGTAAATTTTTTAAGTTTTCATGGTCCAATTTATTTTTTAGGCCATCCCAAGTTTTGTGATTCGGCCCATGCGGGTATTAGGGTTTTTTCGCGTATAGGGCTCGCCATACATGGAAAAAACACTCAAACCCATGTACATACATGGTTGTTTTGCAAACAATCGCGTATGAGGCCACAAATGAGATTTTCAAGGGTAAATGCTAAACAAAACTCTTTTTTTTTGTGCAGGATGGTGTTAGAGTGGAGGGAGAGAGAACATGGTGATGTGGAAGAGGCCGTGCAAGGTGATTTAATGGCCCAACAAGCATTACGGGCGTGTGGTTTGTATAAGTTTTGGTGTCTTGGCATCCTGAGGGCCAAACCAAGACTCCTCCAGTTGCTAGTGGATTACTGGGATACAGACTCTGAGACTTTTCACATTGACGGGATGTCGCTCAGCATAGAAGTTGAGGACATATACTTTATCACTAGTTTATCCCGACGAGGAGAGGTGGTAAATATTCAATCTTGCGGGCTAGGAGGTGGATTGACTATTGATGAGTACATTACAATGTACTGATTTTTGGACACGGAAAAGGTTGGGAGTCAAATCCAGGAGAACTCTATCTAGGTTCTGGGACTAAAGGTCATATTATTGGCATTAGGCAGGATAACTGGATTAGCTTCACTCCATCAAGCCTCTCAGCCATTGATGTTCTATGTGGTGGAGTGTATGAGACCCACAGTGTATGACTAGAGCACTGTGCTATTGAGCAACATGAAACAACAGCTCAGTGACCGCAAAATGAGCAGGGTGCAGAACTTTGATTTCGAAAGCATACTGAGCATGTTCTTCTTTGAGCATGTACCATGGATAATCCCTAGAGTGGACATTCCTCCACATGGAGTTCAATATATGGCCCAACGATGTTGGGCAAATGTTATGTGCAGACTGGGTGAAGGTAGGGTGGCTAACCCTGACCTAGCAGACTTCTTTCCATGGTGGCGGAGGTAGATCATTGCCATTGATGACTACCCCTATGTAGGGATATACTTCCGTGGAGATCTGGACATGCCCCTACCACCAGGAGTGGCATATGGCGACATAGGTAACGAATCCCAAACCCACTTTTTAATTTTTTTGAGTTATTAATTTTTTTGTGTTTTTTGATATATTGACTCAAAACACATGTTTTGGTGAGATGACACATAGTGAAAATCTGTCATGTGTATGCAGATGTTGGCCCACGACGACCGGATGGTTTCCCTCGTCATCGACGGAGGGGAAGAGGAGATGATATCATGTGTGTAGATGTGGAAGGGACGCTCCAAAGCATTCACACAAACTTTGTATGCTTGACGCACAGGGTACCCATGGCGCAAGTCAAGGACTTGCCTGAGGCCATGCAATGCCAGGTGGTTGGTGTACCATGGGCATGGGTTCGATTATTCCAATGGATAGCTAGAGCTGTAGTGTGCTACCATGATTAAAACCCCCCTCCTCCTTAGGCTTAGAGAATTGAGAGTATACATTTTTGTACGACCATGTATTTAATTTTGGTGGCTCGGAAGCCCCAATTTTGTATTATGACACTTATGTATTATGACGTCACTTTTTGGATATTAATGAAAACTTTTATGATGATTGATTTCATTTATTTACATGTGTGCAAAAATGTATGTTTGTGATATGCTTATGGTCTATGAAACAAATGCCAATCTAACACATAGTTAGCATATGAGTCAGCAACTTGATTAAAAATTCTTGGAACATGAATGTATGTTATATTCCCAAATTTCCGTTCTAGCAATATCACACATAAGAATCTTCATAATAATATCGGATCCCTAATATGATACGAGCCATTAAGTTATGAAATCACTAATTGTGAATCAAGGCGTACCTCAAGAGAGAGAACACCATGTGAAATGGAATTACACAATAACTCAATAAAAGCACTATATTCAGCAACATTGTTTGAAGAAGGTTGTAAACATATGCCTCTTGAAAACAATACTTGACTCGTAGGAGTATAAATCACGCGAGTAGCCGAAGCTGAGTTTTAAGTGTGACGACTAGCACCATTGGCAAATCCTATGTAAACGGAAGACTCTGTCGACATCTGCCATAAGAAATGGAAGCTAATCAACAAACTCAATCACCATAAGAAAACCTAACTATGTAATTCAAAAACTGTACAATAATATACAACAATTAGCCCTGGCTAAAGATCATGCATAGTATTTCTTAAGATAGAGCCCATTTCTAGGCTCCGCCAAGGCTGTCCCTTCATAATCCACTAGCTCATATGCACCCTTCTCTAACACATGTTTGACCACGTAAGGACCATGTCACATGGGATTAAACTTCCCTGCCCCCAAGGGTTCTTTAGCTTCATCCCACAAAAGGACCAAATCACCTTCACTAATCTTCCTCGGACGAACAAACTTGTCATATTGGACCTTGACGCGATGCTTATTTACTTCTTGAGCCACTAAGGCATCTCAGTGCTACTCATCAAGCTGCTCTAAGTGGACCAAACATTCTTCCAATGTGGAAGTGTCTGGTAAAATCTCTATAGCTAGCTTCAGAGAAGGGATTTCACATTCAACCGGCAAGACAAAATCCACCGCATGTACAAGGTGATATGGAGAGAAACTAGTGGCAGTCCTTACCGTGGTTCTATAGGTCCACAAAGCAGAATATAACATGATATGACAATTCGTCTTGCTTTGTGCGATGGTTCATTTGAAAATAGACTTAAGTGATTTATTCAATGCTTTAACTTGTCCATTCACTTGATGGTAATAAGAAGAGGAGTGCTCCTTCTTATACCCTAACTTTGAAGCCAACTCTTCCATCATTTTATTTTGAAAGTTCCTACCACGGTCAGTGACAAGATCTTTTGGAATTCCAAACCAAGTAATAATTTGGTTGAAAATGAAATGCACGGTTGTCTCACCGTCGGATTTAACAGTGGGCATAGCCTCTGCCCATTTCATGAAATAATCAACAACCATTATAATGTGATGATGCCTCCCAGCCGAAGGTGGGTTGCAATCCATAAAGTCAATCCCCCACTTAGTGAAGGGACCGATGGTGACAATAGGATGTAACGGGGCTGGATGCGAGCACATATTGCGTGCAAACACCTGGAAAGGTTGGCACTTCTTGACCGCATTAACACAATATTTGAAGATCGACGACCAAAAATATCCTGCTCTCAAGATTTTTTGGGCTATAGAAGTCCTAGATAAATGACCACCACACGCCCCTCCATGGCAATCATTCAGCACAACCTCAGCCTCATCATGGGTTAAACAACGACGTAAAATGGAATCTACCCCACGGCGAATCAAAGTATTATCCACTATAAGGTAGTTCTTAGCTACATGACCTAATCGTCGTCGCTCATCCCGTGAAAGGTGAGTAGGGACCTTCAACGTTTGCAAATATACAATGATATCTCCATACCACGGGTCCAAAGTTGAGATAAGGAAAATATACTCATCAACAAATGTATCCTCATAAACCTCTTTCTCCTCCAAACTTGGAAAACCAGATATGAGCTCCACAAAGATTAACGATTTCTTCGATTTCACCGAAACGAATTCGAGATCGAACTCTTGCAAAATAACAATCCATTTATTGTATTTTCCCCCAATCACCTTCTAGTGAGGACGAACTAAAATGGATTGATATGAGCTACAACCAAGGTTTGG
The DNA here is from genome assembly GCA_001517045.1 of Pseudotsuga menziesii. NCBI lineage: Eukaryota > Viridiplantae > Streptophyta > Pinopsida > Pinales > Pinaceae > Pseudotsuga > Pseudotsuga menziesii. The sequence goes on along the minus strand of LPNX010712659.1, from coordinate 251,644 downwards.
ATAAGGAGAATGTAATGTCTCAATCTCTGAACCACATGAACAGTGGCCAAGGAAAGATTCTACACATGGGAATAACAAATTTCTGCATCAATAAAGTTTCAGCTCAAATAATATATGACATGCTTGTAGAGCTCCTCATCCTCCTAAACCAAAACCATACCAACCGTCTCCATGGATGCAGCCACATAAATCAAGAAATCGCGGCTATAGTCAGGTGGACTAAGCACGGGGGCTGATGCTAAGGATTGCTTAAGAGCATCAAAGGACTCCTGGGCTCGCTCATCCCAATGAAAAGGAGTGTCCTTCTTTAAAAGACGCATAAATCCTTTAGTCAAGTTGGAAAAATTAACTACGAATCTTTGCAAGAAATTTGCCATGCCTTGCAAACACTGAAGGTGTCTAATATTACGCGGGGGTGACAATTGAAGTATTGCCTCAACCTTTAAGGGATCGACTCTTATACCCTCCTTGGATACGATGAATCCAAGCAAGCGACCAACAGTCATGCAAAAGATGCACTTATGAGGATTTAAACGAACCTGGTAATGGTGGCATATTTCGAATACTAATCTCAAATGGTATGGATGGCGCACTCTCATACGAGAATGAGCAACAAGGTCATCCAAATACACTTTGATAATTGTTTTGAGATCATGAAAATTAAGGTCATAGCCCACTGACATGTAGCTCTAATGTTTTTAAGGCCGAAAGGCATCTTCCGATATGAAAAAGTACCCCAAGGACAAATAAATGCAGTCTTATGTTAATCCTCGGGTTTGATATGAATCTGATTATATCCGGAAAAACCGTCCATGAAGGAGAATACCTCGCTTCCTGCACACTCGTCCAAAATCTTATCAATAAATGGTGTGGGAAAATTATCCTTAGGACAAGCACAATTTAATTCATGGAAATCAGTCCATATACGGATCGCTCCCTAGTTCTTATCAACCAGAACAGGATTTGAAACCCACTCCGTCAGGGGAACGAGATAAATAAAACTGGCTTTCAACAGTTTCTCTATCTCAGCCTTAATGGTGGGTGCTTTTCTAGGATTCATTGCACGCAAACGTTGTCAAATCGGCTTCGCATTCAGATAGGTCTTAATCTCATGTTTGACAATACGAGGGTCAATACCTGACATTTCCTCATATGACCAAGCAAAGATGTCATGAAACTCTTTAAATAACTTGGTATACTCCTTGATCTCATCAGGGGAACAAATCGCCCCAATGTAGACGTTCTCAACTTTGCCAGGATCGCAAGAAACATTGATAGGAATAGTAGGTTATAAATTCACCATATTCCCATCGACCATCTGGCCAGGAGAGCTCAATGGAACCATGGGACTACCAATCTTCTCGCTAAGAATCTCCCTAAATTCATCACGCTCCATATGGCCAAGTTCAGGAAGAAAATATGATTGATGATGTAATTCTTCTCAAGGCGGCTCAACCCCATACATGGCCTCAATAGTGGCTTCATCCGATGGAAAAACATTGTCGAGGAAATTATGTGCGTGAGATGACTCAACTGCCCATGCAGGCAGCGCATATGGGTCCTCCTCCTCCATCTGCAAAGAGGAAGGACTACGCTCTGCAACTTGATCAAGATTTGCTTGATATGCTACCATCATTCTAGGCAACAACACATCCATTTTGATAGGTCCAATCGAAGGACTCGGTGAAGGAAGAATCCAAGGATCTTCCATATGGGTAGTGCGAAAAGACACCGAATTCAACGAGGACGAAGCCCCCCAAAACTAGATCCGATCATGAGAACGGGCGCAGGATAGCTAAAGGTTCCCATAAGAGACGAATACATACCCACACCCACACTCCTAGTTGCCAGCTGAGAATGATCGATAATCGGGATAGAAGTTCCCGAACATGCATTAACAATCGGATTATGGAATGACATCTGATCAATCGTAATGATCTTCCCATTAAATGGAAAGAATACCACTTGAAAGACAGAAGAGGCTACGACTTGCATACTATACATCCATTTTCGGCCCAGCAGAAGATTGTAGTCAAGGGGTGCATAAACCACTTCAACCTCGATAGCGACGGTCTTCCCTCCCAATTGGACCTTAAGAGAAGGAAGAATCCCATGCAGCTGAAATGATCTACCATCAAAAGCTGTCAACATAGTAGCGGATTGAGACAACTCGGGAGAACCCAAACCCTTCCAACATGACAAAGACATCATGGAAGCAACAATGCCTTCATTAATAACAGTGCATTTGACGGTCATATTAAGACACTCTACATGAATCAAAAGAGATACGTAGTAAGGCAAGCGAGGCTGTATTCCCATGGTTTCAAATTTGATAATGGAAGAAGAGTTATCATCATTAACCCCAAGAGTAGAAAGCAAGGCTCTCCTCTGTGGATAACAAGTCTGAAGTACTTCAAGAGCGGACATTGCACAAAGAGTTTTGCCCAAATCCTTGACAACGAAATAGTTTTGGGTGGCTCGGGAAATAGGATTGTGCCCTAAATGCTTTAGGACTCCCTTAGGAATGTGAGGTGCAACTTCAGGTTTATCTGTAGGTTTTTCAATATGCAAAGGGCTCTTGGGTGGAGCGGCTTCCTTTCCAAGGTCCGGTTGTGATGAGCCATAATCCTTCGCACGAGTCACAACCTTAGTGGCACGTACCATGTTGATGCAACCATGACCAGTATTGACCTCCGACAGATTTTGATCTCCACCCGATGCACAATGAGGATCAATGGTCCTCGAGTTCATATTTTGATTGTTGGGTAAAGGATTAGTTAGCATGACTGGGCCTTGCGCTATGAACCTCGAGGCATCTTCCATATGAGGGCACAAGTGAGTGAGGTGGTCCTCCTTACATAACTTACATGGAAACTTTACCTTACGTTTAGTCTGTTTGCCCCCCCCAACATTACGAGCGTTATTGTCATTATAATTAGCATTTTCGTTCTTATTCCCCCCCTTATGATTATTTTCCCTTTTTTCTTATTCCTTCTAGGCTATTGGTTGCCCTTCTGGTCTGATGATTGCACAGAAAGTACACTTGCCGATTGGGTGGGTTGAGACAAAGTCGTCGCTTGTTTCGATGTAGATTGATTAATTGATAATTGGCTCACTTGTTTCACAACTGAATCCATAGGTTTGGTACTTTTACAACCCACAATTCCATCGGCATGTGGCCTAGGCTTGATCTTGGGATTGAAACTCGATCACGGAGCATTAGGTATAATCTCATACAATAGTTTGGATTGAGCATAGATAAAATCAAACTCTTGTGCCCTGAAGATTTCTTGTTCCTCGTTTTGGACTCCGGATGTAGAAATATCCTCCGAGATGTAAGGTAACAATGACTTGAGGAACCACTCAAGGAGAAATTCTGGTGGTATAAAGGATTTAATCAATCATTTTTGTCTACGCCACTCTTGAATATGATCCAAGATATGTGTGGCTTTGTCTTATCAAAATGTTGACAAGAGTTCAGTACTAACGTCGTAATGTACAGGTAGCTGAAAGTGATTGAGGAAAGTCATGGCAAGGTCATCAAATAAAACGTATGCCCCCCTTGGTAACTCTATATACCATTTCGCTGCAGGCTCAGTGAGGGTGTGTTGAAATAGCCTCAAACAGATTGAATCGTCATGTAGGGAATTGGAAGAGCACCAAAGGTGAAAATTAGTGGCATGTTCACTAGGATCTTCTCCAGCTTTACCCTCGAACTTGAGAATGTCCAAAGGAAGCTTGTTAGGGACAACCAGTGAGGTCGGGTCGTTAGATACCGGATCATTCATAAGTCTTGATAAGTCAGGTAAGTTCAATGTTGTGAGGAAAGGGAGCCTAGGTTGAGCCGGTCTATGCCACACTCCTTGATAGTTATGGTTCATGTAAGGTTGATTGCTATAAATACCATGGCCTTGGCCATAATAACCTCCTCCCATTTAACCTGTATAGGGCTGCATGGAAGCATTGTGATGTGGGGTACCTTGATTATGTGGTGCTATAAAGCCATAATTGGAAGAGTAAGCAGGTTTTTGATACTCGTACCCATAGGGTTGATAGTTCTGTCCATACTGCAGTCCATAAGACTATCCATGAGAAGCTCCATAAGGTGTCACATGGGATGTCCCATGAGAATGTCCATAGTTAGGGATATGAGGAACTCCTTGAGATGGACCATAATATGATCCAAAAACAGGGATATGACCTCTTGACACAATAGGAAGTACTTGACTCTGAGATACTACCGTATGAGTAGTCGTAGAACGAACATCGCTAGTAGCAATATTCTGGCTTGAAGGACCATGTGAATGAGGGGGAGGAAGGGTTGTCAAAAATGCATTCAAAGGAGTAGGGTTCGAGGATGAAGGGAAATGTGAAGGGATGTAACTGGCATTCCCAATGGTCACTCATCTCGGTTATGGTATCCGCATATGATTACTAACACTAGGTCCAGGATGGACATGTGACATTGCTTCCATTGCTGGGATGGAAGGTGCAATGTGATTAGTGCTCCCAAATATCTCCGCATGGAAATGAATAGGAGTGTCCCCAGACGTAGTGCTAGGTTCAAATTTTGACTCGACATGATGTGCTGGATCGGGTGCATGGATATCAAACATGCCATAACGAACATGAGTAGTGCTTGTGGGTTCATAATGAGTCTCGTCGCCTGGTAACCAATACCGACGACCTATGAATGAGGGATCATAACCAGATTGTGAAGGTATTTCTGGTGAAGGATCATATATGGGAGTAGGATATTCCTCCCCAAAATCATGAGGTGGAGAGGACATCTCTGGAATCTCATCCTCATGATCTCCCATAGTGTGTGAATCAAAGTGAGAAGTAGTCCGCCCAGACTGTCTGTTTCTCTCTCCCAAAGGAGGAGGAGACATGGAAGGGGGAAGTCCTTCTAAATGACGAGAATGGTGAAGCACCGTACCAGAATCCACAATGACTCAAAAAATGAAAAGACTCGATCTAATTACGCAAACCCTAGGCAAACTAGCATGCACAGAGCACACACCTATAAAATGTGAAGCCAAATCGCAAGCAACCAAGGGTAGGATATGTGAGCTCCCGAATGAAGTAGGTATGTCTCTCGTAGGATAGGATTGAGACTCCAATACATAACAAGCATAGGTTTTGTTGATGTGCGAATGTGACTAAGCACGCAACGGGGGAGACAACTCAGACCGGGATCCTTAAGGCAGGTTCCAAGCTGTTTGGGATGGTTGTTCCCAACAGGTTTAAAGGCTCTGTTGGCCTGAAAGTCTAATTGTATAAAATCTAAGGGGAAGATCTAACCCTACTGACCATAATCAATTTTACGTCTAATGTATGTGTAAATCAATAAATGTCATTATTTACAGTATTAATCAACTAAACTAAATCAATTTATACAGATAAAGAAATGAAACAAGTATTAACGATGCTTGATTAATTACATAAGTACATTATATACATTTATACATTATTCAACAATAAAGAAAAATCTGCATGCAGTATGGATATAATCACCTGTTCCAAAAGATTTTTTAACAATATAACTTAATCAAAAATAAAACACATTATCCTAACCTACTTACTATCCTGATCAGGAGCAATGTGAAGCTAAACCGAAATCAGATCTGTTAATCAAAACTATTAATAACCTTGATAATCTTCAAAATAAATTCGGAAGTCACCGAAGTTATATAATAGACCCATAAACCATAGACGTAACAATGCCAGTCATTAATTTACGACACAGTTTTAATTAGCAGAACAACATTCAGCATAAGTCAATAGCTAAAACATAAATATATTTGCACAGTTTCAATAGTGATATTATGACAAACATAAACAATATGGGAAAACAAAACAAGGCTATGGATAACGTACACATGTGTTAAGAGTAAAACCATACACAAAAATATAATTTATCACCAGTTTTAAAAATCGTATCAGCTGACAGGAAGCTGTCTTCAGGTACAATAGGTTCAAACTGCCGTCTTGTTACCCATGTTCTCCCAAGCTATTGATCCTATTCCCATCAAATTTCATTTCTTAAATACATGTTTTTCAAAAATAAACATCCCTAAAAGTTCGAGATAGCCCAAATCGAATCCAACTAATTTTCCATTAAAAAATGACAAGTAGAACATGTCATTTTTTAATGCAAGTAAAACGCCATGAAAAGATAAAGATTCGATCCATGAAAATCGAAACTCCAACGATAAAACAACACCTGGAAAACTTGGTAGTCGATCTGTTCCGATCAAAGTGGGAAATCATCCAAAAACAGTCCTCACAATTCAAGCATGAATAGTAACCATATCGCCTACAATAAACCAAATGAAAATAATTAAATCAATACGTAAACATAAATCGAAACAACAAAAACTATATAATAAACAGAAACGCAATAAATTAATACCTGTACAGAAGTAACCTGATCACCAATCCATGAAAACTTCAAAACATGAAACTGATAGCAAAAACTCCTAAAACATCACAGATTTACAGGTGCATTGAACACTTGGATATTCACCCCACTTGAATGACTCGGCGAGGGAGCCCTAAACTGCATGAGAGCAATTTGAGCGTTAAGCTCACGAACCTTTTCTTCATTCTTGTCGTTTTCAGTCTGCAGTTTGAGAACCCTCCTGATCAACTTATTTTTATGATTTCTCAATCGGAGGAGCTGTTGATCATTCGCATTGACTTTCTCCTTTAACATAGCATTGTCAGCCTTAATCAAATCCCGATTCGCTGCCATCTCACTTACCCTATCCTCCATTCTACGAATTTTGTCCAAAAGACAACTAATAAACAAAGGTTGAGCCATGTCTGCAACACAATAAACAGTAGGTGAATTTTTGTGCACAGGATTTTCTTTAGTCGGAGAACTAACAAAAGAATCCACTTGCACCTCTTTGTTGAGCACAGGGATATCCCTATCGATCACAGGAAGAGCCTCGTCGACAAGATTTGAAACAACTTCAGGTTGAACAACATTATCGATAAGAGGCGAAGGGAAACCCAATTCCTCATCATCCAAAATAATAGTTTCCACCTGAACCTTATCAACCACAGGGGTTTTGACAGAGTTAATTTTTTCCATGCTCCTGGTGAATCTGCCTACCAACTTGGCCTCGGATCAGTCTCTTCCACGATTACCAATTTAATCAATACTGTTTTGGGGTGTAATTGGTGACAAAGATGAGACTCTCCTCACGCGCTTAGAACTCAAAGGAGTATCAGCGCTCTTCATTGGATTGGCCATGGGATTTTTGTAGGGTTCGGGACTCATACGGCCAGGACTTGACAGGGGTTTAAGCAGAGAAGGGACAGAGACTGACTTCGGATCTTTGTGCTTATTTCAATCATCAGGGTTATCAAACATGTAGTGACAAAACGAAGCAAAACCATTTGACTCAACAAATTCATCCCAGGACCGGTTTGATTTCGACAACTCTTTTTTAATCAACATGCGAACTAAGCCATGGTGAAAAAGACTGTGGCTGAGGTGTTTTGGACCTTTCTTGATTGCATTAGACATTTTAAACAGACTGTGCAAAATATAATAAGGTAAGTTCAATGGAAACCCTATGAAAGCAGACATAATTCTGAGATGATATACATACGCAGACGATAAACGGCCTTCGCATGTTAGGTACCTATGGATAAGGTCGAGAACAAGACGCCATTCTTTCTTGAAGTACCTTCGAGCCACCCCGGTTCGAAATGAGACTTCTTGAGCAGGGTTCTTAAGCAACTACCGCCATTATGTAATATTCATTGGTTTGTATTTGAACCATCTCTCGCCGGTCATTGACAAACCAGTAGCAACGGCTACAGATCGTTCATCTACCCGAAAACGAAGATCACCCACTTCTGCTTGAAAATCAACCAGGGAGAGAGCGAAAACCCTAGTGACTTCAGGGTTCGAGTCAGAGAATTTCTTCATGAATGGAATCCACCCTATAGCCTCAACCTTTTCTAGCAGCTTGGGGTTCGAATTCAACAAGGTCATTTCACAAGGCTCAACCCTTACTACTGGTGCCATCGCTGGCTGAGTCCAGGTGCGTAACCGCACACAAAATAGGTACCACAGCTCGACAAGAGACAGAACATGAGATCGTGAGCACTCGGAATAAAGGCTAAGCAAAACCAGGTGACGAACAGAATCAGCCATGCATAGACGCAGACTAAACCCTTGCTAGTCTGGCATGAACGAAAACATCAGCACTCAAAGAGGTAATCGATTGTTTGAAGAATGACGGTCGAAGACCCTAGATGGCTGATATTATCATAATTTATCCTGACTTAAATGATGGGAGGCCCTTCGTTGTACGCAGAACAGGTGTTCCATGGACAGGCAGCCACGACGGAGGATACGTACCAAGACTTAAACGCGATGGACAGGTCGAGTACCAGTGTCATGATAGCATACTGGTTTCGCAATAAGTGAATCAAGATATGGGCTGTGACATAAATCAACCCGACGATAACCATAATACATGCACCCCTACCATAGATTTGACCTACCTTTTAAAGGTGGCGAACAATAAAATATAATCACAAACCATGCAATCGAAACTGAACCTTGAAATATCACCAAATGAAAGTCAATCAAAATCAACGATGGTTTGCAAACTTAGGATATGGCACATAAGACCTATGTCTAGGCTTCATCGGAGTTACAAAGATCTGACCTTTGATAACCATTACTCAGACTGCGCATGAAAACCATAGTAATGTGACCTTATACATAATCATGATAACAAAATCAATAAAATAACTTTCTAATGTTTTGGATAATGTATAAGACTAGGATGACAAGAGCATGCATAAGGGTCATTAAGACTCATACTTAAACTTGCCTAGTATAAATCCATTCAAAACAATAACTTTAAAGTAGTGATTTCGTTAATCCAATGTAATTTGCAAAGGTTATTTAAAATGTGAAATTTCGGTGAATCAGTAGCCCAAGGAAAACCACCCTTTCAGTAGCTGGAAATTGATTGAATTTATCCCTTTAAAACTTTAAACATTTCATCAAACAAAATGGAATTTTGTTCGATGAAATATGTTTTTTTAAAGGCTGTTGAGCAGAGGCACAACAAATGGCGACTTGCTGGGCGAAGCAGTTATCTCTGTTCATTCACCTGAAATCATGCGGACAGAGAAATTAAATCCTCATTATGAGCCATTATACAAAGAAGACTATTTTAACATCTCAAACAGATTCAAGAATTTCATAGTTCTGAAAATTACCAGCAAATTACAATTTCAGTTATTCATTTGATAAACATCAGGCTTCTAACAAAAATAAGTCCTTGAGGAGTAAGACAGTAAATGGCCCAGTCTTAAAGAATAAAATCTCAATACCACAAGCATGGCCCTGCTGCCAGCAGGCATCCATAGCCCCGACAGGGTTGCTTCAAAGCCCACAGCATGCTAGTGTCCCATCTACTAGTTATAAATATACACTTCTGAGTCAAGGTGAACTGTTATCATCATTTTCTTTTAATTCCATTACTCATGAAGGCCATGGTTCAGGCTTGGTAACCAGATAGTAACCATGTCAGTCACCAGTCTGTATTACAGTAAAATGAACCGGCTTGTGATGAGACCTTTCACCCCTCAGAGCTTTCTATCCAAGGGTCATTGCCCAGGCTTGGTGACCGGAGACGACAATGTTACTGAATGCAAACCTATGATCCTGAACAGATCGGCTCGTTATGAGACCTTCTGTCCTTCAAATTATTTTTTCAAATGTTCAAGCCCATCCTTGTCCAGAACATAATTATTGTTGATCTCAGATGAAATCATCTTAGCAGATAGGGAGACAAAACTGATCCTCTTTACGAGAAGGTATGGCGTGAAATATTTAAATAGGTGACTTTACCAAGCACTATCCTAATCCCTTTGGGCAAATCTTTGCAGAGACTGATGTGATTAAGTAATATAAACATGATTTAAAGTTGCTGGTAAAATCCAGAATGATGAAAACACTATTCTCTGTTCAAAGAGTAAAACAGAATGACAGTTTCCAGGATAATAATGTCTTTGTGCATGACTTCTAGATAAATCACAGAAGTTGAAATGGGTTATCAATTTGAGGTTTGATGAATTTATCAGGTTCACCCCACACACATAAACAACAAATAAATCAAAAGGAAAAAAAATAACAATCCATCAAGTAAACACACCACATAGGTATATACAGGATGATCACTTGAGGGGGATCAACAAAAATATCTCTTGATTAGGTGACCATTTACTGGAAGATCATCAATGTCACCTTCCAGTGTTTGCAACCTGAAAGTGCTAGGACCAAGTTTTTCTGTAATAATAAATGGTCCCAGCCACAGGCATTGAAACTTTGTATGCTTTCCTTTATCTTCGTGTTCCTTATCCCATTTTAAGACTAAGTCACCTACTTCCAAGTCCCGACTGACTGACTTTCTGAGGTCAAACCAACGCTTCACAGTCTGCTGGTGTTTTTCAAACTTTTTCCTAGCCAATTCCCTATCTTCCTCTAGTTTATATAAAGTGTTAATTCGATGTTCCATAGCTGAACATGGTATCTCCTGTACTGACTGGTAAAGCTGTAACGAGGGTAGGAACAGGTGAGGAGGCAATATAGCTTCCTTGCCATACACCAGGAAAAAGGGAGAGTTTCCTATAGCAGCTTTGGGGGTCACCCTGTCAGCCCACAAAGCACTTGACAGAGTAGTATGCCAATTCCTGTGATGGTTAGCCACAACACATTTCAGAATCTTGATCAGATTTTTATTGGAAGATTCTGCTAACCCATTACCCTGGGGGTAATAATTAGCAGAATACTTTAATTTTATTCCCTTTTCCAATGCATACTCAGTTAATTTAACAGAAGAAAAATAAGTCGCATTATCAAAGATTAAAGACTCAGGAAGACCGAATCTAGTGATAATAAAAGAATCAAGGAAAGATATCACCTGATCTGAATTGATTACTCGCAACGGGATGGCTTCAACCCATCGAGTAAAGTAGTCTGTGGCTGTGAGAATGTATTTATGCTGCTGTGAAGAAGCTGGTGTGATTGGGCCAACAATATCTAGACCCCATTTCTGAAATGGGACTTCGATAATTACCGGCTGGAGGGGTAACGCTGCCTTTTTCAGTCTACCTCTTGCTCTTTGACACTCTTGGCACTTTCTGGCAAAATCATATGTGTCTTTGAACAATGTGGGCCAGTAGTAACCGGCTTTAAGTATCTTATGAGCAGTGGTTTCTCCGCTAAAGTGTCCCCCAGCTGGTCCTGCATGTAGTTGAGATAACACATTATCAGCCTCATTTCTTTCTAGACAACGAAGGAACACTCCTTCGAAATTCTTTCTAAACAAAATATTATCAATGAGCTGGTAAGGAGTAGATCTCAGCCTCAAAGCCCTTTTATTACGTGGGTCTAGATGTTCATGGGAATTCCCATGCAATAAAAAGAACTTAATATCATTATACCAAGAGTCAGGAGGAGTAGAGATCGAAAAAACTTCCCTTTCAAATAAAGAAGGCTCGCTAAAGAAGTGCAGATCTGATTCAGAACTGTCTGCAAAGCCGGCTGCTAGCTTGAGAGTCCTTGCCCCCTGACAATTTTAAAGGCTTTATTTCTAGGTCGTATTCCTGAAGAGCTGTAACCTAGTGTGCTCGCTTTTCACCAAGGTCATTTTGCACCAGGAAATTTCTAACCGCAGAATATGGTACAATGACTTTGGTGTGGGACTTCAGCAAGTAAGGCCTGAAATGTTTGACAGATTTGAAAACAGTGAAAGCTTGCTTATCCACTTCTGGATAATTCAATTCTGCACCGTTCAGACCAGAACTCATGAAAGCGATAGGAGCTTCATTATTTTCCTGGTTTTTCTGTGTCAGAACAGCAGCATATGAAGAATCAGAAGCAAACGTGTACAAAATGAAAGGTCTGGAAAAATCTGGGCTAGTTAGAGTAGGGGCTTCAGCAATAGCTTTTAAGATGTCATGAAAAGATTGCCTCTCTTCAGTGGACCATTTAAATTCAGCATCTTTTTTGATCATTTTTTGAAGCGGCCTAACAATTTCTGTGAACCCGGGAATAAATCTAGAAACAAAATTTATCTTTCCAAGAAACGACTGCATAGACTTTTTTGAGTGAGGCATCGAAATCTGTGAGATAGCACGGGTACGTTCTGGGTCGATATTGATACCTTGTTTAGACACAACAAAACGCAGTAACTTACCTTCTGTGACTAAAAAGATAGATTTCTTTGGATTTAGAGAAATCCCATACTTCCTGCAATGCTCAAAAACTCTCCTGAGATGAGTTAAATGATCAGTTCTGTTTTTAGAAAAGACAGTAATATCATCAAGATAAATAACAACAAACTTACCAATGAGACCTCTGAAGGCGATGTCCATTGCCCTCTGGAATGTTGCTCCGGCATTTATGAGACCAAATGGCATCTTCCTATAGGCATAGGTTCCCCAAGGAGTCCTAAAGGTTGTTTTCAACTGGTCAGCTTTGGATACCAACACTTGGTTGTACCTTGAAAATCCGTCTAAAAGTGAAAACATCTCAGATCCGGAGACCTGCTGCAATATTTTCTCCATTGTAGGACAGGATAATTTTCTTTGTCAGAAACCTTATTCAAATTCCGGAAGTCGACACATAGCCTGATATCACCATTTTTCTTTCTAACGGGGACAATATTTGCCACCCACTGTGCATGCTGAACAGGGAAAATAATTCTGGCGGCAAGGAGTTTATTCAGCTCCTTCTTGACTGCTGGTTCTAGACTAGGATGCATTTTCCTCAATTTTTGTTGAAAAGGCTTAGCCTCTGGTTTCATAGGAATGGCGTGTTGCATTATATTAGGGTCAAAGGTTTTCAGGTCGTCATATGTCCATGCAAATATGTCTTTGAACTCATTGAAGAGTTTAATGAAGGCTGTTTTTTCCTGAGGAGTACAGGTACTACCCAGATTTACACATTGAGGATTATGTTCTGTACCTAGATTTACAATGTCAGATTGCATGAGATTGCATGATGGAGCTATTAGTTTTACAATTCCGTGCAGCTTTGAATTTATCCTTTAAGTCATAGAATTTCTCAATTTTGATCACTGATCTGGGAAGAGCACTAACCTGATCGAGAGATTCCTGAATTGAGCAAGGCTTATGGATTACCGCAAAGTTATATAGATCCTCAACGTGAGTCATCTCATCTACGACCGCATCCTTAAAGGCATCCTTCAAAGTCAGAAAATCGATCAACTGTTCATCATCATTGAAGACCCTCCAATTTGCTATGTTGTCAGGTATAGAAGGTTTGAAAAGCAATTCAATCGAGAAAGCATCAGTAAGCATTCTTTCAGATGGAATTAATCTTGAAGCAACATTAGCTAGAAGATCAGCTTCTTGATTCAGATAACGAGGAATGGAGCTTATGTTAAACGCTTCAAATGCTAATAGTAAATTCCATACCTCAGACTGATAGTTTCTCAGGTGTCCTGCCATACAGTGTATTGTATCACGTACTTGTCTAACAACAATCTCAGAATCTCCTAATACCGACAACGCTTTGGCTCCCAAATCAATTGCTTTCTTCAGCCCTTGAATCAGGGCTTCATATTCAGCGATGTTATTAGTGCAATCGAATTCTAACCTGCAAGTAATGAAGTACCTTTTCCCATAAGGATCTATCAGAAAAACAAATTGCACCAGCACCTTCTTTTGACTTGGAACCGTCAAAATAAAGAGACCAAAGACCGTCATTGAGATCTAACTGTGGTGTATCTGAGACTGCAAGGTCATTTGGGATTTGAGTAAAATGGCAAATTTCAGAATGCTGTTCCGAATCTGGAACCTCTGAAATTTCAGCTTCTAAATTCCCAAAGAATGAATCAGCCATATAGTTACCCATTATAGTATCAGCGAACAAAACTGGTTCATTCGATTCATCGATTTCAATGATGGTATGCTTCATATACCGTTCTCAATTGATCCTGATTTTATTCGGATGACCCTTATGAGGTATCCACAAGTGTGACCAGTCTGTCGCAAAATATCCATCGAGTTTTTGCTACCAATCCCTGCTAAGGAATAAGCCATACACTTCTGGGATGTCTGCAACAATTATATCGATAATAAAATGGACTTGAGGGTTAGAAGCCAACCTTATCAGCACCTCCTTCAATTTACCTATTACTTTCACATTTGAACGATCAAGCTGTACAATACTAGTATCACAAGGCTGAGGGACAGCATTAAGCCTTTTACACACAGAGTAAGGCATTACATTTTTGGATGCCCCTGAGTCTATCATACAGTTATGTACTTTGCGATTAAATATTTTGAACGAAAGTAAAAAAGGTGGAGTTGAAGAATCAGATTTCTTGCCTATAGATGATGCATTGACTGAAGACTTTTGTGAATTATCTTTATTATTGACAGAACTATTTTTATTGGAAGAAGTCCTACTAGATTTACTTGGGCAGACCCCTTGCACCATTTTATCTCGAATCACAGGTATTTTTATGAGTTCATATAGAGAAATATTAGCTTTGCTCTTCTTTAAGTCTTCAATCAGGTCATATTCTAACTCAATGGAGTGTGCAGATTTACTATTTGTAGGCTGATCTTTGTCTTTGACAGCTGAACTATTATCTGTAACAGTTGTAGCAGGTTCAGTTAGAGGCTGGTCTTTCTTACTTCTGGTGTTATACTGGTGCTGATTTACATTGACAACAACCACCTCTTCATCATCAGTTAATTTTGAGGTGTCCCAGAAATGACTGATGACATGGGGTGGTTTATTATCATTGCTATCATTTGTGTTTTGTTTATCTTGAGAACTCTGTCCGGAAGACTGAGTTTCATTTTCAGTAGTTGTTTCTAGATCTGAAACTATTGATTTGAGAAAACTATTAATTTCCTCAATGCTGTTAGCTTCAGAGGGTGTATCTTGTTTCGCAGCTGGATTTTGAAAAGGTCTTCTGAAGAACTGTTTGGGTGGATCTTTGTTTGGGGTATTATCAGAAGTACCCTTTTTTAAATCGATGATTTCATTAGACAGTTTTTTGATAACTCTTTGGAGACTGTCAAAATCTAAGGCATCTTGACCCTTTTTGTCAGAACCCGTAGCAGTTTTGGTGGGATTGTCAGTCTTCTTGCGAGAAGAAGATGTAGAATCGGTATCTACTGCGGGATTTGCCTTTGTGGCAGACACATCCTTTTCAACTTTGATTGCTTCTTCAAAGTTTTCAGCGAGGGTAAGTTTGGCTTTTTGTCTGACAAAGACAGCTATTTTTCCATGCAAGGCTGAAGTGTAAAATTCAACAGTGACATCCTCAGTCAGCCTTGAAGTAGCAGGAATCCTGTTTCTTAAGGTTAGAAAATGCTGATTAAAATCTTTAACCTTTTGTTTGGGTTCGATGCGAATTCTAGACAATTCTGACACTAGGATAGCTGGAGTCTTGTCATCTCCAAATTTGTTCATGAATGCAACGTCAAATTCATTCCAGCTAGTAATGGAACCAGCTGTAAGTGAAAAATACCATGTCGAAGCTTTACCCTCAAATGTGTAAGGGAAAAGTCGACATACTACGTCTTCATGTTCAACATCTAAGAGTCGAACCGCCAGCATAAACTTTTTGACATGATCTTCAGCCGGTTCGTTTGACTCAGGGTTGAATTTAGGCAACATCTTCTCAGGGTGTTTGGGCAAAGGATGCTGAATGCCTGGAACAGCAACTGCATCCTGAGCCATCCAAGGCATATTAGCATTAGGGTTTGGGGGATTCGCACCTGCCATGTTCCTTGGTGTAGGAGGCGGTGAAGGTGGTTTTTGAGGAATACGAGATGAACGAGGTGGTGACGGTGGTTGACCGGATCCTCCTGAAGCAAGTGGTCCTGAAGAAGATGAAGGTTGATTGATGCCTATTAGAGATTGCTCTTGTTCTTCCAAGACGGGTTCATGATGATGAGTGCGAGGCTGGGTAATCTGCGGGAGAGGCAATTCAGTGGGCTGACGCCCAGTGAGATTCGAATAAGCCCTTGTTAAGATTCTACGAGATTCGTTTATGGCTTGCTCGTATTGGTCGATTTCTTCAGGTATATGAATACTGGGAGAGTTGAACTGAGAGATCAGATTTCGAACAGAGTCGCTCACTGGGGTTTCGTTCACTCGCGATGAGCGGCGAGTGCGTGGTTGAGTAGTTGACTGTATTTGAGGGGTGGTAGGCTGATTAACTTTTTTTACAAGGTTGTTCTCATCAGCCATTTGCTTACGCTGGCCCTCCTTCTAGCGCCATTGTTGACTTGCGTATTTGACTATGCACGCAATGGGGGAGACAACCCAGACCGAGATCCTTAAGGCAGGTTCCAAGCTGTTTGGGATGGTTGTTCCCAACAGTTTTAAAGGCTCTATTGGCCTGAAATTCCAATTGTATAAAATCTAAGGGGAAGATCTAACCCTACTGACCATAATCAGTTTTACGTCTAATGTATGTGTAAATCAATAAATGTCATTATTTACAGTATTAATCAACTAAACTAAATCAATTTATACAGATAAAGAAATGAAACAAGTATTAACGATGCTTGATTAATTACATAAGTACATTATATACATTTATCCATTATTCAACAATAAAGAAAAATCTGCATGCAGTATGGATATAATCACCTGTTCCAAAAGATTTTTTAACAATATAACTTAATAAAAAATAAAACACATTATCCTAACCTACTTACTATCCTGATCAGGAGCAATTTGAAGCTAAACCGAAATCAAATCTGTTAATCAGAACTATTAATAACCTTGATAATCTTCAAAATAAATTCAGAAGTCACCGAAGTTATATAACAGACCCATAAACCATAGACGTAACAATGCCAGTCATTAATTTACGACACAGTTTTAATTAACAGAACAACATTCAGCATAAGTCAATAGCTAAAACATAAATATATTTGCACAGTTTCAATAGTAATATTATGACAAACATAAACAATATGGGAAAACAAAACAAGGCTATGGATAACGTACACATGTGTTAAGAGTAAAACCATACACAAAAATATAATTTATCACCAGTTTTAAAAATTGTATCAGCTGACAGGAAGCTGTCTTAAGGTACAATAGGTTCAAACTGCAGTCTTGTTAGCCCTGTTCTCCCAAGCTATTGACCCTATTCCCATCAAATTTCATTTCTTAAATACATGTTTTTCAAAAATAAACATCCCTAAAAGTTCGAGATAGCCCAAATCGAATCCAACTAATTTTCCATTAAAAAATGACAAGTAGAACATGTCATTTTTTAATACAAGTAAAACGCCATGAAAAGATAAAGATTCGATCCATGAAAATAGAAACTCCAATGATAAAACAACACCTGGAAAACTTGGTAGTCGATCTGTTCCGATCAAAGTGGGAAATCATCCAAAAACAGCCCTCACAATTCGAGCATGAACAGTAACCATATCGCCTATAATAAACCAAATGAAAATAATTAAATCAATACGTAAACATAAATCGAAACAACAAAAACTATATAATAAACAGAAACGCAATAAATTAATACCTGTATAGAAGTAACCTGATCACCAATCCATGAAAACTTCAAAACATGAAACTGACAGCAAAAAACACCTAAAACATCACATATTTACAGGTGCATTGAACACTTGGATATTCACCCCACTTGAATGACTCGGCGAGGGAGCCCTAAACTGCATGAGAGCAATTTGACCGTTAAGCTCACGAACCTTTTCTTCATTCTTGTCGTTTTCAGTCTGCAGTTTGAGAACCCTCCTGATCAACTTATTTTTATGATTTCTCAATCGGAGGAGCTGTTGATCATTCACATTGACTTTCTCCTTTAACATAGCATTGTCAGCCTTAATCAAATCCCGATTCGCTGCCATCTCACTTACCCTATCCTCCATTCTGCGAATTTTGTCCAAAAGACAACTAATAAACAAAGGTTGAGCCATGTCTGCAACACAATAAATAGCAGGTGAATTTGTGTGCACAGGCTTTTCTTTAGTCAGAGAACTAACAAAAGAATCCACTTGCACCTCTTTGTCGAGCACAGGGATATCCCTATCGATCACAGGAAGAGCCTCATCGACAGGATTTGAAACAAATTCAGGTTGAACAACATTATCAGTAAGAGGCGAAGGGAAACCCAATTCCTCATCATCCAAAATAACAGTTTCCACCTGAACCTTATCAACCACAGGGGTTTTGACAGAGTTAATTTTTGCCATGCTCCTGGTGAATCTGCCTACCAACTTGGCCTCGGATCGGTCTCTTCCACGATTACCAATTTTATCAATACTGTTTTGGGGTGTAATTGGTGACAAAGATGAGACTCTCCTCACACGCTTAGAACTCAAAGGAGTATCAGCGCTCTTCACTGTATTGGCCATGGGATTCTTGCAGGGTTCGGGACTCATATGGCCAGGACTTGAAAGGGGTTTACGCAGAGAAGGGACAGAGACTGAATTCGGATCTTTGTGCTTATTGCAATCATTAGGGTTATCAAACATGCAGTGACAAAACGAAGCAAAACCATTTGACTCAACAAATTCATCCCAGGACCGGTTCGATTTCGACAACTCTTTTTCAATCAACATGCGAACTAAGCCATGGTGAAAAAGACTGTGACTGAGGTGTTTTGGACCTTTCTTGATTGCATTAGACATTTTAAACAGACTGTGCAAAAGATAATAGAGTAAGTTCAATGTAAACCCTATGAAAGCAGACATAATTCTGAGATGATATACATACGTAGACGATAAACAGCCTTCGCATGTTAGGTACCTGTGGATAAGGTCGAGAACAGGACGCCATTCTTTCTTGAAGTACCTTCGAGCCACCCCGGTTCGAAATGAGACTTCTTGAGCAGGGTTCTTAAGAAATTGCCGCCATTCTGTAATATTCATTGGTTTGTATTTGAACCATCTCTCGCCGGTCATTGACAAACCAGTAGCAATGGCTACAGATCATTCATCTACCCGAAAACGAAGATCACCCACTTCTGCTTGAAAATCAACCAGGGAGAGAGCGAAAACCCTAGTGACTTCAGGGTTCGAGTCAGAGAATTTCTTCATGAATGGCATCCACCCTATAGCCTCAACCTTTTCTAGCAGCTCGGGGTTCGAATTCAGCAAGGTCATTTCACAAGGCTCAACCCTTACTACTGGTGTCATCTCTGGTTGAGTCCAGGTGCGTAACCGCACACAAAATAGGTACCACAGCTTGACAAGAGACAGAACATGAGATCGTGAGCACTCGGAATAAAGGCTAAGCAAAACCAGGTGACGAACAAAATCATCCATGCACAGACGCAGACTAAACCCTTGCGAGTCTGGCATGAACGAAAACATCAGCACTCAAAGAGGTAATCGATTGTTTGAAGAATGACGGTCGAAGACCCTAGATGGCTGATATTATCATAATTTATCCTGACTTAAATGATGGGAGGCCCTTCGCTGTACGCAGAACAGGTGTTCCATGGACAGGCAGCCACGACGGAGGATACGTACCAAGACTTAAACGCGATGGACAGGTCGAGTACCAGTGTCATGATAGCATACTAGTTTCGCAATAAGTGAATCAAGATATGGGCTGTGACATAAATCAACCTGACGATAACCATAATACATGCACCCCTACCATAGATTCGACCTACCTTTTAAAGGTGGCGAACAATAAAATATAATCACAAACCATGCAATCGAAACTGAACCTTGAAATATCACCATATGAAAATCAATCAAAATCAACGATGGTTTGCAAACTTAGGATATGGCACATAAGACCTATGTCTAGGCTTCATCGGAGTTACAAAGATCTAACCTTTGATAACCATTACTCGGACTGTGCATGAAAACCATAGTAATGTGACCTTATACATAATCATGATAAAAAAATCAATAAAATAACTTTCTAATGTTTTGGATAATGTATAAGACTAGGATGACAAGAGCATGCATAAGGGTCATTAAGACTCATACTTAAACTTGCCTAGTATAAATCCATTCAAAACAATAACTTTAAAGTAGTGATTTCGTTAATCCAATGTAATTTGCAAAGGTTATTTAAAATGTGAAATTTCGGTGAATCAGTAGCCCAAGGAAAACCACCCTTTCAGTAGCTGGAAATTGATTGAATTTATCCCTTTAAAACTTTAAACATTTCATCAAACAAAATGGAATTTTGTTCGATGAAATATGTTTTTTTAAAGGCTGTTGAGCAAAGGCACAACAGGTTCGTAACCAATTATAGTGTTCCTCAGCTTCAATGCATATAGCGACTGTGCTGTCTGACCCCTTCCTGGCCAGGACACCTGCAGAATAACCTCTGCAAAGTACCCCCTCGATAACCTAGGTAAGGAAACTAAGGTCACCTCAATATAATCAATGCTCAGGCAGACAGTTGTAGGCTAGATTGACCGTATGGGCAGAGTAGCAAATCCTGAAACTCTCAAAAGAGCCCCCAGATACAAATACAATCCTGTAAATATCTCCAGTGCTACTCATTTACAACCAGGGGTCATCCCAATCATAACCACTCACATTGCCTCGTGCTTAACTCCCTTCTAAGAGGAGGATTCTGAGAACACTAATTATATAAAGGAATTCACACTCTCACCTAGACAGACACATAAATGTTTCGTTTGGTGGTCTTGGAGAATTTACTCACAATGAACTATCCCAAGACCCTAAAACCTAGTCTTGTTGGTGCACCCTATAAAAGAAAAGAGTGTAATTCATTTTATTATGTGTTGTTTTTAATTGGTTTATTATGCAAAGGGTAAATGGTCATGCAACTAATGATGTTATGACACAACAAGAAGTAAAATGCACACCTAACAATGAATGCGAATGCACTGTGTCAAATGAAGAATAGGGTATGCTACTATGTGAAGTGCAAAATTTTCCTTCAAATGAATATGCAATCATTCCTATATGAAAATATGACTAATATTATCCAAGCAAACCTAATGCAAGTACCATGCAAATGAAAAATGCAAACAATACATAATGATGAAAAAAGAAAATGCTTTTGTATTTTTTGAATTAAATGAGATAAAAAGAAAAAGTATGACTCTATAACCCTCAGACTCTACAAGCACTACCAGAAAGCACCCAAGCAAAGCACCAAGGTAAAAGAGACCTAATGCACTAATCCCAAAACAAAAAATAGAAAATGAAATGACAAGAACATTTTTAAAAATTTAAACTAAAAAGCGTCTCTGGTCAGAAACAGGGGTGTATACAGACTCTAGAAGCATCCAAGAAGACTCAGCAATCATCCAAACTCACCCAGAAACACTTAATCTTCCCCAAAAAGGAAAAAATCAGGGCATACACGACTGTTTGCAGTAAATTTGCGTATATACCCAGCTATTCTAGGAAAACCCATGTGTACAGGCGATTGTGAAGGAAAAACCCGCGTACAGGAAGAAAAAGAGATAAAAAGAAGGCAAACAGACAAGTTGAGACAAACTTTTCTCCTGTAAGACACTACTGGGAAAACATGCCCCCATACCCGACTCAGAAACAGAGAAATTAGACCAATTCAAAAACATTGAATGCGAACAAAACCCCCAACAGAAATGACTAGGAACTCCCCAGTATGGTCGCCAATTCTGCTATGGAGAAAACTTCCTATGGCTTGGGGTGTACCACAACTGACAGAGTAACCGCAAAAATCAATCCCTTCCCAATATGTGAGATAAATAAAACATCTAACACTAAAGGATCTCGAAACATACCTTATTCCGAATGGTTGATGTAGATCCCCATTGAGCTTTTCCAAAACTGCTTGTGTTAACAATTTTCTCTCTCTACAATCAGCAAACAAGACAAGCATGCTATATAATGGTGTTAGACCTAATCTAGCATATATAATCAATAATGTATAAGCAATTAAAAGCATCCATGGATTCAATATTCATTTAAATGCACATCATTAGAGAGGAAAAGATATTTCTATTAATATAAATCAGAGATTACATGAATGACAACCTCTGTCGGTATGTCTGCGAATCGTAGAAACTGAGTCCTCCACCTGGGCCTCCACAACCTCAATCCTCCATCTCTCGATAGCAACCTCACAAGCAAAGGCAACCTTGGGAAAAACACCAAGTGCTCCAAGGGACAAAGGGATGTAGACTCAAGTATAAGCTACGACAACAATGGACTATAGTTTTCTTGCTCTTCAATTCCTCTCCTTCAATGTATCCAAAGGGTTCCTTATATAGTGCTTCAATGGGGTAATGGAAGGTCAAATCTGAGTGATCTCGAGGAATATGGAAGGCCAAGAGATAAGTGACTCAAATCCACATCAAAGAAAACTCCAAAAATATTTGGCCTTTTGCACACATCCCAATGTATGCAGGTTTAAGGGTTATATCCACGTGTATACATGAGAAAGGGTTTAAAAATTGTGTATGGCAAATAGCAGGTGTTTTTAGGGATGATCTTGGAAACATCAAAGGTACAAAAATAGTCCATGGGGTTCAATGATTCTACAGAGGGACATGGAAGGCCATAAATGTGTGAACTACCATGTGTGGTAAAATCAACTGTAACAGATGGGATGGGAATCACTCTTACCACGATATTTAAAAACAAATCTCATGACTATTAATATAACTCAATTTTCACACAATTGCAAATCAAGAATCTCAACCACCTAATATTTTTTTAAAGGTGGTTCACCATTTGTTAGAGGGATACTCCACCAGAAAATTCCTCAACATCTACTATTCCAACATGAGAATCAAGGTATGGCCAGATTACATAAGCCACTCATTTATTACAAGGGGCCTCAACAAGAGAAAACATGTCACTTACATGAATTGAAACTGGGTGAGAAGGGTAAATCATTCCTCCCAACCACCTAATCTACAACCAATGGATTCGACCACTTAATCCACCATGCATATGCCCATAGATTATATTTTACACTAATATGTATGCATAAGATAAATCACTTTGCATCTCACGTTATGTAAAAATATTAAGTAATAAAATCTTTATATTTTGTACCATTACATTTTAACATTAATATGTTAATATATAAGTGGAGGATGATGGTCCAAAGGTGTTGGATGGTGGTTGGGGCTCCATAGACTCTAGATCTATTCTCAAGCAGGCCTATGACACCATCCTTGATTCCAAGGATGGAATATTAGGGGTGACACTTTTCGTTAAAAAAATGTTAATATAAAAACATCTTTGAAATATAACCAGCATAGATCCATCTTAAAAGAGGACCTATGAAGCGTCTAGAGGGATCAAATCTCTCAAGATGCAAAACCTTCATTAACATTTGTATTTTAAATTATGGTTTTAATTTATCTAATTTGAGTAGTTTTATAGATATTCTTTTGTAAATGTTTAAAATATAATTTGACCAGACATGTTATTTTTATATTATTTTATTAATTTTTTTAAAAGAATACATGTCAACTCCAAGATAAACAAGAAAGGAGTCACATATCCCCCACTAGATTGTAGAATAGGCCTCTTTGAGGTAATTAATTCAAAAATCTCACATATTATGAAATTGTGCCCTTAGTGCCTATAATGGCTGAATCTATCTATCCATGACAGATGAAAGATTAGGTGAGTACGTAGACTATAGTAAGGAAGGGACCACAAAGAAAGAACCAAAATCAATACAAATTGAAATGGTTTACATCCAATGCATACATTGCACGTTCTTATCCATGTGGCCTCCCGAATGTAGGGGTTATCCTCATAAAAGTAAATACCTTCTATACCCTTAATTATATAAATCCTAGAAATTGGAAATAGAATAAATTAAAAAAATCATTTCCAAGTCTCTCCATTCAGTGACATCGTATCCTAGCTATTTTATGGAAACACTTCAAATTCTCCAACAAATATCAAGTATTTTAAACCTTTGATTTTAATTTTTTTAGTTCTATTATGGTTTATGGCTTTTGGATGCACACAAACTAATTGTAAATCAAAAATAAAAAGGAAATCATTGTCACCACCTAAATGTTTTAGGAGAAACAACTATTTATTCAACCTCCTAGAGCCCACAAGATATTACTATAATACACACTAAATTATTGTGTGGAAACCTATCATTCACATCTCTATGGCCCTCACATGATTCACATTGGAAACTATTGGGGCATCTTCCTCCATTCATATCATGGAGCAAGATCTCATACAAATAGGTAGAAACACGTGCATATACAACATTATCATTGTCTTAGCTAATGTAAGTCCATACATATATAAAGCAGTCTGTATTCTGCCTGTCCCTCGAGCATATAGTTTATTGAACTTAGATAAGGGCCAACTCTGTCGAGCTGCTGAAAAAGCTGGTCGTTTGGTTGTTGATAAAATAAGGCATTGGAATTTGGAGAGACCTTTGAATGGAGGATTGATTGCACTTGATGGAGGCTCTATTGTTCAAGTGTTATTGGGCCAACCTAAAAGAAAACCCCATAATGTAATACCTAATTCTTTCAAGCAACACATTTCTTTTATCAACCCTAAATTCAACAGCTATTTTTAGAATTGAGTCCTGTCCTCCCTAGATGCTCAATTCGAAGTGATCAAGCAAAAGCCCCAATTTTAGGTTGATTATGGATAGTCCCTCCAATGTATATCATGTTTATCACCCAATTCAAAGTGATCAAACAAAATCCATGATTTTAGGTGGATTATGGATAGTCCCTCCAATCTATATTGATTTTATCAGCCCTATCGAAGATGTTAAGTATTTATTAGTCCACTATAAAGAAGAACTTAAAATTCTCCAACAAATGTCACTACAAGTTGGGTGTCCAATGTCTACCATAGTCAACAAGGAAGACGAATCATAAACACATGTTGGTAGGTTTTTGACAGCGAGGTTGTTGAAATCATGTTCTTTGCTAGCTCACTGCACTCCCAGTCCCTCATTAATGAATGTTCGTCGAGGGATTCTCTTGTTTAGATATATTGGTAGAAATTTTTTTCTTATTGTTTCCATTATTAGAAGGATGACAAGAAAACAGAGGGGTTGGGGTCTACAACATTTACAGTGTCGGTTGTTAAATATTTTATCCTTTCAACATTTGTATTTCATTAAGGAAATTGGAATAATTCAAACACTTGTATTCAAATATTTTTATTTTTTTCAACCTAATGTTTACAATTCACAATAGATAAAGAGATTTGAGAGATTTGGAACTCAAATACTAGGCTCTTTCTGCTTGCTCCTCCGCCCAAACGAGGTTGTGGTCCTAGCCTATGAAAAGTATACATTATTTTGGTTTTGATTTCATTTATATACTAGGTGTTTTAAGGTTACATCTTGATTATTCGAGACTTAGTCTAGCAGACGTGCGGTTGCATAATAGATTACAAATTTCAAACAACATTTTGGATGGACAAATTTTAAACCCTTATATTTATAACATGAGAAGGAAATCCAATAAGCTACACATTTAAATTTTCTCCCCATATAAAATGTTACAGAAGAACAAAATGTTGTACATACCTGTAAATTCACGACAACCAAGTCGTCATCTTAGCTCTGCAAAATATTCTGGAGGAAATAGAAATCAAGGAGACACTGAATCATGGAATTGGAGAGTTGAGAGTTCGAGTCCCGACCTTCGACTGTCATATACTTGTAAACCTAGGATAATGTTTTTTTCTCCCACAAACTTCACCAATCTCTTTAAGTTCAGGGAAGCTCAATCCATCCTACTTAATGTTCTACCTTTGTTTCACTTGCTCCTACCTGTGACAAAGGTGGCACCTCTAAGTTGTCCACCATAGAAGACAACGAGGAATTAGAATGTGCAGCCATTTCCTTCTACAGAAAGATGATTGAAAGATATGCCATCTCAATTCCCAAATATCTCGGTGCGCCTGAGCTGGTTTACCTTGCCTGAGGTGGGCGAATGCATGTTTGTGCATTTCACATGATTACAAAAAAAAACATTTTATAATTGCTTCTACATGACATAGATATATATGTGCAGCATAGGGAAAACTGGGTATTGTTTTCTCGAGGTGTTCAGAGACTTTCAGAGATCATTCTTTGTTTTGAGGGTTCTCAGGGAGCAAATCAGAGAGCCTACAGGTGGGAGAGAAATAAGAAGAAGAGGACTCAAGTCAAAAGTTGAGGCAAGTGAGGAAGGGAGATGTAATAGTGATATTTACAGGAGCATCCCACTGGTGGCATAATGATGGCAACGAGCCTCTCCAAATTGTAGTAGTTTTCGACATAACCATCCCTCATAATCAACTTGGACGCAGGAGTTACCACATAAGCATCCCGACAAATTAAGTAATGATAATATTGAATTAGGTATATGGAAAATTCTTTTTATTTTATTTTAGATCTAACTATATGTATATTGTACAACCCTTCTCTATGGCTGGCACTCCATTCGAGTTTCCTTTGTCTTTGCTTCCTAACCCTCTTCCTTTGATGAGATAGGAAGACTATGCAACCTAGGTGGACTATGGGAGACTGGGAATGCTGATTCAAATGATTATGACCCCAGTAAATGAATGAAAATTGGTATAAATCCCGGAATCCTGGACTAACTAGTAAAGGATATGATTCATGAACATGAACAAAAGGCAGTCTATTGCTAGCCTGCTACCAAAGATCTATCATCCCATCGCAGTCCTATGGTGGTCATATAAATGTTTGGCACTGGATGAAACCCATATTTGGAAACTTATAGACCCATTATACTAGGTTATGTTTGAATCTGACAAAGATTACTTAATGCATTTTAAATTAGAACTTGTAAGTTGTAACCCAAAAAACAACACCATTACTTTTTCCTTATGGAGCCTTAACTCTGGAGGGTTGTCAAATCAATTCACCATCCATAGATATGACTCATATGAGCATTTAATTTCACATCATATACTCAAATACTCAAGTGACTTGTAAATTGTGAGATCACATGACTCCATGAAAAAGAATATGCAAGATGTAAAACCGAGTTGGTAGGCTAACATTCTCTCAGACCAAGATTTAATGAAGTTGGTGAATCAATAATGCATGCCAATGCCATTAAATTCTTTAAAAGTGAACATTGAATCCCAAGTCATAGTCCGGACTCATCAATTTGTACTTGCCATTGGGCAGCCGAGTGGCTCAATGTGGTTTCCCACTAGGACCAAGATCCTGATCCATGATCCGATTATTCGAGGGAACTTGGGAAGACTTTGAGTCCCGACTCTTCCATAGTCCACTGAATCGCCGATAACCCTTGGATGGGCAAATTTTGTAGCTTCCATTCTATTGCAAATTTACCCAGGTTTACTCAATTTCATTATTGACAGGCTAAAAATGAAACTAAATTTTTTTTACATGGTAAAATTCATTGTGGCCTTCTATGCAGGTTAAAATGGCCTTTGAAGGGCTCTGAAGGCTTCAAATTTGAATACTGCATGACACCCGCACTTTTGGCCTCCATGTGCCCTCTTTTTTAGTCTCTTCACACTCATACTCTTTTCCATGTGCCCTCCTTGTTTTAGTCTCTTCACACTCATACTGTTGCCCGCCTTCCTGAGTGGGGCCAAGATGTTTTGTTTCGCTTTTTCATTAAAGCCTCACTCGATACATCCGCATGCCTTCCCTTCTTCAATGATGCCAAGGTATTTTATTCTCTCTTTTTCTTTTTCCTTCACACTCAACACAGATACCCTCCTTTATTACTCATGCCAGGTGTTTTTTTTCTCTCTCTTTTTCTTTTTTCCGTCACACTCATGCCCAAATAAAATGACCAGTGCTTGCCATTTATCAACTGGATACATTGCTGGTCCTATTCACCTCACCTCACATACATATTTTTGTATTTTTAAAAGTAATTTTTATTAATGCTTTATATATGTTTATTATACCTGCTTTGGGTAGGTATATTGTAATTGGTTTGTAGTTAATTTAAGTTGTTCTTTAATATTTTTATAAAATTGTGAAAAATAAGTATTAAATTAAGTTTTGTAAATATTAATAAATTAATTTTAAAAAATTTAAAAACATAATTTCTATTTTTTGATTAATGAAGTTTTGTGAAATGACTATTTTTACCTACTTTTAAATATAATTATCAAAAATAAAATTAAATTTAAAAACTAATTTTTAAAATTTTTTATACATAATACGTTACTTTTATATTATATATTTCAATATATTTTATACATTATAATTGATTTCATAAATCAAATTAATATCTAATCATTAAGCCTTCTAAAAATAAATTTATTATAACTAATTTCATATAATGAGAATCAAATTAATATCTAATCATTAACCCTGTAAAAATAAGTTTAATAAAAACTAAACTATTGCATTAAAATTATTATATAAAAACATATGAAATGATGGTTTTCTTTTTTCACAACTCACAATATACATTGGTTTTGAACTTTGTGTAAAAGCATTGAATAATTAATTAATATAATTCTAAAATTTATTAACTCTTTCTTATAAATTAATAATTATTTTCTTAATAAACTTGTTTCTACCTTTTCCCTCTTTTTTTCTTTCACTTTCTCATTTTTCTTAAACATATAACTATTTCACATGTTTAGAATTGTTTTTTTCTTATTGAGAACTCTTAAAAATTCTTTTTATATGGAGAAAACCATTTTTTATTTATTATAATTATTTATAAATATTAATACAAATTTATGAATATTATGATATCATTTTATTTTATGTACACTTTTACATTCAAACATTTTTAGCAAATGTTTTTTCCATATTGGTTCTGTTTTTTAAGTTTCCCTCTCTACGGATCTCTTTAGTTGTCTTTTTAATGTTGCAAAAACCATGGATACCATTTTTACTTGAGCATCAACCATCACCATTAGCAGCTTTGTTATCGTTAATATTAAACTCATCCATGATGTTATTCACTTTGATCAAAACACTCTCTTTCTAGAAGAAAAGTTATGCCTTATGGAGGACCTCACAAGATAAGAGAAACCAATTTCAAAATGAACAAAGAAATCCGTTTGTCACCATCCAAAATTGGTTGCAAAGGCTTCACCATAGACTTGAAGTTGCAAAAGGTGTGATAGATCACTCCTAGCAACACATGTGGTGTGTAGATTTCTTCTTCTGCAGGCCTAGTCTATATAGACAAATAAGAAGATGGAATGCAAATTCCCATAAGATATTTAGAAATCTTCAAAGTGACTTTTCAAGCCTTCATAATGCTCAAGGAATTTCTATACTGGCACCAGTACTGCAAGTAGGGGCATTACTTCACACACTACCAAACTTTGGCTATGTGGGCACTGGGATTAAATCAGTTGAGATGTAGTTGAACACATGGCTTGATGCAGACGATCATCAATTTTAGGTAAAGGGAATTTATGGAATGGGTGGCATAGGTAAGACATCAGTGATCACAAGAGTCTACAACACCTACAAGCTCAAAGGTAATGTGTGTCAACTGGTGATTTGGTTAACTCTTTCACAGACATTTAACGTCTAGAACTTGCAGAGTGGTATTACCTAGGCAATTAATTTTCAGCTAGGGAGCACATCTAATGTCGAGACATGAAATATGAATCTCTTTTCATGTTTGAGGGATATGAAATGTATTCTAGTATTGGACAACATATGGGAATCAATCCAACTAGAAGAAGAACTACTCCATACGACTACAACTACTTTTAACATATGAAGGGGGGGAATTGTTTTGCAAAGTATCGTTCAAAGTTGGTGGTGCTCCTACAAAAAATTTAGATGATATTGCTAGTCAAATCGCAAAAGAGTGTAAATGTTTATCCTTGGCCATAAATGTTGTTGCAACAACATTGACCAACAATACTATTGTAGATGAGTGGCACCTTGATTTGACTCCAATGAAAAATGTAGATCTTGATTTTCTAACTATGTATAGTGGCATTGAGGATATCTTTATGGGAGACTCGTTGATATAAAGAGTTTGATAAAAACTGAAATAAAAACAGTCACACTAAAAAAAAACAAGATTTAACGTGGTAAAACCCCAATTTTGGAGAAACATCCACAAGGAAAAGCATTGATATCTTATTTCTTCAATTATGGAGATTACAATCAGGCTTCTCGCCATTCAAACCTATTATATCACACACCCTAAATTACATAGATAAATTATTCTTTGAAGGAGTTACATAATTATAAAAAACTATCACCAGTTATGCAAACTACCAATTTCTAGTTATACAAACTTCCAGCTTTCGCAAACCAGCACCAAGTTTTGTAAAACCATCTTAATTAATTTGTTGTCATAATTTAACAATCTTCACCTTGACAACAATTTATCTAATACTTTTCCCAAGACTATTCATCATCTCCTTTTCAAGCCAAGAGAAGCTACACACCATTGTAGCTTCTCTAATAACACTAGTTTTGTAAACATATCTGCATAGTTTTCTTGGGTGTGAACCTTTTTAAGGTCTACTCCACCTCCATCAATTAATTGTATTACAAAACGGTACTAATTACTATGATAAGTTGTATTTGTAGCCAAATGTATAGCAGTTTAGCTATCACAGAAAACAAGTACATTGTTCTGCATCCTTCCAAGTTCATTAAGAATACCTTTTAGCCAAATTGCCTCTTTGCAAGCATGTGAGGCAACAATGTATTTTGACTCTATAGTGGATAAAGCAACTGTTACCTAAAGCTTTGAAATCCAACTAATAGGTCCACATGCAAGAGTAAAGATATGACCCGAAGTAGACCTTCTCTTGTCCAAATCACCTACAAAATCTGAATCAACATAACCGCATACATAATCATTGTTATTGTTAAAGGTCATGCAATAGTAACTTGTGCCTCTAAGATATTGAAGTATCCATTTCACTGCATTCCAATGTTATTTTCTTGGATTTTCCATGTACCTAATGACAACACCCACTGCATGTGAAATATCAGGTCTAGTACAAACCATCACATACATCAAGCTTCCTACTACATTGGCATAAGGAACACTAGACATATAATCCTTTTCTTCATCACTACTAGGACATAAAGCTAAAAAAAGCTTAAAATGTGAAGCCAAAGGATTATTCAGAGGTTTTGCTTTATTGATTCGAAATTTTACAAGTAATTTTTCAACATACTTTTCTTGTGAAAAACAAGGCTTATCGTTTCTTCTGTGTCTATGTATTTCAATGCCCAAGATTTGTTTTGCTGCTCCAAGATCCTTCATATCAAAATTCCTAGCCATCTGAGCCTTTAATCCGTTGATATTGTCCATTCTTTTACTTACAACAAGCATATCATCAACATACAATACTAAGATAACGAATATGTCATTCAATATTTTCAAGTACAAACAATGATCATACTCACTTCTAGTATAAATCTGACTCACCATGAAAGAATCAAACTTCTTGTACCATTTTCTAGTGACTGTTTTGGGCCATAAAATGATTTCTTGATCTTGCAAACTAATATTCCTTTACTATGTTGCAAAAAACCCTCTAGTTGTTCCACATATATCTCTTCATTAAATATCCATGTGAGAATATTGTTTTAACATCTAATTGCTCTATCTCAAAATCAAGCAAAGCAACTAGTGCTAACACAATACAGACATATACAAGCTTAACAACTGGTGAAAAAATCTCATGATAGTCAATACCTTCCATTTGAGAATACCCTTTTGCGACTAATCTAGCCTTGTATCTTTCAACCTTACCATCAACACCTTTCTTCATTTTGAAGACCCACTTACATCCAACAAATTTTCTATCTTTGGGGAGTTCAACCAACTCCCAAGTTTTATTTTTCTTCCAAAAATCCTTTTCTTCTTTCATTTCCATCTTCGACTTGGTATTGTCAACAAAAGCAATGGCTTCTTGAAAACAAGAAGGTTCCCCATCATTAGTAATCAATGCAACGTATGAAATAAAATTTGTATACCTCTTAGGAGGATTTCTCTCCTGTGTATATTTTCTTGGTGTAGGTTGTGGAATTTCCACATTTTCCTAAATTTCTTCAACATCTTCTATGACTTATTTACTATCAGAAACTTCTTCTAGCTTTTTTGAGTCATGATAAGATTGGGTCTCCAACTGAACTAGTTGTTTTGATGGTACTTGTTCCCATTCCACATCAACTTTTACATTGTCTAGTTTAATAAGAGACGATTCATAAAAAATTACATCTCTGCTAATGATGATTTTGTGAGTAGTAGGATCCCACAACTTCAATCCTTTTGTTGTATCATCATAACCAACAAAGATACACTTATTTGATCTAGGGTCTAACTTAGATAACTTATTTTTTAGAGTAAGTGCATAAGCTTCACATCCAAATATTTTTAAATTTGAATAATCACAATGATAACCAGTCCACATCTCTTCTGGAATTTTACAATTTATTGCAACCAATGGTGATCGATTTATTAGATAACAAGTAGTAGAAACTACTTCTTCCCACAACTCTTGACCCATATTAGCATTGTTGAGCATGCTTCTTGCTCTTTCTAGAAGAGTCATATTCATGCGTTCTGCAATACCATTTTCTTGAGGAGTCTATACATCGGTTTATGCTTTAAGATCCCTTCTTCCTTACAATATTTTTTGAATTCTAAGGAAGTAAGCTCACCTTTGTCATCCGTTCTTAAAAATTTGATTGTTTTGCTAGTTATTTTTTCCACCATAAATCTAAATTGATTAAAAATGTCAAACACATCAACTTTCTTTTTCAAAACATAGACCCAAAAATTCCTTGAAAAATCATCTACAAACAATACAAAATATGTTTCTCCCCCATAGGAAGTCGTAGGATATGGACCCCACAGATAAGAAATAATGTAGTCAAGGATACCTTTAGTAACATGACTTTCTGCTTTAAATTTTTGTCTACACGTTTTTCCAAATATACGATGTTTACAAAACATCAAATTCAGAGATGTCAGATTTGGAAGTAATTTTTTATTCATTAGTACTTGTAGTCCTTTCTCATGCATATGACCAAGTCATTGATTCCATAAGCGAGTAGATTATGTTACCTCTTCAGATATGAATGTTGTTTCATGAACTTAATTTCTTCCAATCAACTTGTCAAGGCTTCTTCTTCTTCACACCTTCATGACCACTAAAGCACCCTTGGATACTTTTAGTACTCCATCTAGACCTATAAACTTATGACCACAAGAATCCAACACTTGCAAAGGTATTAAGTTTTTCTTCAATTCAGGAACATGTCTAAAATTTGTTAGTGTTCTTATAACTCCATCAAACATTTTAATTTTTTATGCCAGGTAAGAGATGCGGGTTCAAATTAGCAAGAAACCCGATTTAGTCAGTACAAACAGAAGTTGATTTGTCGTCCACATTGATAGACGAATTTCAAATCCAGAATAAATTATTTAGACGAATTTCAAATCCAGAATAAATTATTCTTCATAAATGAAATTTCGCCATCATCCTGAAGGTTAATAGGCTTTCTTTTTCACGTGGTGGAATGAGTTGTTGACTGTCTGATCAGTGTCCCCAACAAATTGATGATGGACTCAAAAAATAATGAAGTGAATTGCATAGAAATTTCACGTACATAGAAATTTTATTAGACCACGCAACTCCTCCCAACGGAATCGCTGTTAGCCATTGATCTTGTTGATGATCAATCTCAACTATTGATCTCAATCCTAATTTCTAGCGATCACTTCTGATTTTGCAGCCCGACCCCTCCTTTATCTTCCTCTCTCTTTTATCATGAAATCCTCCTTAGCCGTTGATCTTGAACCACCTTCAATCTCAACCACGTGATCTTCAAGCATATGGGCGATTTGTTTAGGTTTAACTCGGGCACATCTTCTGTTTACAAAATTCAATTTTGACTGTAAATCTATCAAAGATACAATCTCTTTAACTCTCAGTAATCTTCGCTGAATTGATCAGTGAAACGATCAGTTCCTTCTACAACGCTTCACATAGACAGATTCGATCTCATACGCTTCTATTAGATTTCAAATTTCACACATACACATAGAGGATTGAAATCTATACTCTTGGTTAATGAAATGAAGGTATTAAATGACCAAAATGCTTGCAGGATAAAAATTTGTTCTTCATTCAAATTAACCAGAGGTACAATTCACACACACTCTATCTCTCTATCCACACTCTCTACACTCTCTTTCTCTCTTGATACTCTATCATTTACATTCAATTCTTTTTATAAAACTCTGCAAACCTATCAGATTCGAATAGTTTGGATCTGAATACCTAATAAAATAAATCCTATCAGCAAAGATCTATCCGTGAAGAATTCCTCGCAGGGTTCAAGGATATTAATGGAAAATTGCCACTTATTACAAAATAAAACTAACCCTATCTATCTAACAATGAACCATATCCTTCTATAAGTGATTACATGGAATGTTGACTCATCAGTCATCGCAATTTGAGCTGGATGGTCCTGCATCATGTTCCTGGGGAAGAAAAGAATTCTTCAATAGACCTTCAGGGTGCACGTTGTATTTGGAAATTTATTGTTCTATCATCTAGGCTGCATTTTCGGTAGACTGATTCTTGCATTTGACTAAGTATTAAAAGAATATTTTGTTCCTGGTCTTCCTTAGAATTCTTTTGTCAAGGATGGATTCAATCTAAGGTTTTTCTTTTTGTGGAAGTTGTCTCTTCCAATCTATTGTTGAATCATCTCCATCTGAAGTTATACCATATGTCTGGATACCTGCATCTCTAAAAGGATACAAATCTGAAACATTAAAAATTGTTGAAATCTGAACATGAGAAGGAAGTTCAATCTCATAAGCATTTGCAGAAAACTTCCTTAAAACTTTACAAGGTCCAGTATTTTTAAGCTTTAATTTATTATAAGTTCCTTTAGGGAACCCTTCCTTTCTAAGATAGGCCATCACTAAATCTCCAACCTAAAATTTTACTTCTCTTCTCTTCAAGTCTGCCCTATGTTTATATCTTTATGCACTTTCCTATAATCTCCTCTTGATATTATCCTATATCTCATGCATCCTAATTGAAAAGTCTTCACCCTCTACACTTCTTCTTTCCTATTTTCCCAAATCTCTAAGTTCATATACACCTCTTGGATGCATCCCATAGAAATTTTGAAAAGGACTCATGCCTGTACTCCTATTGGGTGAATAATTGTTTGCGAACTCAACCTGAACCAGATCCAAGTCCCACTATTTTGGATGTTTATACACGAGACTTCTCAATATGTTCCCCAAGATCCTATTTACCAATTAATTCTGGCCATCAGTCTTAGGGTGATAAGCAGAACTAAAACTAATATTAGTCCCCAATTTCTTCCATGGAGTTCTCCAGAAATGACCAACAAATTTTCTATCTCTGTCAGACACAGTACTCAAAGGCAACCCATGCAATTTTACAATTCCTGAAAATAACATATTAGCAATATTGGTTGCATCATTAGTCTTTTTACATGCAATAAAATGAGCCATTTTGGAAAATTTATCTAGCACAACATAAATTGAATCATAACCCCTCTGAATTCTAGGTAAACCCAAAACAAAATCCATGCTTACGGAATCCCAAGGCCTAGTTGGAATAGGAAAGGGTTGATACAATCCTGTGTTCTGACTTCTTCCCTTTGCATGTTGACAGACTCTGCATCTTTCAACAAATTTCTTCACATCATACTGCATCTTTGGCCAAAAATAAAACTTACTCACCAGAGCAAAAGTCTTGTCTTGTCCAAAATGTCATGAAATACCTCCACTATGTTTTTCCCGAATTAAATTCTCTCTCATTGAACATCTTGGAATACACAATTTACTATCCTTGAATATCAATCCTTCCTGCAACATATAATTTAACCACTGGCTTCTATTATGGGTAACTGGATTTTCATAGGATGCATAGATATCCTTAAAATCTAAATCTTCTTTATACATATCAATCAAGTTTTCAAATTCCTAAGTACTGACCTTAACTTCTTTTAATACCAGATTTATCCTGCTCAAAGCATCAACAACTTTATTATACTTACAACTTGTATGTTTGATAACAAAGGTAAATTTCTGCAAAAATTCTACCCATTTAACATGTCTCTGGTTTAATTTAGGCTGATTGTTTATGAACTTCAAAGCATGATTGTCAGAATACAACACAAATTACTTAGGCATAAAATAATGTCTCCATTTCTTAAGAGCTTGCACAACAACATATAATTCTTTATCATATGAAGAATATTTTTGTTTTGCTTCATTCAATTTTTCACTGAAGTTTGCCACTGGCCTCTGCTCTTGACTCAAAACTGCTCCCATTGTTGTTCCACTAGCATCTATGTCAACTTGAAACACTTTATCAGAAGTAGGCAAAGCCAAAATAGGATTTTCAGTTATCTTTTTCTTTAACAACTTAAAATTCCTATCAGTTGCTTTTGTCCATTTGAAAGGTTGTTTACTTCATCTGAAAGTCTATCAAAGGTGCACAAATATAACTAAAATTCTTAATGAACTTCCTATAGAAACTAGCAAGTCCATGGAAACTCCTTACCTCATAAGCATTCTTTGAAACTAGCCAATTTAAAATTGCTTGTACCTTATCAGGATCTATCTTCAGTCCTTCTTCTGAAAATACAAATCCCAAATAAACTAACTATTTCTTCAGGAAACTACATTTATTTATATTTATCAACAACTTCTCTTTCTGCAAAGTTCTCAATACCAACTTAAGGTGTCTTAAATGCTCCTCTCTACTCTGACTGAAAATCAGAATGCCATCTAGATACACTATCACAAACTTCCAAGTAAATTATTTTAAAACCTCATGAAGGTACTAGGTGCATTAGTAAGCCCAAATGGCATCACTAACCATTCATACAGTCCATCATTAGTTTTAAATGTTGTCTTCCATTCATCCTCTTCCCTTATCCTAATCTGGTGATATCCACTTTTCAAATATATTTTGGAAAAGCATTTTGAACCACTTAAACAGTCCATTAGATCATCAATTCTGGGTATAGGGAATCTATACATGATTGTGATATTGTTGATTGCCCTGGATTCAGTGCATATCCTCCATCCACCATCTTTCTTTGGACTGAGTATGGTGGGTACTGCATAAGGACTCAAGTTCTCTTTTACCAATCCTTTCTCTAACAACTCTTGTACCTAATCTTTGATCTCTTCACTTTCTTGCGGAGTTAATCGGTATGTCGCTTCATTAGGTAAACTTGCACCAAGTATTAAGTCAATGTAATGACTAATACTTCTTATAGGGGTTAAATAATTTTGAAACTCATCCACAATAATGTCAGCATATTCATCAAGCAAAGTTTTAACTTCAACATTTAAATCGTCTAAATTCATAGAAAATAAAATTACCTTTTACTTACCAACAAGGGAAAAATTTAAATCCCCCTCTTTCTAAACTTCTTGTAACAATTCCTTCCATGACAACAACAAAATATTTGAACTTGAACATTCTTGAATGGTTTCTTCTTCCAAGGGTGACAAAGTATGTCTCTTCCCATCTTTCCCCAGAGAATAAGTATTTTTCCTCCCGTAATGAAATTTTTTCCTGTCATACTGACATGGCTTCCCTAAGAGTATATGGCATACATCCATAGGCATTATGTCACATAATATTTCATCTTTGTAAGTATCAATCTAGAATTCCACATTACACTGCTCATTCACCAAGAGATTATGTCCTTTCTGCAACCAAGACACTTTGTAGGGAGTGGGATGCTCCATTCTCTTCAATCCCAAATTCTCTACCATCTCAGTGGAAACCAAATGATCTATACTACCAATGTCAATAACCTTTTTACAACACTCACCTTGTGACTTACACCTTGTTCTGAACAAACTTTCACTTTGAGCTGGTTCATGTACTTGTTTCTCTGGTTATGTTTTCTTAAGAGTTTCTCTTCTACTTTGAAGCTACCTGATATGCATCTTCTACAGTTTTCAGGCTTAATAAATTGAGCTGTATATCATATTTTAATCCATTAATATATTCCTTAGGCATAAAATGACTCTCTTTAACATAAGAGACTCCCCTTTTTCTAGAGGGCTATTCATCTATGTTTCTTCTTTTGACTCTTATTGAGCCTCTACAACATTCACATTCCTCTAACTTGACGATTGATTTCTTGGACAATTCTAAGACATATGTCCAATCTCTCCACAAGCATAACACTTTACCTCTTTGTGTCTGCCTCTTCCTCTGCCTCCTCTGGATCCTCCTCTCTGGGGTACTGACTTCTAGAACCCTCCAACTCCATATTTGGAAGTCCTACCTCCACTACTAGGAGATCCTCTTCCTCTTACTATATTCTTTCCTTCGTTTCTCTGGTTATGTTTTCTTAAGAGTTTCTCTTCTACTTTGAAGCTACCTGATATGCATCTTCTATAGTTTTCAGGCTTAATAAACTGAGCTGTATATCATATTTTAATCCATTAATATATCTAGGTACTCTTTCTAGACCTCCTTGTGTGTGTCCATCTCTAATAATTAGTCTAAAAATTATTTTGTGTATTCTTTTACAGTCATGGTCTTCTGTCTAAGGTTCTGAAATTGTCTAATAAGGTTCAATTGATAGTCCTTAGGCATAAAATGACTCTTAGTCTTACGTAGCATCTTATCCCAAGAGTTTATTTTTGACTTACCTCTTCTTTTGCGATGGATCTGGAGCTCATCCCATTAGATAGCTGCATGTCCCTTCATTTTGGTAGTTGCATATATTACTTTATTCTTGTCTTCAATTTCTTCAAACTAAAAATATGTATTCAGAGCATTAATCCAATCCATGCATTCTTCAACATTTAAGTTACCTTCATACATATGTAGCTCCACTCTAGGTCTGCTACTGGCCTTTATCAACATCTTTAAAATTTTGACTTCTTAAGGATCTTCTTCTTCATCATCATATTCTTATTCTTTATCACCACTATTAGCTGAATTGTCTGAGTGGTTCTTTATTTTCATAGCTTCTAGTATTTATTCCAGTATTCTCATGTCTCTTTGCATATCCATCTCTGTAGGTTGTCTTCCTTGACCACGACCTATAGGTACCCCATGTGCACATCTTCGTCTTGGTGACATATTTAGACAAGATCTAATACCAAACCTGATGCCAGGTAAGAGATGCGGGTCCAAATCAGCAAGAAGCCCGATTTAGTCGGCACAAACCATAGGTGATCTATCATCCATGTTGATAGACAAATTTCAAATCCAGAATAAACTATTCTTCATAAATGAAAATTTTCCATTGTCCTGAAGGTTAACAGGCTTGATTGTTCACACTACAGAATGAGTTGTTGACTGTCCAATCAATGCCCCCACCAAATCGATGATGGAATCCAAAAACAATGAAGTGAATTGCATAGAAATTTCGCATACTTAGAAATTTTCCTAGACCACGCAACTCCTACCAGTGGAATCACTGTCAGTAATCGATCTTATCGATGATTGATCTCAACTATTGATCTCGATCCTAATTTCAAGAGACCACTTCTAATTTCATAGCCCGACCCCTCCTTTATCTTCCTCACTCTTTTATCAGTGAAATCCCCCTTAGCCATTGATCTTGAACCACCTTCGATCTCAACCACATGATCTTCAGGAGTATGGGTGATTTGTTTAGGTTTAACTCGGGCACATCTACGGTTTGCAAAATTTGATTTCGGCCGTAAATCTATCAAAGATATAATATATTTAACTCTCTGTAATCTTCGTTAAATTGATCAGTGAAATGATTAATTCCTTCTACAATGCTTCACACTGCCATATTCTATCTCATATGCTTCTATTAGATTTCGAATTTCACACATACACATAGAGGATTGAAATCTATACTCCTGGTTAATGAAGAAAAGGTATTAAATGATCAAAATGCTTGTAGAATAAAAATATGTTCTTCATTAAACTTAACCAAAGGTACAATTCACACACACTCTGTCTCTCTATCCACACTCTCTACACTCTCTTCATCTCTTGATAGTCTATCATTTACATTCAATTATTTTTATAACACTCTGCAAACCTATAAGATACGAATAGTTTGGATTTGAATACCTAATAAAAGAAATCATATCAGCAAAGATCTATCCTTGAAGAATTCCTTGCATGGTTCAAGGAGAATAATGAAAAATTTCCCATTATTACAAAATAAAACTAACCATATCTATCTAACAATGAACTCTATCCTTCTAGAAGTGATTACATGGAATGTTGACTCATTAGTCAACGAAATCTGAGTTGGATGCTCCTACATCAATTTCGATACTTCCAACACCAACAGTCTTACATGAAATGTTATTTTCCAAAAGAACTACATTATCATTAACTATTTGATAAGAATTAAACCAATATTTATAAGGACACACATGATGCGAAGCACCAGAATGCATTAGCCATTCATCATTGTAATAAGGAACACTAAAAATAGACAATACCTCATCACATATACCTAAATCATATTCAACTTGATGTGCCTTTGTTTTGAAGTCTCCTTTCTTAGATTCCTGTCATTTCCAATAGTCCTTCTTGAGAGGACTAGACTTGTTACAATACAAACATTTGAGTTTTCTCTTTTTGCCTTTAAATTTTGACCTAGGAGTACCTCTTGACTTTTCTCCTCTTTCTCTAGATCGATGTCTAACAACCAATGCTTCAGGTGTAGAGGTTTGAATACTTTATTTCCTTCTCAATTCTTCAGAAAACAAAGCTCCAACCATAGTATCAAAATCTAGAAAATCAGTTATACTAAGGCTAATGGAAGATACTACATGATTCCAAGATGAAGGTACAATACATAATAAATTAACTGCCTTATCCTCATCTTCATTTTAGCATCCATGCTATTCAATTGGAAAATAAGAGTATCAAACACATTTAAATGGTATACTATTTTTGTACCTTCTTTCATTTTCATAGCATATAGTTTCCTCTTCAATTATATCCTATATTTGTCAAAGACCTAGTCATATACAAACTTTCCAACTTTCTCCATAAGCTTGTTGTTGTCTTTTCTCTAGCAATGTTAAACAAGACATCATATGCAAGACATAATTGAATTTTTCTAAGTGCTCTAGCATCTAAATCCTCCCATTCATCATCTATTATAGTTATGGGTTTCTTTCTCTTTCCATCTAATTCCTTCTGCAACACCTGTTGTACTAACAGATCTTGCATCTTAAGTTCCACAATTCAAAGTTATTTTTTCCATTAAACTTTTCAATTTGGAATTTAGTATTTGACATCTTTGCCATCATTTTTAACATAGAATCTAACTTTCACGGTCTTTTACTGGAAATACTTCATAATTTTTTTAAAACATTCACTCATTGTTCCTATTCAATCGATCTCGTTTCTTGAATACAACCTTCACAAACCTACGACTTCACACTGGCAATAATCCATAGGTTCACCTTTACCGATCAAACTTCTCGATTCCTTTTGTTGATATAGTTCAAGAATACACAATTCCACTATACAATGATGAACATTCGACTCCCTCACATAGCAACAGGGTCAACATCTATCTTGCCACTCTTCTCATGCCCACTTTGGGTGATTGCATCAGTGCAGAACAAGAGGACATGAATTTATTTGATTGCTTAATTTCTCTCTTCTTCATGGAACAAATGTTTTGATTGCTTAATTTCTCTCTTCTTCATGGAACAAATGTTTTGAACTCCATGTGGGCTTATCCTTCCCAACGGATGGTAGGGTTTTCTATGGATTGAATGGTCTTTTATAGCAAGAGGACATGTCAGGGCTTATTCATGTCTCTTCTCCAGTTTCAATAAAGGTTGTCGTTCACCTCATTCTCAGTCTCTTTGGTTCTGATCAACTATCTCTGCGGCTACATAGATTATGAGCATCACTCCTAAGCTTTGATAACACTTATTTATATAAAGAGTTTGATTAAAACTGAAATAAAAACAATCACGCTAAAAAAACACAAGTTTTAATGTGGTAAAACCCCAATTTGGGAAACTTCCATAAGAAAAAGTGTTGATATCTTATTTATTCAATTATGGAGATTACAATCAGGACTCTCAACATTCACACCTATTATATCACACACTTTACATAGATACATTATTTTTTTAATGAGTTACATAGTTATGAAAAACTATCGTGAGTTATGCAAACTACCAATTTTTGGTTATACAAACTTCTAGGTTTCGTAAACCAACACCAAGTTTTGTAAAACCATATTAACTAATTTGTTGTCATATTTTAACAAGAATAAAATGGAGTTATGATCATTTGAATGATTGTAACTTACACAATTCTTTTCTGTATTGTGGCGCCCTTCCTAGAGTTGTAGAGCTTAATGTGGAGAGATTGGTGGAAATGTGGATAGGGGAGGGATTGGTTCATAGCAGAGACAAAAGCCAATTTATGTACCTAGGACACAGGTAATATGTAACCCTATTAGTAGAATGTTGCTTGTTTCACTATGTTGGCACATATATGAAGTCCATAAAATTTTATGATACTGTTTGTGATCTGACACTATATTGTTGGAAAGGAACAATTCAAAAGCTGGATGAGTTTCTTTTCAAACAAGTGATTGACGATTACAAAAGAATAGCAATTCACTATTATAATGATACTCATGCATTTCTTCCCATAAATTTCATGTGCCCCAAACTTCAAACTTTGATCTTAGCTTGAAATTAGAGTTTAAGAGAAATTCCAATGGATTTTTAGTCAATGCCACCTCTCTCAAGGTTTTGGATCTAAGCTGGACCAATATAACATCATTTCCTAAATCATTGTGGCAACTGAAATAACTTGTGTTTTTAAGGTTGAATGGCACCAAAATCAATAGTTTTTCTGCTGACATATGCAATCTTTCTGTAGTTTTTGTACCTTCTATTTTGTTTCGAGCTAGAATCGTTTTCATGTACGATAGTTGAGCTTAAAAATATCAAGCATTTAGATTTATATGGATGTTACAAGTTAGTGGGGTTTCCCCATGAGATCTCTCAAACTTACGTCATTGAACAAACTACAATTGTGGACATCTTCGAGTTAACTGGGTGTGGATGAAGATGACAATGTTATATGTAGTTTGAAGGATTTGGCAAATTTTCCAAATTTGATGGAGCTTATTGTATCTGTAAATCTAGGAAGGATAGTAGATGGAATCAATTCGAGAATTAAGAAAGGTCTAATGGGAACTTGATTGGATATGAGGAATTTTCTTTTGGAATTTGATGTGAGTTCAAATGAGGAAGTAGTGGAGGATCTTCCCATGGACATGCAAAACATGAAGAAGTTGCAGACATTTCCTATTAAGAGGTACCGAGGGATAAGTTTTCCTAGTTGTATTTGTGACTTTGAACAACTAGAGGAGTTGTTTTTGTACTCTTGTAACCAACTATAAGATATTCCTCAATTGGAGATATTGCGAAATCTAAGGGTATTGAAAATAGAAGAGTGTCATTAAAGGGAGGGGGTTGGGGATTAGGGGATGCGTGGGTGGATTTTTGATGTTAGAGAGGTTGGATATCATGGAAATGCAAAGGTTAGAGAGTATATCTACAACATCATCATCAAATGTTATGTGGAAAGAGGGTACACTGCCCAAACTTCAACACATGTATATACAAAAATTCCCAACATTGAAGAGATTGACCATTGACATAGAGAAGGTATCCAATTGAAAATATAGGATGAAGATATTAGTAGTCAGTTTCACTGGCATATTCACTTCATTAACTTATAGCACGCACCAATCTCGTTGGAAAATTCCCAGTATGCATCAATCTCTTACCATAGTAGAGCATGTTTATGCTAATTAGATGTGTTAGTTATATCATATATCATTGCTAATAGATTTTTTATCATATAAATCAAATTTCATTCATTCCTTGTGGCTTCTCTCTTCATTCACCATTGATGTTTGTGATTCATTGTTAGATGAATCCTTTGTGCATGCATCTACATTATGGTATTATAACCTACAGGAAGCTATCAAGGATCATCACCACCACTCTTTTGCGAGTACTAAAAATGGAACAAAGCAACAAGAAAGATGGAATTTCATGCATCTGCAATTCTAACAACATATAATTACTTCAAATGGAAGCCTAGAATTCTTCACCATCTCTGTAGTAGAGTCGTGTATCATATAACCATGGTCATAGAAGAAGAACCCACCTCAACAGCGGAAAAATACAAGTACTTCAATCGCATGGACAAGGATCATGGTATCCTATGCATGTCTATTTCTCCTAATCTCTGCTTCCGCATCAATGCATGCAAGACTCCAAATGATATTTGGACAAAATTGGTTGGTTTCTTTGGAAAGCAAGATGAAATGAGGGGTCATTTGTTTAAAGTGGAATTGAACTCCTTGGATCCGAAGAACTTCGACAATGCCCAAGATTTATTCACCAAACTAAAATCTCTCTTTGTGAATCGAAATACTATGGTATATACAAATACAATCAATAAAAGAAATCTATTCTTGTTATCATGAAAAAAATTGGATTGGAATATAGTGTATTTTTCTCCACATTTCATTCTAAAAAATTCACTATAGGATCAACCTAGGCCATGCCTTCATTGTCACAGTTCAATGAGGCTTTGACACAAGAGCAAGATAACCTCATTTAGATGGGCATAATCAAGGGCCCCAAGGCACATGCACTTGTTTTCCATGATGGTAGCAGCTATCAATATCCTAAA
The DNA here is from genome assembly GCA_001517045.1 of Pseudotsuga menziesii. Taxonomy (NCBI): domain Eukaryota; kingdom Viridiplantae; phylum Streptophyta; class Pinopsida; order Pinales; family Pinaceae; genus Pseudotsuga; species Pseudotsuga menziesii. The sequence continues at coordinate 206,947 of LPNX010712659.1, read as the reverse complement.
TTCAAACTGAAAGGAAAAGGAAAAGCACATGCAAAGTCATAGAAGTAAGGGTACTTCAAACCCTTCAATGATTCTTCAAAGATGGAAAAAGAAAGAAAGGAAAGATGTGTGGTTACTACAATCATTGAAACCACCCAAAATCTGTATGCATGCAGAAGCAAATAGATCTTATGGTGCAAATACTTTAGAAGAACAATCATAGAGACTTCATACCTGAGGCTTCCAAGAAGAAGTTATAAGATCAAGCCCCTAATAAAGGTAATCCTTATGCATTAATAACTATTCATCCTTCTCCTAGTGCATGGATTGTAGATTTAGATGCTTCAAATCACATGGAAACTACAAAGGATATTCTATCTTTTGTAATTGCATGCACGGGACCTCCTATCCTCATGGGGGATGACTCTCCAACCAAGGTCACATGAAATGGGAGAGTAGAACTACATCATGGAATATTTGAGAAGGTCTTGTGTGTTCCTCAAGTTTTTGTGAATATGTTGTCGGTGTATAATATTGCACACTCAGGATCAGGGAAAAAGGTGGAGTTCACACCAGACTCTATGACCATATTCAACATGCAAGACAACTCCAGTGTTCGGTGGGGAACATAGTGGAATTCTTCCATCTTGGTCCACTTTGTCAATGCATTCAAGTCCATATCAGGAAAGTAGTCTTCAACAATATGAGGGAGATTCTAGATTTATCTCTGCTTCATTGTCATCTTTCTTTTCCGAGATTGGGAGAGCATGCTCGATCCCGTTCCTTTCAGGGTGAAACTCAGCCTTGGAGACCGTTTTGTCCATGTGAAAGCAAACATAATCACCATGTGCGGATTGCATTACACAGAGCTACAAAATTGTATTAGATCGGTGTGTTGAGAGAATCGACGTTCATAAACTATCTATCACAGGATTTTTCATCATGATTGTGCTGAGTTTTATAATTCCAGACTTATTCACTTTTAATCTATTCTCTTTCTTGATTTGATTTTACTTTCTCTATTTTCATCGAAATTAATTCGAGACTATGTTTTCCATAACCATTTTTAACTCATGGTTTTATATTGATACTTAGACTTGACGCTCATTTTTTTTAAGATGTTTTGCCCAGATTATATATGTGTATCTTGTGGTAGTAAAACCCTATAATCATGACTTTTTCAATGGATATACTATGGTTCGGATTCGGTTGTTAACTTAGTTAACTATTATGTTAGGGTTTAATTTTGACTTAGTTTTTTTTATGGCATTAATGACATGTTGTTCCTTACCTAAAGGGTTTCCTCTTTATTATTAAAATAACCACGACATGACTATGTTTCGATTACAGGTGTAACACTAGGTTTAATTTTGACTTAGTTTTTTTTATGGCATTAATGACATGTTGTTCCTTACCTAAAGGGTTTCCTCTTTATTATTAAAATAACCACGACATGACTATGTTTCGATTACAGGTGTAACACTAGGTTTAATTTTGACTTAGTTTTTTTTATGGCATTAATGACATGTTGTTCCTTACCTAAAGGGTTTCCTCTTTATTATTAAAATAACCACGACATGACTATGTTTCGATTACAGGTGTAACACTAGGTTTAATTTTGACTTAGTTTTTTTTATGGCATTAATGACATGTTGTTCCTTACCTAAAGGGTTTCCTCTTTATTATTAAAATAACCACGACATGACTATGTTTCGATTACAGGTGTAACACTAGATTATTTATGCATATTTATGCTTATGATTATTAGTTATGCACAAGATTGATCTAACCTACAACTTTGATCCTTGTTCTAGAACATCCTTTCGTTTGGTCCTAAGTATAGATTATAAATTTTGGTTCGATTTGTTTTAGTACTCTCTTAGGGTTTATAACTGCTTTAACTTCTTGTAATAACAACAAATAAGTCTTTCTTCAGCGTGAGCTTGCTTTACATAACTAGTCACAACATTTTTGTTCATTTTACAAAGTGTCATTATCACTTATCTGTTTGATGAAAAAACGTTAAACCCTTCTACAACTCTTCCTTATCTAAAGGTTTTGTATAATTGATTCAGATTCTTTTAACACATCATTTAACATCTATTATTAAGTTTATGAAAAATAAAAATAAGTTATACCAGATTTATATTTGAGGGTAATAAAAACAATTTGCATTATTAATATTTTTCCCTGGTCTGTTAGGGTTTAAGCTATGTTGTATTGTTACCCAAACTTTATACTTGAATAAACCATCTTCCCACAGATTCCACAATTAATATCTTTTTTTTTGGTTTGAAAAAGTAAATAAAAATTAATCTTTCACAGTTTGAATATAGTACACATCTATGTCTTTATAATAATCTCTCTCATGTCATTGTAAATTTCCCATAAAAAAACTTAAAGAAAAGTTTAAAGAACCTTAATCACAATATAGAGAAGAGACTCATCTATAAAAAGTCAATGGTATAGTTGGGTGTTGAGTAGCCCCACTCTACTCAACCTTAGGAAAAATCAAAGTCAAGTGACCTGCAAGTTTCCACCCCCTTCCGAGACTCAAATTTAACAAGCTCAACCTTTCTCTTCAAGTGCCACCAAATAGTGTAGGGAAAGTTATTTCCTAGAGCCTGAAAGCTCTTAGATATTGATAGCTATAATTGCAAAGAGCCTGATAGCTCTCAATTACCATAGATCATGGTAGCTCTCAAATTCCATAGATCTTGATAGCTCTCAATTAGCACAGAGCCTAGAAGCTCTCTTTAAAAAAAGAAAAAAAAAATACAAGGGGTTTTTCCTCCCTATGCATGCTTTTTATTTGTCTAGGACTTTCTCAGCTAGTAACTACATTTTCCACATTTGACCACTAATCCCCTTAGGGATGAGTAAAAGATCAACATTTGATTTAAACGATATTTCTATCAATTCACAACATAGTTGCTCATAACCATACAGTGATATAATTAAAATCATTAAATTAGTTACTTATTTACATTATCATTTAAATTCATCAAAGTCATAAACATATCAAAGAAAATTACCATCATTTACATGGCTATCACAATAATTAATTTTTAACCAAAGGTGTTACGAAAGACTATTAAGGACTTCAATCTTGTTTGAAAAAACGTTTTGGTCATTTTGTGGTTTTGATGTGCATGAGCATTGGAATAAGTGAAAGCCTTATGATTATACATTCTAGCTTATAATATAATTTCATATTGATTATATTTCAAGGTGTTTTTTTATTCTCTCTTATTATGTTTGGAAATGTTTTGGGTTCTCTTCATAATAGGTTATTTTTCTCTTTGTATATAAATAATATAAAATTGTTCTTCATTTATTTCATGTTTTAATTTTTTTTTAATGAATTGGAAGTGTAGAAGGATATACTTTTATTTTATTCAATTTCAACTTTCATCTTTTGAATTGCCTTTTAAAACTTATGTGGTTTCCATTTAGTTTTCCTTAAATAGGATTGTGATTGGATTATTAGCCATTTCGTTTTCTAAAAAAATTGCTTGTTTGTTTTTAGTTTCAATTAAATGTCAAAAATAATTAGATTCAATTTCATCAAATGCTTTTACGACTTTCATTTTATTTATTTTTTACAATTTGTATACAAACATTATTATTGTATAAGTCTTGTTTATGTTTGGTCTAACATGTTGTATAAAAAATTTACAAATTTTCCAAACATTATTATTTTATAAGTCTTGTTTATGTTTGGTCTAACATGTTGTATAACAAATTTTCCATATTCACATTCGTATTTGTGTTTTTGTTATTTGAAAATCTTATATATCATAACAAATACTTTGTCTTTTAAAATTATTTTGAAAATCAAATTACAGTTTTGACTTAAAATTATTTTGAAAATCAAATTACAGTTTTGACTTTGAAATAAAGATTAAAAAATAAATGTTTTTTTTAACTAATAATGTTGACCTTTGCATTCATGTGATGCTTCCATCTTGAAAAAGGATTTGATTTATGTTGTGGTTAACTTAAGATTGAAGGTTTTTATGTTCATGGGATAGTTGTAAGATTCTTTGTATGCTTGGTTATGGATTTAAGGTTGTTTATTTTTACTTTAAAAACACAATGTTACAATCTCAGTGAAAAATTTGATTTTGGTAATTGCAAATTGTTAGAAGAATGCATATGAATACTAAAAAAAATGGCATATGTCATATTAATTGCAGGTTTGTTCACTTTATGAAGATATATGATGGTTATATATATATATATATATATAGCTTAATTACATATTTCCATTTAGGTCAAATATGTTTTAGGTCTATGCAACATATCCATAGTCCATTTTTTTACTACATATATTTACTTAATAAAATCTCACTCAAAGTTTACATATTCGTTCAACACAATGTAGCACATTCATATATGCTTAGCTAATTTTGAGGAACATGCTATTGAATAGATACAAATGCAAATATATATTTTCCACTATTAGTAGAGGTTTCTAAAGCTAAATACTATGGATCTCTCTCCATTACTATGAGTAGGTCACACTTAATTGATAGAAAATGATGTTTTCCTAAGAATCAAGCAATTTTCATGAGTTTGAGAAGGGAGGAAGAGAGGAGGATACCTCTTAAAGTGTGCCACTTGGTGAATATCCACTCATGAGGTTCCTCCATGGACTTTTTTATGCTATTTACCCAAAAGGGATGACTCTCAGGAAAGATTGAGGATTCAGTCAATTATTGCCACTCTTGTTGGAATTGTTCTATATTCATTTGTGATTCTAAGAGGGCACTTTGAATGTATCTCAAAGAATCTTGGGTGGCCAACAAAACACATTTGAGCTTGTAGTTCTCTTCTTCATATATGCAAATAATTTCTTCATCATGCAGTGATCCTTCCCGCAATAACTCAACAAGCTCAAACATGTCATTTTTATCTGAAAGCAATTGTGAGAAATTACCTTTGATTGTGGACATTGCTTTCTGGATATTCTCCATGGCTTCAAAGGAAGATTGGTATTCCATTAAAGAAGCTTCCTAGCACATCTTTGACATTGAAGCATGAGTTTCATCGAGAACTTTCAGGGCCTCTTGGATCTTTTGTTCATCCATCTTCAATGACCCTGCAAGAAGATGAGGTTCTTGTAGATGTTCCTTCTCTTCATTTTCCATCGTCGGATCAATTTCATGCAGTGCACTAAAGGTTTTGAAATCTGATCCATATGTTGTTTCTGCAATATATTCATATTTTAAGTCCTCAACAACATAATTTGGGCTGCAACTTAAGTGTTCATTCATCCTTGGTGTGCCAAAAAGATATTCTCTCAAAGTTTCATCCTTCATACATTAATTTTTGACCCCAGAATTCTGAACCTCATCACTAGGGGGCTCAACCATTTTGAAATTTTCAATGGAAGTGGTTTCCATATCATATTTACACAATGACACATAAAAATCAGAATTTACTAACTCGCCATGTGTCATGTTCTCCTCCTTATGTGGTGGAATTATGATGGCTTGTTCACCACCCATTTCTCTGCTTCACAACCTACTGAGGTGTGCTCAATTTCTGCTTCCTTGTAAGGCTCAAGGGGTGACTGTAAATCTAAATTGTAATCATATTTTGGATATGCTCCAAAAGATGTATCTTCAGCCATACATAATCCAACATATTGAGCAGTGATCTGGAGATCACCCACCAAGAAGCTTGAAGTGCATTCATCTCAAATTGTCCTCTTAGGAAACCACCTTGTGGTGATTTTCACTTCACCTCGTGGATCTTTTCTTTTCCTTGATCACTTGAAGAACTAAGTGAAACATGTCCCTTTTCCATGATTGAGAATGGGTTTGGCACCTCATCCTCCTCTTCATATTTCCTATCCAGGATATTTAGATCAACATGCCCTTCTTCTTTTTCCTCATCAATACTTCCGTTAGAAGCACTACATGTTTCTTCCTCTGTAAGGTTCATGACCTTCTCCTTTGAAGGAAGTTTTGTCAGTGGATCTTGCTTCTCCAAGCAAGTTGATGAAACTTTACTCTCTGGAATTGTACTCATGTTACCAATTTTGTAATATATTCTAGGAGAACACCCAAAAAATATCATAATGCTTGGACCAGCCGTATTAGAGGAAATTTGAGGTCTAAAATGGGCCTCCTAAGGAAAATAATTAAATAATAGTTAAAATAATTAAATAATAGTTATTAATTTTGGAGGAAGAATGAAAAAAACTACTTTTTTTGTTCGTATTTTCAACATATCTCCCTGTGTTTTTACTCAAATTATGAGCGGGAGAGCTCATTGGATGCGGAATTTACTTCTGCATCCAATGTGTACACACATTGCATACTTTTGACAGACCCTTCTACCCCAAAAACAAGAAATACCTAAAAAAGCGTGATGATGATCTCATCATCACATTTTTTCAGGTATTTCTTGTTTTGGGGGTAGAGGGGTCTGGCCAAAGTATGCAGTGTGTGTACTCGTTGGATGCGGAATTAAATTCCGCATCCAACGAGCTCTCCTGCTCGAAATTTGAGTAAAAACACAGGGAGATATGTCAAAAATACGAACAAAAAAAGCAGTTTTCTTTTATGACAAATATGTCAATTCAACCATTATGGTTGACTCATTTTCTTATAAGGCCCATTTTAGACCCCAAATTTCCTCTAATATGATATGTCTTTGCTGCATCTTCCTTTTTGGCTTCTCTTTCTTGTTCCTTACTCACATAGTTGGAACAACTTGGTTCCTCTATGGATGATTTGCTGCTCTTGAAAGAATAATCATCTACATTCTTCGGCTCAAATTCAAATCTGCAATAAAAATAATCTTTGAAAGGAATAGATTTACAAATCACTTCCCCAAGTCAATATACTCTTTGTAGTGGTGGGGCAAGTTTTCAGCTGCATCTATCATCTTTGCTAAATCCTTCTTAGGATTAGCCATGGGTAGTTCAACATTGTTTTATTCATACTCCATATGGTCATAAAAGTAACCATCCTTGTCTCTTGACATTTGGAAACCATCATTAACATAGATCACCTCTTCTTTTTCAATAAACTAATCAAATTCATCATCTTCAACTACTGGCACAACCCTCATGGTTGCAACTTGAATTGGTGATCTGAAAAATTAGTCAATTGGTGGTTGCAAATTGAACTGGTGATATTTGCAGACCTGAATACTATCTAATTCTATAATTTAAATTAAAATTTCTGAACTTTGAATTAAACCACTTAGAGCCTCTTCGGACAGGGAAAATCAGGGGTTTTTTTCTAGGAAATTTTGCAGGAAAGAGGAGTGAGCAGGGGGGATCAACCAAAGACATTTCAAACATAGAATTTCCTCTTCCCTAACACATTTAGATCTAGTGCCATTTAGGTGTCAGAATCCGCTATGCGGAAACCTACTTCCATGCTTCTGGGTAGCCAAACCATGAAACTAGGAAGAGTAGTTCAGACTTTTTCAACCAGGGGCTTTTGGAAACTTGCAGAGGATTGTTCTAGAATTCATATAACATAAGAAATGGATTTGGAAAACTTTCAAAAGTTATGGAAGGAGATTCCCTGCACTCTATGACAACTAATGATGAAATGTTCTATGAGAAATATGACGAATTCAGACATGATCGTAGACCTATGAAAAATATGAAATGATAGGGATAAAAATAGCCACCAAGAGGGATAATTTGGGGAGTTAGAGGCAGCCATTCGAATTGAGGAAAGAATTGGAGCATGAGGAAGAGGACAAGTGTCATTGGAGTTACTAAACCACTAGGATGAGTTGGAGGAAGACTATAGAGGGAAAGTCAACCTTATGAGGCCTCATGAAGTTAATAAAAGGATCATGAGGAAGGAGAATGTATTTTTATAATCTGATCATTTTCCTCTGGCATTTTGGAGAGCTCTTGCTTGTCCATTGCACGGTGAGTGTTCACTCTCCCTGTTTGTGAACCAATTTCGAGGGAGTTGGATTCCTTTTCAAGTTGGTTGATGGAGAGGCCATATAGACCTATATTTTGGAGCTTAATGAAGTGTTTTGTTTTCAGGTTGAAGGATGATACATTTCGAGACTTATCTATCTCCCCCTTGTCTCATTCCCACTTCACCATTCCCCATGATCTCATGTGAGGCGCACTTGTTGGAGTGGTGCTTGTGCTTGGTTGAGTCTAGTTGATGAAAAATATTGGGTACATGATGTTTGGATACTTAATAGTATTTTTCTACACTCTGTAAGTCTAAATATCAGAAATACATGTGCAAAAATTCTTGCATTTCCAAGCTATTGATTAACTAGTTGTTTTCATGTGTTTGGCTTCCATTTCGAAGGAGTTATATATATGATATGTATTAAGGAATTTATATGATATTAAAGGCCGTTGAGGAAGAAATTTATATGCTGTATATGGTCTCCATTCATCATGTCATGTTCTGAACTATTTCATGTACTTTTTATTAGTTAAAATGGAGCTAGCAATGTCATTTCCCCTTAAGCAATTTCACTGAAAGTTATTCTACGAATGTTACTCTCTATGACCATTTTTCAGAACTAATAACCATGTGTAATGACAACCCCCGATGTCTGATATCAGTACCAATACTCTTCTTACAAATTTTGGAGGTTTGTACATGAGTTGGGAAGCCAATTTGGCCTACACCCTGGGAGGAGTTTAACCACAATTTCCTAGTAATTTTGCTCTTTCTGTCATTATCCCAAAAAAAAGTTGCAAAGGTATAAAGTCAGTCATAAATTATTTAGAGGGTCTATTGATAGGTATTAAGACTCATCATATCAGTGCATTTCAAATTTAGGACCATTTGGAACCCCCTAGAGTCATGACTACTTAAGCCTGAATTTGCCCAAATTGTGCCTTCCTCCAAAGATTTCAAGTGGGTTTATTACAATGGTATCAGAGAATGGTATTAAAACTTGTGGAAGTTACCTATTCATGTTTCCTAATGATAGTCTCCCTCCATTAGATACTGAAATTGAAGACATGGACAGTGGAAGAGAAGCAGGTGAAGAACTCAATTTTGATTTGAGAGGATTATGGAAAAACTAGGATTGAAAGATATGGAGGATAAGGAGGATCTTAAAACTTTCATGAATTCATGTCTTGATGATATGAACAAGAATTTTATCCAAGGGTTCCAATTTGTTTCTAGCCAACTTGTAGGCAAGTCAACACTAGGGAGTAGTAATAGTACACCTCATGAAGAGAAGAAGACCTATGGGGAAACTATTTTCTCAAAGACTGGACCTCATAACCAACCCCATGAGTTCAAGAATCAGACCGTATCTGAAATTCCTAAGTTTGTAGATTATAAATAGATCCTTGACCATACTTATGGCATGAAGGAAGCAACAGATTATTGGCAGCAACTAAGTGAAGAATGTAGGAAAGTTTTTCCTTTCGATTAGTTCTTCAAGGCCTCTCGCCAGCTTAAGTATGGAGGAAGTGGGAATAGAACACCTTCTCTAAATAAGGAATTAAATTATACCATGGGAAAGGTAAGTATTACTTCCTTTGATGTCTCTTCCCAAATGTCTGCTAATGCTTGGATGCAAAAACTAAGTGTGTATTTCTGGTTGAATCCTATGGTTGAAGAGGATTGTTGGTGTTCGTCCCTTCGACCCAGGTTCAGACCTCCTTTGTATGAAAAAAACAGCCCCAAATATAGTCCCTAAGGGTTTATTTTGATCAACCTAAGGGTTTCATTATTGATGGTAAAGAAGATAAGGTGTGCAGGATTAAGAAGGATCTTTATGGTCTTAAGTAAGCCCCTAGAGCTTGGTACTCTAGAATTGATGACTATCTTCATGATAAAGGTTTTGTTAAATGTTCTTTTGAGAATGTTGTCTACAAAAAGGTTAATGGGTCAAATTTTATCATCCTTTGTCTATATATAGATGATTTGATTTTCATTAGAACCTCATTTTCACTTATGGGGGAATTTAAAGAGGCAATGAAATCAGAATTTGAAATGTCTAATTTGGGAGAAATGCAATATTTCTCGGGGTTGCAAATTCAACAAACAACTAAAGGAATGCCTATTTTTCAAGCTAAATATATTGAAGACATGGTGAAGAGGTTTATCATGCAAAATTGTAAACCTGTGAGCACTCCTCTTGTAGTTGGGAGTAAACTAGTCAAAGACGATGAAAGTCCACTTTGTGATGCTACCCTTTATAGATCTCTGATTGGAAAACTTATGTATTTGGCATCCACTAGAACAAACATTATGTTTGTTGTAAGTCTAGCTGCTAGATTCATGCATCAATCTCACGAGTTCCATTGGCGAGCAACCAAAAGGATTCTCAGATATGTAAGTGGTACTAAATTTTATGGACTGTTTTATACCTCTGCTAATGATTCAAATGTTGTAGCATACACAGATGTAGATTGGGCAGGCATCTTGGATGATCGAAAAAGCACCTCTGGATATGCTTTTCTCTTTGGAGAAAGCCTTGTTTCTTGGAGCAGCAAAAAGCAACCCACTACTACACTATCTACAACAGAAGCAAAATATCTTGCTGTATCATCCACAAGCACACAAGCCATTTGGTTGTCAAGGTTGGTGGAAGACTTGGGAATGGAAGTATGTAAACCCATCAAAATTTACTGCGATAATCAAAGTACTATCTCCATGACAAAGAATCCGGTTTTCCACAAAAGGAGAAAACACATTGACATTTGCCATCACTTTATTAGAGAGCTTGTCCAACAAGAATTTCTCTTTTTTGAATTTTGTAAATCTGAAGATCAGCTTGCAGACATTTTTACTAACGCTCTTCCAAAGAATCAATTGGAGAAACTCAGATCACAGTTGGGAATCCTCAAACTTGACATTAAGGGGGATATTGAAGGATCTAATGCCTGAGTTTTCGGCAATGCCTACGACACCTAGAGCAAATAAACTGGGCTTCTTCTTAATAACTGTTTTCTGCCATTTGTTGGCTGTAAATCACCACATATCTTCTCTTAATCTCCACGTTTCATTTTTATTCGTTGGATTGAATCCCATCAAACTCCATTTATAGAGAATTGTATTTCCTGTTTAGGCAATGTTGTTTTAGAGAGTTTTTAATGATAAATATTTTGCGCACAGTAATAGAGAAGACTAGCCTGAAATTTCATGTGTTAGAAACAGAGCATCATACTCTGTTTTATTGTTTTGTTGTTTTGTTAACTATAAGTATTTTGAATTTTTTAACTGTTTGGAATAATTTCCAAAATTCGTTATTTGAGTTTTATTTTTATTATTCAAACAGAGTTTTATTTTGAATCTGAGCTTCAAACAGATTTTTATTTTGAATCTGTATTATTTAGTGAGCACTTAAATCCATTTTTACGCCGTTAGGCGTTTCTCTCCGAAGAAGTTCGGAAAACCACTGTTCACTTTCGTCTATGGAACCAATCGGATTTTGACGCGTGTTTCTCGTTTGCCTGTTGGGTTTTTGGTTTACCCGCTGTTTCCTGCAGTTTTCCACCGCCTCGGACAATGCTTGCTCGTGAAGTTTTCCCTGCCTGGCCAATTTCCAGAATTGTTTTCGTGGTCGTTCTCGGTATGGGCACGGCAGGACATGGCTGTGGTGGAGGTGCCCAGGCTTGGGAAAGATGCTGCTGCCAAAGCCATCCGCAGCAAAGCCATCAAGGAATGGGGGCAGCCCAAGTCGAAGACAACTCATGACGTTTTCTGCACTACCAGTGGAGTCGACATGCCTGGAGCCGACTATCACGTTTTGTCAATAAGCGGTTTCGAGCTCGAGTCCTGCAATGGGTAAGCCCTCTCCCAAGTTTCATCTATATGTTTTATCTTTTCTTCTTAATGCAAAGGAGCCCCCCTTTGCAAAGGAGCAAGGGAAAATCAATGCAAAGGGCTGGAAATCTGGTGGGCGCAATAACAGTACTCGGCTTCCTAGCAACATTACCCCCTTTTTGATTTTCTGCTTTGGGTAGTCAGTATCTATTGATAATTTTATTGCAGAAAAAACAGAGCAAGGAGATACTATTCTTGGCATTTTATTTTATGTTTGTCTATGTTTTCTTCATAATCTTATTCCCCAATAACAGTCTACACTGATAGCATTTTCCTTTGAAGTTTTTGAATCTGTTTGATTTGTTTCATTGAATTTGTTTAGATCGGTCTGAAGTTGATTTTTCTAAGGCTAACTTGTTAGATTCAGATGGAATTGCAGCAGTGATTGCTGATACCAAGTCAACCCTCCATAATCCTTCCTCAGTGGTTAAATGCAATTCTAGTCTTTACAGTGCTAATTTTTCTGATTCCCCAGTTCAAAGTCTGGCATTTATACCAATTGCAAAACAAAATACAGTCCCTTCTTCTAAAATCCTTCCTGGAGATGGTGATCATGACATTTCAACTCCAAATGTGCTTGGCCAGTCTTCCGTATTTGCTGGCAAAGCATCACTGTTTCACTCTGGGCCTCAAACTAAATCATCATGTAAGAGTGATATGACTGTTGATGGTGGTTCTGTTGCTAGCAGAAAATCAAAGTATAGAGCTGAGAGTTACTGCAGGGGAATGGATAGGGGTTCACCAAATTCATCAGGCGATCAGTCAGAAGTTAGTCCAGAGAAGCCAAAATTTCAGGAATCCTCCCAAAATGGTCAAGAAAGAGAGCCCACAGAACTGGCAGATCATGGTGATCTAATGGAGTGTGAAGAGTCTGGTTGCAAGCAAAATTGCCCTTCAAATAGTTTTTGACCTTCTGGGTTCCTGTCATCTACTGGGGAGGGTCAGGTTTTTTCCTCTGAAGTTTTTATTGCAGATGAAAATTTCCATGCTAAAAACGGAGAGAAGAAAGCATCTGAACTAGACAACATGGAGGAAAGTGGCCTGGGGTCTATGGGGCACTGTGGCAAAAGTCAAGACAAACCTCAATGTAATTGGAACGAAATAAGTGGTAGCATTCCTTCAGAAGTTCTATTTCTTCGTGGTGATGATTATATGCACAATCCAAATTATTGTAAAATTTCCAAAGATGCAGACCACTTGTTTAAATGTAATCTGGAAAGCCCAGATATAGATCAAGTTCAACCTAATGCACTTGTTGTATCACTCATCGATAATACTTTATTTCCCAATGTTACACAATGGCATCTCCAGACGAGGAA
>LPNX010712659.1:129198-175682 GCA_001517045.1 Pseudotsuga menziesii | reverse complement strand
TATAAATATAGTCATATAATTTTAAATATTATATATGATCTTTTATTATTATATATAAAATTATTTTTAATGGCCATTAATTCCTTTTATTGTGACCACGCTTGGTCTCTCAGACTCTAAAACTAAAGAAATAAAATAAAATTTTATCGTTTTAATTATAAATTTTATGATATTTGTTTAGTATTTATTTCTTCATAAGTTTGGAGATTATTTATTTTTCATATGTTTTGAAACTTAGACCATGAAAGTGTTTTCTTATTTTTACAATATTTATTTTTTCCTTAAAATACCAATAGTGAAAATTGATAGCTTTGATTATCTTGTTCTCAATTTCTCTCTCCACATCTTCTCTTTAAATTTAGTCATAATTCTACTTTTAGTTTTATCAGTATCTTTAGTCATAGTTATACTTTTAATTTTATCAGTATCTCAAGGGGGCCTTCTCAATTATCTCTTGGTAGTGCAGTTAGGAAAAAAAATGTGACCTCTTTTGAGCTTTGAGATTGTTTTTTATTATATTTGAAGCAGCTGTAGGAAGAACCTCATTCTTCAAATGCATGAAATTGTATTTATACTTATTATTCGATTGGCTTATTCTTTGAGTGGCTCGTTGAACAATGGTAGACACCACTACATTTTCTAGGAGACCACGTAGGTTATTGGCTGAAAGAAATGAAGCAACATCTTCTTTTCTCACTCGAAGCTTCACACACACGCTCAATCCATCGGTACTGCAATAGCTGCAAGAAGAAACAACCCTCATGCCGTCCTTATTAATCTTATTAACCACACGATGATATTCTTGTATCTTGGAATATGTAGTTGTTCCTGCATAAGACGATGGTTGTAACATGCAACTGATGCTAATTGGGACGCTAAGAGAAGAAGCTTTTGCAAAGGGCTTTCTATTTCTATTGTTATTGTAAATGAGAAGCTCATCCCATGTGAGTGGGAGAGCAATAAGATAATAGAGATGACCAACTAAAAGCCTCGCCCTTTCAAGAAGAGGTCGATCTCAGGTCAAGGATAAGTGGGTACCTTAAATATCCCATCATTTGGATAATCGGTAAGTATTTCTTTTACAAAAAATGGACTTCACAGCTCATCACTATTATGTCGACCTTCATTATCCTTATTCGATGATGATCACGATTGATTCCTCCTTGCAGCAGCATCCCATCCTGTTCTCTTCTATATTATATGAATCTTACTTATTATGTTCTTAGATATGTGCATACAGAAAAATAGTTTCATATATATATCCACGATAGAGCGGTTTCACAGGGTGTTGGTGGGATAAATCTAATTTGACTTCCATGCCATCACAACTATATCATATCCAAAATAAGGATGGTTGAAGGCTTTACACAACATTATGGACTCATTCAAATAAATCTTGTGCTTTACCAACCAACTATTAGATTTGACATCTTCTTGTTGGACCTCCCTAATTTATCCATGTGGCCAATTTCACTTGTATGCGTTAGAATTTGGCAGAAAAGATTGTTGAAATTACAATTTCCTGTAACATATCTATATTATCTCAAAGAAAACTGTGAGAAAATGGGGTAAGCTAGGCTATTTCACTGTTAATCAAATGAAAACATATTAAACTCAAAAATTTAGATCATCATAGATAAGGAGATCATCAATATAACAAAAGGAAACACATCAAGGCACATAAAATAATACACATCAAGGGCACACATAAATGAGACCAATGTACGTGGTTCACCCCAACCGTGGGGTTATGTCCACAAAAATTTAGCCCAACTTCTTTATTTATAAATCCACCTATGAAGGTATACAATATACATCATAAATAATGCATCACTCCTTTCACTTTCTCTTAGTTCCTCATATAATCAGTGGGAACCCATACATTATCAACCCGAGACCCACATAATCATGTAGTCCCAACTATCATGAAATTGAGACCTAAAGAAATAAATATGGTGTTCCTTAAATACAAGAGTAGTTAATGGAACCGAAATCCATCACTGCATAAAACTTTCATAACTATAAAACCTTTTTATGCACATATTAAATTAGCCACAATTATTTTAATTAATTTTTATGACCACATCAAAAATCTAATTACCACTTTTACCTTTCTTCGTACTCCTATAGGACATCACACTCCATACCTTTCTAGCACTTTATATTATCTTACTACTTGTCTGGATAAAACATGAATCCGAGTTCATAAGGATAAAATATCATTTAGCAACTGAAATTTCCAATCCCTCAGTGGAGTACAACAATCCCCAAACCCTAGGTCAATTCCTAAGAGAGAGATCACCCCATCGACTTCAACAAAACCCAAATTCTTATCACAGTAAGAAGGTTACTTCCTCCAAATACCAACCCTTAGATTTCGATGCATAGAACATAGCATTTGGGATAGCCCCAAGTGTTCCATTCGTGTTATAAAAAGGAAGAGGGTTTAACTACTTATATCAATCAATCTATTTACCTTTCGAGTTGATCCCTTGTATAGTGGTAGATCCATAATCATGGTTCGACGCAGGCATCAGGAATAACCAGTAGAAAAGGAAGGGGTTCAATTTTCTCAAACGTTACAAAACATTTTAGATCGGGATCCGATTCTCCTCCTACTTCAGTTTACATTGCAGATTTCAGACCTATATTTTGTAAGAACGCATATATGGAAATATGTACAATCGACACCACAGAACTTGGACCCACGGATTCACATCCTACTAGTTTGGCTATATGTGATTTCACTAACTACCATGCGTATTTCGCCTATGTTTGTAACTCACAACTATGTCTGTATACTCGACCATGCAGATAGTCTGGATTCTTATCCTACTATTTTAGGCCTACAAATCACACGCAGAAGTATCATTTTACCTATATGAAATATCTATATAGCATCTCTGAAACCTATAGATCATATTAAAGCCCAAAATATGCAATAGACTTAGATCTACATGTCTCATGCAAAGGGTATCATGTAGATCTAGTTCGAAATTAAAACGTGAAGATGATTCTGAACCAACACGCAGAGGTAGATTACAGGTCTTGTTTGAATCAAAACTTAAAGCAATTTCTAAAGCCCATACACATAGGTATAGTGCAGATCGAGTTTGAAATCAGAACTTAAAACATCCTGAACCAACACACAGACGTACATTGCAAAGCTAGCTTCAATCAAATGTGTGCAAGGGATAACCCACTAAGTTTACCCAAAATGTAGGCATCTTATTTCAAAACCCACACCACGGTTCTAATGTTGTGGATCAAGTCGTCGTCAACATGGGCAAGGAGTTAACATGCATGCCAGGTAATTTGAAATGAAGGGGATTCGAGATCAAAATCGATCCACAAGAATATAGAGGCAAATCGTAGCTAAACAAAAATGCTCAGGTTCGGATCCAACCGATTCACCATAGGACAAGGCAAAAGAAGATTAGAATAAACGCTGGGTTCAGATCCAATCGATACACCATAGGAAAAACCAAAGAAGCTTGGAACAAACATTGGGTTCAGATCCAACAGATCCACCATAGGACAAACCAGAGAAGCTTGGAATAATACAGGGGGGATTTAGATCCAACCCATCCACAAGAAAACAAGGTAAATTGCAGCTTGGGATGAACTCAGCGGAGTTAGGTGCCTAACGATCCCCAACACATAAATAGAAAACATAGCTTAGATGAAATCCTTTTGGAAAATCGCGAGGAATTTAGAACATAAAAATGCCACTTCAGAAAACAACAATATATAGGTCAAACACGCAGGCATCACATAATTCATGGGTTTTAATCCAAAATGCAGGCATGGGGAATTCTTAACATACCTTAACCTCGTACCGCACGACCTAGGATGGACGGTTTATTCCTAGAACAAACACCCTTTGAGTGACCCACGCTACTTCCAACTGAACTCGTTGTTCAGTGCAATGGGACACTTCCCAAGGCCAAACTTATTACCACGCCTACCACAAAATCTAACTCTCGTATTGGTTGTTTCTCTTGTAGGTTGTGGAGCAGGTTTTTAGGTACCCCTAAGGAGAAGTATGGATTCTACTTATAGCATATTGTGGACCACCTTCATAGCTGGGATTCCCTACTATAGTTGGGATTCCCCCCCTGCTCATTTATTATAATTCTATTTCTAAATATGCATCCACCTACTCTACAGGGATATGTTTTGGAAATACCTAACAGGTAAATTGAATCCCTCGGTAAACTCTCCAAAAGGATCTTCTTAAATTTATCGGTTACCCATTAACACATCCCTTAGCTTGCTTGCATGTGTGCTCACTATCATGTGGCTATTTCTATACTAAATAACGAACAATATCAAGAAAAATATTTTCATGGGAAAATAATTATTGCCCATCCATCAGCAAGCCTTATTGCTTGCTTGAGTGAGTTATTATTTTTTTTTGCTTACGTGCATGTTCTTCAGCATCAACATATTATACATGCAACTGGCATGCCATCATTCATATGATGATCAATTTAACAAATAAAGGACTATGTTGGAAATTATTTTCAATTGCCATACTATATATATGTATATCAATATATACCTCTATATATATAATATACTATAACAAATAAGCATGCTCATCTAGGAGCTAACGATTTAGCCCTATGATTTCCTTCTAAGCTTGGCCTATGGGACTAGGAAGCATGATCCATGCTATCCCACATACTTAAAGTTCTATGAGTCCACAAAACTCATATGCCCATAATTCCTAAAGGACTAAAGGCATGACTTTACAGAACCATCAGATATGAACATCGACCAAGATGAATGAACAACCCTTGGCATGTAATGGCTTACATTTAATATTAAATTCTGATGGATACTTCAAGGCCAGCCGATAGTGTTATATGCATGCACATCAGTAATGTTCAGGTACATAGGGTACTCCCAAAAGACCGAACACCTTGAGCAACCGCTTCACACAAATAGATCACATATCAACACACCGATGTTTGTCACGTGGTTAAAACCCTCGAGAGGGAAACAGTCCATGACCCCATCCAAATAGCTACTTGGAGCAATTTAATATGCAAAAGAAGAAAGTTACATATGAGCTTCTCATAATCAATCAACTAACCAAGGACTCTCCATGCTCTTTAAATAGAGATCATGGACCAATTGGGTGTTAAGCCATGGATCAATGGTAGGTATGATCTAAGAGAAGTTGAATCGTTGGATCACTTTATGTCTAGAGCATATCATGACTGCCGGATTAGAATATTTACAAATACATACTAATGCATACTAAAGAAATAGACTTTACCTAACATATATATTACAAAAGTTGATCTTAACTAACTCCTAAGTGTCTAAATATCCTAACATCCCCCCTTAAGAATAACTTGGGATAGGATTGAAGGATTTACAAAAGTGACACTATTAGGAGAAGGAAGGAGGAATTAGAGCCTATGCCCCCTTAAGGACACATTCCTAAACTCCTAACATAGATCTAAGTTTAGAAAACTTCGCTTCTGTAAGAGACTTGGTGAAGATGTCTGCAACTTGATCATCTGTAGGGAAATAGAGCATTTCAAGAACACAATCATGAACAAAATTTCTGATGAAGTGCATGTGTAGCTCAATGTGTTTTCTGTATTGATGTAGAACTGGATCTTTGGCAAGCTTGATGGCACTTTGATTGTCGCACCAAAGTGGAGTAGGTTGCTGCTGCTCAAATCCAAACTTTGAAAGGATCTGTCGAAGCCATAAAGCTTCCTGACTGGCATTAACTGCGGCTCGATATTTTGCTTCTGCTAAAGAAAGAAAAAGAGCTTGTTGTTTCTTACAAGCCCAAGTGACAGGTCCAGATCCCAGACTGAAAACATAACCTGTAGTAGACTTTCAATCATCAGGATCACCGACCCAATCTGAATCAGTGAAACCAACCAACAAAGGTTTCCCCCTTGTACTGTAATGAATCCCAAACTGAATTGTACCTCGAATATATTGAAGTATTATTTTTGTTGCTTTCCAGTGGCTTTCATGAGGTGTTTGCATATAACGGGCAACACGACAAACAGCAAAGGAAAGGTCAGGATGGGAATGAGTCAAGTATAAGAGACTACCAACACGCTGGCGATACAAGGTGGCATCTACTTCAGGGGAAGTACAAGTGGCAGAAAGTTTGACTCCATACTAGAAGGAAGAAGGGGTTGGTTTACAATATTCCATGTGAAAGCGATGAAGAAGGTCACAAGCATACTTAGACTGGGAAAGAAATATTCCTTCTTTGGTTTGCAAGACTTGAAGACCAAAAAATAATGCAAATGTCCTAAGTCTGACATTTCAAAATTTTTCTTAAGACTGGATTTCACATGGGTTATAAGTTTAGGGTCACTACTAGTAAGGATAAGATCATCAACATAAAGAACAAGTATGATGAGATGGTTTCCTACTTTCTTGGTATAGACATTGGGGTCAGAATGGCATCTAGAAAAACCAGTGTGAAGGCCCAAAGCTATCCTAGAGCTTGCTTAAGGCCATATAAGGATTTCTTAAGGAGACAGACAAGGCTAGAGTTATCCTGAACATATCCAGGAGGTTGTTCCATGTAAATTTCCTCCTGTAAATCACCATGTAAAAAGGTAGACTTGACATCCATTTGATGGACTTCCCAGTTATGTAAGGCTGCAAGGGAAAGAACAAGGCAGATGGAATTCATTTTTGCGACAGGAGCAAAGGTTTCATTGTAGTCAATCCCTTCAACTTGGGAAAAAACTTTAGCAGCTAACCTTGCCTTAAGTCTTTCAACACTTCCATCTGATGCATACTTAGTTTTGTAGACCCATTTACATCTGACAAGTTTTCTTCCTTTTGGAAGAGGAACAAGATCCCAAGTATTGTTCACCATTAAGGAACGATATTCTTCATCCACAGCTGCATCCCAATATGGATTTCCTGAAGCTTCTACAAAAATTTCTAGATCATGATTCCTGAAAACTTGAGCCAAAAGAGAAGAGTCTCACTGAAACTGAGAATGTATTCGACGTTGATCTCTAGGATCATTGCCAAGATCACCAGCTGCTTCACATGTTGAACAGACCCATCGAGGAAGCATTGGTGCTGGTGCAATTGGAGGAACATGAGTAGGTGGAGGTATATTTTCATCCTCACTATCATCATTAGAAACTGGAGTTGGAAACCTGTCAAGGAAGTTGGAAGAAGAAGAAGGCACAATCGTCGAATCAGGCTCGCAGGCCAAAGACAGCACACCTACCAAGTTAAGCTCGCAGGCCAAGAGATTTTCATCAAATTTAACATCTCTTCTAATGATTATATCATTAGAATGTGGTTGAAGAAGTCTATAACCTTTTACATCTTCAAAATATCCAACAAATATGCACTTTTCACTTTTAGGCTGCAATGCTTTCCATTTTTCATCCGGAATGTGAGCCCATGCTTCACAACCAAACACACAGAAGTGACTTACATCTGGTTTAATTTTACTCCATGCTTCTTGTGGTGTTATACCTTATAAAACTTTAGTGGGTGTGCGATTAACTATGTAATTTGCACAAGTTATGGCCTCAACCCAATATTGAAGACTTAGTCCCTTAGATTGGATCATATAATTAGCCATTTCTTTTAAAGTGCGGTTCTTCCATTCAGCTACACCATTCTTTTGTGGTGTATATGGAACAGTGTGCTATTGTGGATTCATTGTTTAGTGCAGAAAGAAGTGAACTTGTTGTTAACATATTCTCCTACATTGTCAGATCTTAACTTAATAATTTGATGACCATATTGTTTTTCAACAAGGGCCTTGTAGGCCAAGAACATGTTAAATACTTCACTCTTAAGTTTTAGGAAGTAAACCCAAGTGCGTCTAGAGTAGTCATCAATGAAATTTATGAAATATTTCAAACCAGAAAGCGAAGCAGGTAGAAGAAGACCACACAAGTCACTATGCACAAGCTCTAAGGGAATCGAGGCATGCTAAGAGGCACATTTTTCAAAATTGTCTTAATGATGTTTTTCGAGTACACAACCGGAACAAACACCATCCTTGCAAGATACCATCGGAATACCAGTCACCATATTGTCTTTACATAGTTGCTACAATGAGCGATAATTTAAGTGACCAAATCACTCATGCCAAAGTTTGCTCAAGTTATCACTATGAGCAACAAAAACTCAAGGAAAAGGTGATGACCGAAAATTGTTAAATTTGTACAACCTAGTAATATCATCAACAATTCCAGTAGCAAGGACATTTTGAGGATTTTTAAAATCCTTGATTACAACTTGGTGAGGTGTAAATGTCACAGTTTTACCTTCACCTCAATGATTAATTTGATAGACTCATAACAAATTGCAGGATTTTTTGGAACACATAGTACATCACTGAAATGACCATTTTCTACTAGAACTGTTCCAGAGCCTACAACACTTAGAGATCTATCATCACCAACAAATATTTGTTTGGTGTTACATTCATGCATAGTAGAAAAGATGGCTTGATCCTTAGCCATATGATAAGATGCTCCAGAATCAATGAGCCAATAAATTGAAGTAGAAGAAGAAGATGCAATATAAGAGTAACTAGAAGCACAAAGTGCATGTCCATGAGAGGTAGATTCTAAAGATGAATCTAGGCCGATGTGGTGCTTCTTCATTACTGCTTCCAAGGCTACCATCTTCTTAAAACACTTATATTCATCATGATTATCTTTCCCACAAAAATTGCAATGACGCTCAGTCTTCTTTCCTTTTGTCTTGCATCCTTTGTCATTTTTTAAAGAAGGAGCTGTTTGAGAGGGTTTGGGACCCTTGTTGTTTGGCTTATTATTGCGAAAATTATGTTTCTTGGGAGGCTTGGACTTTTCTTTCTGTTGGGACAATAAGGCTTTCCCAGATGTATTTGCATTGTTAATTATTCCAAGATGAATGAGCTTATCTTGCTCTCTAATTAAAGAATCACAAAAGGATTCAAGACTAGGCTCTTGATAACTAGTTGCAGTCAAGGATTCTTTCATGGAGTAGAATTTAGATACAAAAACAGAATATGCACGTCCAAGTTTGGAAAGAACATGATAAATACATTGTTTGTTTTCTTTCTTAATCTTACATTCTTCACATAAGAGTCTAAGAGTGTTATACTTAGATAACTAGTCTTGAATGCATGAAAAATCATTTGGATTCAAGGAAATCAACTCATTCTCAAGTTAATGACCCTGAATTTCATTGTGTTAACGAAACACATATTCCAACTTTTCCCAAGCTTTATTAGGTTCATCAATTCCAGATATGTGGAATCACAAATTAGTAAAGATTGACATCCCAATTAATCCACGAGCTTCATAAGATCTATTTGCCCATTTAATTTTCTTATCATTATGAGTGGGTTCTATTTCTTTCTTTGAGGTTATCCTGAAAATTCCTCTACTTCGCAGAACATCCTCCATACGAGATTTCCATGAGAAATAGTTAAAACTTGTAAGTATAATATCACAAGGGTTTGCCATATTGTAAAATAATGGTTGAAGGAACATAAACTAACTGTCTAGATATAAAGAGCTTGAAAAAAATATGCAATTTAAAAAAAAACAGCACTGAAAACTGATTCTGGATGATGAAGTTATGCTTGATCAAAGAAAATGTTGAATATGTCTCAATAGTGACGTGGCAGATATTAACTTAACCAGCTAAAAAAAAGAACCCCCATCTTCCCACGATCAACCTTTGACAATCACTTTACAATAAAGTTGTTTTTAAGTGAATCACTTTTGTAGAATAAGTGATGTTCACTTTTACAATAATGTTACTTTAAATAGTGCGGCAATAAATTAAAAAACTTAAGTGACTCACTTTTTATTTTATTTTATTTAAGTGAGATGCACTTTTACAATAAAGTAACTTGAAAATAGAAATTGCATGCACTAAAAAGTAGCTTAATAAGACTTGAACTCAAGACCTATTAAGGAATAAAGCAACTTTAGACAAAATGAGCTAAGTTTAAAAGGTACGTAAAAGAATGGAAACAGGAAGGGGGCTTTGTTTTTTTTTTACTCTTCTCTCTCGTTCTCCGTGCTTGTTTTTTTTTTTCCTGCAAATCACAAAAAAAAACAAAAAACAAAAACAAAAAAACTGTTTCCACACAATGGGGTTAGAACTTGGTTACCTTACATGGAAAGTCTACCTTTTCAAGTTTTCTCATTGTTTTTGATTTGCTGTGATCGTAAAAGGTGCACAGCAAAGAGCATACGTAGCCGAGAAGACAAGAAAAAAAACTTTCTCTTTCTGTTTTTGATTCGCCACGATCACACAAGGTGCACAACAAAGAGCATACGCATCCAAAGAAGGAAACCGTCCGAGACTAAAACAATAAATATCTAATAATAAAACTAATAAAATATGAGAGATTTAAAAAAAATTAAACAAATCCGTCACTGTAAAATTATATTTTCAGATTTGCCGAAATGGGTGTTTCTGGATCAAACAAAAATGGATTTCAATGAAATGAAAACTATTTTCCAATGGAAACAGTGCTCCGGACGCAATGGAATAAATCCCATAGGCCACAAATGTATAGAAACTCCAGAACCAGAAACCCTTTCAAAGTTTCGGCAACACTAGTTCTAGATCTTGATCAAAACCGAAAGCGGCTCTTCATAAACACTATGATACCATGATCGGGTACACAGGGTACTCCCAAAAGACCATACACCTTGAGCAACTACTTCACACAAATAGATCACATATCAGCACATCGATGTTTGTCACTTGGTTAAAACCCTCAAGAAGGAAACAGTCCACACCCCAGCCAAATAGCTACTTAGAGCAATTTATTATGCAAAAGAAAGAAAGTTACATATGAGCTTCTCATAATAGATCAACTAGCCAAGGACCCTCCATGCTCTTTAAATAGAGATTATGGACCAATCAGGTGTTAAGCCATGGATCAATGGTAGGTATGCTATAAGAGAAGTTGAACCATCGGATCACTTTATTTCTAGAGCATATCGTGACCGTCAGATTATAATATTTACAAATGCATATTAATTCATACTAAAGAAACACACTTTACCTAACGAATATATTACACAAGTTGATCTTAACTAACTCCTAAGTGTCTAAATATCCTAACAAGTAATCTCTCTTGGGTTCTTTCTAGATAAATCCTTGGCCCTTTTTGTCGAGGTTAATATGATGATATCCTCTTATTTCAAGGCTTAATTATAATAGAAGTCAATGACTAGGCTATGGTATTTTAATTGGGCTAATTACGATGAAAATGGGAATCCCAATAGGATGCCATAGTTAAGACGATACTAAGACTGTGGCATCGAATTTAAGGTTTACTAACCATTCTCTTCCTCCCTCATGTGTTCAGTTTCCTGTCATTAAGCTGTGTTTAAGTCTCCTAAGTCTTCAACTTAGGAAATTAGATCGTATTTATTCCAAGGTTTTACTGGTGGGGCCTTGGCCTTGAGCTCCTAACCCGAAAACGAGTACAATATACATTCATAATTACAAATATTTAGGGTATACAAGGTAGATATTATATCCTTTCCCCCTTAGAATTAACACTGTCCTTGGTGTTACCTGTTTTCCCCAGCTTCGTCTCCATTCCTTATTCAGGTTCTCGTTGCTTGCTTCCGTATTTTTTAATATTTTTAGATTAATGGAATCAGGTCATCAACCTGCACGAAAAACATACATATGCATGTCTACAATATCAGCATTGATAACAATGTATAGCTCAGAATCGAACACTATTCCAACTTACATTGGTTCTATTCACCAATAAATAAACATATTACCTCATAGGAACGAGTTTACCTGTAGTGCATATCCTTTTTCCAAGTATTATTCCTCACAAGTGCCTTTCTATTCTCTCCGAATGTCCTCCATCCCAACAAGCATTCCAAGCTCTAACAGTACTCTGAGTATTGATCCAAGCTACCCAACACAAGGATGATACCCTTCTTCAGATGCATGTCCTACATGTGCTATTCACGGTGCTTCACCAAGCTGAGGCACTTCATTTCTTGCACACCATAACACCTAGAGGTTATTATCTTCATGGAGCCCCCACTCTCGTGACAGTCCTCTTACACAGTGTGAATGTGTGCAGATAGAGTCCTAACCAAAAATTCTTACATCCAGGTGTTGTACAGGAATAAACACCTTATAACTAAAGGTCTGGGGTTACCGACATACTCATGAAACTTGCAGGCAATTGACACTAGAATGCAGTAAAGGAAATAGGAGGATAGGAAAGACTCACCCGATACACGAAGGTTGATCCTAGCTTGTCCTCTTATGCTCTGCTTCTCCTCCAAAGTCTTCAGGGATGCTTCTCCTTCACCTGTCAAGAGCCAATCTTCCAAATACAAGATGATACATATATATAAGCAGGTTAGATAAATCATATACAGAGTGCTGAAACATAAGTATTTATCAAACCACAATATATGAGAGACATTCAAGACAGATATGGAAGAAGGATTCTCTCTATTAACAATAATGAAAGAGTTCAGATTACAACCCAATGCCTGAGAGAAGGACTCCTCTGTAGCCAAAGGATTCTGAGTTCCATTGCTCCAAAGACTTCTGTATAAACTCCACTAGCATAACTTTGCTCTCCAAGTGTATGTGATTAACACCCTCCCCAAGGCCTGTATTTATACTTGGTGAAATAAGGCAATTTCGAAGGTTGGGGAGGTTGAGACAGTTAAGGTGATTAAGGTTAAGTGCTTAACTAATCTCAAGTAATCGCGAGTTTTTATTTTTAATGTCAAAAGGATATGTACGTGAGTATCAATACTGGCAACTCGCGTATGACACGCGAGTTGCTCTAAGGGTAACCCGCGTACAAATCTGTACGCGAGCTGCAATAACCGACACTCGTGTATAACACGCGAGTTGCATATATAGAGAGTTGCGTACNATGGATGATAAATGTAGTTCATAATAAGCCCATCTATAGTGTTTTGGGCAACCCTCAATCCATAAATGTCCTTTTGTGTGCCAACATGAGGGATGTCGGCACTCGAACGGAGAGGTGCCATTCAAGTGGATAACACTAGGCATCCCCATAATGCATATTGGTTCCTAGCTAGCTGGGGGGAAATATGTACCTCTTGTCCACTTTCTTCATCACCAAATTCCTTGTGGTAACCACTTTATGTGCATGATATTTTCTCATATCTTTTGACTTATTACTATCATGGAGCCCTGGTTTTATTCATGGCCATAGTTCCGATGCCTGCCACAACTCCACAGGTGGTCAGTTTATCATATTATTGATTCCAATAACGTCAATATTTCAAAGTAAACTACTTACCATCATTTTGCATCTTAGCTACTTAAGTCATGTCTTACGTCGTTTCTTGTTCATCAAATATAAGAGCCTTTATACTAGTGCACTCTTTCTATATAACTAGAGGCATTATTGATTTTATGCACAACACATTTCATTATTCATCTTGGCTACACTGTAGCCCAAGTTTATAAGTAATCTAGTTCCATTTTTCATTACATAAATAACTTTAAAGAATTGTTGTCGTACTTAAGAGGATGTATGAAAGAGCAACAGTGCGCAACCCAATCTTGAGGATTCACTTGCATGCCAATTTTTTTACAATAGTTGTATCATTGCCATTAACCTGAACCTCTTTGCCACAACTTTAATATTCATGTCCTACCTTCACTTAGCATCTATTTAGTAAGCTAATGAAATCTACTCATACAACAATAATGAATTAATTCGCCATTCTTATAAGAAAATCACATTCTCTTTATAATAGTTACACAAGATAGTACTTTCCTTTAGAAACCAATTTATACTCACCTCTCTGATCATTCACTGTTATGCATAATCACAAAATAACCCTTTTCCAAATTTATTAATTTATGAACTATGATGATAGCAAGATCATAACAAAATGTAACTCTTCCTTAGAATTATATCCATTTAAGATTCAAGGTTGTATGCTAGTGACGTGCACACATATAGGAGGGATATCAGAGGTCTGGTCCAACTAATTCCCCATATTTTCTTTATGGGCCAAATCTTGAGAACTGGTAGTTTCTTCGACCTATGATCTAATATGCCCAACCAAGACAATTTGTTTTACTTATAAACAATTGTTCACATTTAATATAATGTTAGTGTTTATACATTTGTAACTTTAACAATACTTAACATTCATTTGACACAATGTACTTTTTATGCATGCATTTTGTATAATCCTAATAATAAGTGCTTTAAACATAGTTACCCTTTTTGCATCACTTATCTTCCTAGTTAGATCTGATACATGAAAACTTTAGCTACTCTTCGCGAGAGTTTAGGGGAAATGTATTTACTCCTTCCTTAAGTGATCAACTTATCAAATTCCATCTAGTAGCTACCTTGTTATCTCCTAAGAGATTCTACTACTTTTCTTTTTGAGAAAAATATGTATAAAGAAGTTTTATATATTTTCCTAACATGAGGGGACCTCTAAATCGAGTTGAAACATATCCTCATGAGCCACTTACATTTATTCATTGCTAGTAGCGAACCCTTAAAAGGGGTCTAGAAAACTTAAATCTAGATTCAATCCTCACCAGTTCTTTATCCATCCTATATTTTAATGATAATGACGTAACCCTTTCCATGCCAGTCCTTACAACATCATTCAGCATGCTTTTCCAAGGCGACCTATTCCACTATATATGTAAGGCCATTAGTGGCTAGTTCAAACTATTAATGTAGGTTCTAAGATCACTTCTTTCAGCAATTCAAACTTCCACATTACTATTCATCCTAGAAATTACCATGATAATTTCATCGACCCTGAGTTTGTTTATGAAGGCTTCTATACCTCACTAAAACCTTTTTTTTTGCAACACAATAGAGATGAAACAATCGTCTTAGCAATGCGTAAAACATCTCCGGAGTAAAAGAAGTAGCAAGATACCTATGTACTTATCTCGTTGGCATTTAAGTGGCGAAAGTAATGGGACATCTTCATTGTAATTTTGAGAAGTTGTTCCATTTTCTCCTGCATCACTACAAGGTCAGCTAATATATAATTATCCGTGGTTGGTACATCTTAAGGTACCTATGTCGTAGATCAATGTGAACTTGTTGATTCCTGTTATATCAAAGCAAAATCGATCCTCAGTTCCTAAAACATAATATCTAAGATCATTTTGAGCCCAAATAGGCCCGAGTGCTTCAAGCTCACTATGATACCATATGTAACATACCTGTATTACCTCAAAGAAAACTATGAGAAAATGGAGTAAGCTTTCTATTTCACTGTTAATCAAATGAAAACGTATCAAACTCAAACATTTACATCATCATAGATAAGGAGATCATCAATATAACAAAAGGAAACACATCAAGGCACATAAAATAATACACATCAAGGGCACACATAAACGAGACCAATGTACGTGGTTTACCCCAACCTTGGGGTTATGTCCACCAAAAGTTAGCCCAACTTCTTTATTTATAAATCCACCTATGAAGTTATACAATCTACATCTTAAATGATGCGTCACTCCTTTCACTTTCTCTTAGTTCCTCATATAATCAATGGGAACCCATACATTATCAACCCGAGACCCACATAAGCATGTAGTCCCAACTATCATGAAATTGAGACCTAAAGCAATAAATATGGTTTTCCTTAAATACAAGCATAGTTAATGGAACCGAAATCCATCATTGCATAAAAATTTCATAACTATAAAACCTTTTTATGCACATATTAAATTAGCCACAATTATTTTAATTAGTTTTTACGACCACATCAAAAATCTATTTACCACTTTTACCTTTCTTCGTACTCCTATAGGACATCACACTCCATACCTTTCCAGCAGTTTATATTATCTTACTACCTGTTTGGATAAAACATGAATCCGAGTTCATAAGGATAAAATATCATTTAGCAACTGAAATTCCCAATCGCTCAGTGGAGTGCAACAATCCCCAAACCCTAGGTCAATTCCTAAGAGAGACACCACCCCATCGACTTCAAGAAAACCCAAATTCTTATCAAAGTAAGAAGGTTACTTCCTCCAAATACCAACCCTTATATTTCGATGCACGGAACATAGTATTTGGGATAACCCCAAGCATTCCATTTCTATTATAAAAAGGAAGAGGGTTTAACTACTTAGATCAAACAATCTATTTACCTTTCGAGTTGATCTCACGTATAGTGGTAGATCCATAATCATGGTTCGATGAAGGCATCAGGAATAACCAATAGAAAAGGAAGGGGTTTAGTTTTATCAAACGTTGCAAAACATTTTAGATCGAGATCCGATTCTCCTCCTACTTCAGTTTACCATGCAGATTTTAGACCTAGATTTTGCAAAAACACATATATGGAAATATGTACAATCGACAACACAGAACTTGGACCCCTGGATTCACATCCTACTAGTTCGGCTATATGCGATTTCACTAATTACCATGCCTATTTCACCTATGTTTGTAACTCACAACTTGGTCTATGTACTCAACCACGCAAATCTTGGATTTTCTGGATTCTTATCCTACTATTTTAGGCCTACAAATTATACGCAGAGGTATCATTTTACCTATGTGAAATATCTATATAGCATCTCTGAAAACTATAGATTGTAGTAATGGCCAAAATATGTAGTAGGCTTAGATCTACATGTCTCATGCAAAGGGTATCATGCAGGTCTAGTTCAAAATTAAAACATGAAGACGATTCTGAACCAACATGCAGAGGCAGATTATAGATCTAATTTGAATCAAAACTTAAAGCGATTTCTAAAACCCATACACAGAGGTATAGTGCAGATCAAGTTTGAAATCATAACCTAAACATCCTGAACCAACATGCGGATGTACATTGCAAAGCTAGATTCAATCAGACGCGTGCAAGGGATAACCCACTAAGTATACCCAAAACATAGGCGTCTTATTTCAAAACCCACACCAGGGTTCTAATGTTGTGGATCAAGTCGTCGTCAACATGGGAAAGGATTTAACATGCATGCCAGGTAATTTCAAACAAAGGGGATTCAGGATCAAAATCAATCCACAAGTAGACAAAGGCAAATCATAGCTAAAAAAAAACACTGGGGTTTGGATCCAACCGATCCACCACAGGACAAGGCAAAAGAAGGTTGGAATAAACGTTGGGTTCAGATCCAACTGATCCACGACATGACAAACCAAAGAATCTTGGAATAAAAGTTGGGTTCAGATCCAATCGATCCACCACAAGACAAACCAAAGAAGCTTGGAATAATACGGCGGGGATTCAGATCCAACCCATCCACAAGAAAACAAGGTAAATTGTAGATTGGGATGAACTGAATGGAGTTAGGTGTCTAACAATCCCCAACACATAAATAGAAAACACAGCTTGGATGAAATCCTTTCGAAAAATCGCCAGGCTTTTAGAACATAAAAATTCCACTTCAGAAAACAACATACAGGTCAAACACGCAGGCATCACAGGATTCATGGGTTTTGATCCAAAACGCAGGCATGGGGAATTCTTAACATACCTTAACCTCGTACCGCACGACCTGGGATCGAAGGTTTATTCCAGGAACAAACACCCTTTGAGAGACCCATGCTGCTTCCAACTGAACTTGTTTTTCGGTGCAATGGGACCCTTCCCAATGCCAAACTTATTACCATGCATACGACAAACCTAACTCTCGTATTGGTTTTTTCTCTTGCAAGTCATGGAGCAGGTTTTTGGGAACCCCTAAGGTGGAGTATGCATTCTACTTATAGCGTGTTGTGGACCGCCTTCATAGCTTGGATTCCCCACTATACTTGGGATTTCCTCCCCCTACTCATTTATTATGTTTCTATTTCTAAAGATGTGTCCACCTAATCTACAGGGATATGTTTTGGAAATACCTGACAGGTAAATTGAAGCCCTCAGTAAACTATCCAAAAGGATCTTCTTAAATCTGTCGGTTACCCATTAAAGCATCCCTTAGCTTGCTTGCATGTGTGCTCACTATCATGTGGCTATTTCGATACTAAATAATGAACAATATCAAGAAAAATATTTTCATGGGCAAATAATTATTGCCCATCCATCAGCAAGCCTTATCGCTTGCTTCAATGAGTTATTATTATTTTTTTGCTTACGTGCATGTTCTTCAGCATCAACATATTACACATGCAATTGTCATGCCATCATTCATATGATGATCAAGTTAACAAATAAAGGACTATGTTGGCAATTATTTTCAATTGCCATAGTATATATATGTATATCGATATATACCTATCTCTATATATAATAAACTATAACAAATAAGCATGCTCATCTAGGAGCTAGCCATTTAGCCCTATGATTTCCTTCTAAGCTTGGCCTACGGGACTAGGAAGCATGATCCATGCTAGCCCACATACTTAAATTTCTATGAGTCCACAAAACTCATATGCCCACAATGCCTAAAGGGACTAAAGGCATGACTTTGTAGAACCATGAGAAATGAAGATCGACCAAGATGAATGAACAACCCTTGGCATGTAAGGGATTACATTTAATATTACATTCTGACGGATACTTCAAGGCCAACCAACAGTGTTATATGCATGCACATCAATAATCTCTCTTGGGTTCTTTCTAGATAACTCCTTGGCCTTTTTGTCGAGGTTAATATGATGATACCCTCTTATATCGAGGCTTAATTATATTAAAAGTCAATTACTAGGCTATAGTATTTTAATTGGGATAATTACAGCGAAAATGGGAATCCCAATAGGATGCCATAGTTAAGACAATACTAAGACTGCAGCATCGAAATTAAGGTTTACTAACCATTCTCTTTCACCCTCATGTGTTCAATTGCCTTTCGTTAAGCTGTGTTTAAGTCTCCTAAGTCTTCAGCTTAGGAAATTAGATCGTGTTTATTACAAGGTTTTACTGGTGGAGCCTTGGCCTTTGAGCTCCTCACCAAAAAACAAGTACAATATACATTCATAATTACAAACATTTAGGTTATACAAGGGGGATATTACATTTCCATTAAGGGATTTGGGTAGTTCTAAAATGTGTTATTTAGTCTAAATATGATCACCGTGATTACTAAAATGAGATAATTACACAATCTATAATTTTCAAACATGATTTTTACCAAATTTACTTAAAACAAATGGCAAGAATGGCAAGATATACATTTTGTCTTTAACCTAAAACATATGCTACGTATCATTGTCATGTTGTTTAACCATGTACATCAACATGAATAGCCCTCTTTCCTATCAAGGTTAACTTTGAATTTGGTGACGTGGATTTATGAGTAAAGGGCTAATATATATCAAACTCTTTTTTACATAAAATTGTAATAAGAATTTATTTATACTTATTTATAATGATAAAAATACCAATTAAGAAAAGGAATAAATAAAGTTTATTATCTTTCATTTTAAAAATAT
The DNA here is from genome assembly GCA_001517045.1 of Pseudotsuga menziesii. Lineage (NCBI taxonomy): Eukaryota > Viridiplantae > Streptophyta > Pinopsida > Pinales > Pinaceae > Pseudotsuga > Pseudotsuga menziesii. The sequence continues at coordinate 156,265 of LPNX010712659.1, read as the reverse complement.
TTATAATAAAACATGTTTGGATTTTTTCTTTCTTTAAATGTCTTTAAAAAATATACAAATTTGTAATCTAAATTCACATGAGAGTCCAACATTACAAATTATTTTTGTCCATTGGGTTGAAGATACTTTCTTCTTATATAATTATGTTGTCTGCAGATTGTTTGTATTTTTCTATTGTGGCTATATTGCATGGAGTTTTTTTAGTAGTTTATCAATTAATTGTGATTGAAAATGTCCATATCTTTTCATTTAGTAGAAGACATAAAGTAGATGTCAAGCCTCATGTAGTGAGCCTGTTACAAATATGGAGAAGATTTATGAAAAACGAGTAATAATGAATGTATGCCAAGGATGTTATCATGCATATGAGGTAATTTGATGGCTGACATTTGCTTTAGTGTCAAATATAGAAGAGCTACTGCAATTGATGGGATTTGAATCCACTATCTCTAAGATCCAACAATGCACAAATCAAGTCCCTAACCAAATTGAAGCTGACCTTGATATTGACTTAGACAAAAACCAATTAACTTGAAATTAACAAAATTTAATTCCAAATAGTTTAGAATGTGGTTGAAACAATCAATGCATGTGAGCTATTGATACTCTTTGATAGAGCGAGAGGCCTAACATCTATGATTCTTGTTCCCTTATTTGATTGGAAATGGATTTTGAAAGGGTTTCTTGGAGCAACCCTCCTTTTAACTTGGGGAGATATCTTCATGAGCATTAATGTTGAACCTAGTGCAATTGTTTGGGTCAACAATGGATAAACAAGAAAGTTAATGGTTGGGTTTGTCTCTTGCATGTTCGATGTCTTGAACATATAACTGCTTTATGTTTGAGGATGCTTGACTATGTTTGACCATATTTCACAATGATTGATCATATATAACTGTGTTTGACTATGAATGACTATAGGCAAGCATAGTCAAACCTTTGTCACTTGTATAAAGTCAAATAGTCAACCATGACTGACTATAGTTGAATATGGTTTTAACTAAGGTTTATTTTGGTTGCCATGGTCTTGAAGGGTTATGTTATATTGTGATATTCATTCATGCTTATGTCTCATTGCGACATTCATCTTGGTTGAATTTTGTTGAATCAATACATTTTTTAATGGTTATGTCGTATTGCAGCATTCATCAATGGTTATGTTACATTATGACATTGCATTGATCTTAGATTATGTATGTCGAATTAATACATTCCCAAAGTGTCATGTTGCATTGTACTGTTCATTAAGGGTTATGTGAAATTGAGTGTGTTGGCCATAGTTGGTTATCATTAACCATGTTTTGACTATGGTTGAGTTTAGTTACGCATGGTTAACAATGGTTTATTTTGGTTGACCATGGTTTAATATAGTTGACCATGGTTGCGAGCTAAAAGTTGTGTATCATGTATTCCGATAATTCCAACTACATCCCTATGCATACCATACTATACCCACAAAAATGGAAGAACATATCCTTACCATACCATACTCTCGAAATAAAAGAACAAACTAACTCAGAAGGAATGGTCTAGTACAGTGCACTCACTCATTAGTTTTGACTTTGCCATGGTTGTCGGCCTACTCTTCCAAGACATGGAAGGTGAAGGTGAAGTTTAGGATGATAACTTTAGGAGAAAGAGACAACGTGCAAATTGAGAAAAGGATTGGCAACAACAATTGTCCGCAATTGATTCCACGTTTCAACAAAATTAAAACCAAAAGTTTCTCTAAAATAGAAAAGGGGTAGTACATTTCAACTTCCATTCACCTTAAAACAAATACAAGGATTGACAGGACTTACTGTTATCACTATTAACTAAACTGGGATCTCCTTATATTATTAGATGACAAGAGTCTCTTAAAATATGTAAGGAGAAAAGAATGAGAAATGAGTATTTGATAAACGTGATTGATTTCCCCGGGCACATTGAATTGTCATTAGAGGTCAAGCAACCAACATAATCACATATGGTGCATTAGTGTCGGTATATTGTGGTAGAAAGTAGCAGTAAGCTAGTAACCCTATAAATTATTCATGAATTATGTGGACATCCATTCACTATGATTCCTTAATAAAAAATTTATTCACCATAAATAAATTGAAATGTTACGAGAATGATTAAAAGGATCTGCTCTGAATCCAACACTGAAATCCTTTGTTGGAAAAACAACTTTTCCTTGGAATCCCTCAGTGGAATCGCAACCAACACACATGAAAACATCCTTGCCAGAATCCAACAAATATATTATGTTATTGATCGATCTTGTGTGATTCATGTTCTTTTTATGTTTTGGCTTGATTTAAAGATGCAACATGGTGAAATTGTGATCCGGCTGAACCATGAAGGGAACTATGATTTCAATATGAATCACATTGAATTTATTTCCACGAAGCAAAAATGGAGACCCTTTGCTAAACGATCAACCTCTTGATTTGGAGGGAAAATTTTAAATGAGAAGTATGTCCATTGACAAAAATTGGTAGTTCTCCTCGATTTGTTAAACATGTGGAAACCCATTCTAAAGTTATCATTTATAATAAATATACCTCGCACACCACAAAACGGGGAACGCAAACGGTGAAGGGTGTGTGCAAGAAGTTAAGGGTCTCTTTTGGCGCATTAGATGCAATGCAAAACTGAAAAAACAGACATCCATCAACTTGCATGGATATTTTGAGACACTTACACAATGAATCTTGCGATCAGTAAAAAACAAGAAATGTAGGAAATTGAATGACCTTTCCAAATATATATATTTTTTCTATTGAAAATGTTGTTAACTATCTAAAGTTAGGTAAATTTTAACAGGCACTTTTTATTTTTGTGACAAATTATAAGGTATATGTTTTTGTGGGTGCAATGTCTGAGTGTCTAAATGATGGAATAAACTTATGAAAACCGATATACATATAGAGAACATATAGGACTAGTGCACGACTATTTTTCCAATAATAAAAATCATTTTTTTAATTTTTTTTTTTAATTATCTAAGAGATCAAACCTCAAAAATGGTACATCATTTGTGGGTGCAGTGTTTGAATGTCTTAATGCAATTATTTGGAAATGGGTTTTTTATAACATGTAGAGATTGGTGTTATTTAGTGCACCATACAATTTTTTTTTTAAATGGTTGAGAAATGAAAGAGATATGGACGAAACACTACTAGTGTGTTTTTTGAGTTGAGGAGTGATGACAGAAGATAAATAAGAAAAAAATAGAAAAAATTATGTATTCTTGTTAAATTTTACATATTTAGAATCTGCAAAAAAAACCATATCTGTTTCTAAAATCTCATAAAAAATTGAGGTGTGCAGCATAATCAGACGAACCGCTAAACACGAGCATATTGAAAATTTGGATATAATGTTGAATTAGCCATGGTTGATCATACTCCAAGGCACAGGCATGTTGAATCCGAAGAAAAGTACAAAGCAGACACATAGGCATAGGAATTCCATGAAAGCATGGGTGGAGGCTCGGCCTTATCATTTGGAGGGAATAAATTTTTGAATTTAAAAAAACCGCGTACGCATTATATACAAACAAAACACGTACGCGTTATAGAGAGACAAAATGTGTGCATGTTATGTTCAAACAAATCATGTGCTCGATTTGTAAAACCAAAAAAATATCCTTCATCATCATCTTCAACTTCATCATCATCACCATCATCTTCAAGTTCATCATCATCATCATCACCATCAACATCGTGAACATCATCATCATCATCACCGTCGTCATCATCATCATCATCACCTTCCTCATCATCTTCATCATCATCACCATTGTCATCATCATCATCATCATCATCAACATGATCATCATCTTCATCATCATCACCATTGTCATCATCATCATCATCATCATCAACATGATCATCATCTTCATTATCTTCATATTCATGTTCATCATCATCATCATCATCATCACCTTCCTCATCATCATCATCATCCCCATCGCCATCCTCATCCTCATCATCCTCATCCTCATCGTCATCATCAGCTTCATCATCACCATCATCATCATCATCATCATCATCAACATGATCATCATCATCACCATCAACATCATGAACATCATCATCACCATCGTCATCATCATCATCATGAACATCATCGTCATCACCATCGTTGTCATCATCATCATCATCATCATCCTCATCATCATCACCTTCCTCATCATCAACATCACCATCACCACCATCATCATCATCAACATCGCCATGATCATCATTATCATCTTCATCATGTTCATCTTCATCATTGTCATCTTCACCATCATCACCTTCATCATCACCATCGTCATCATCATCATCACCATTGCCATCATTGCGATCATCATCATCATCATCATCAACATTATAACCATCGTCGTCATTGTCATCATCATCACCATCATCATCACCTTCATCATCCTTATCATAATCATCACCATCAACATCATGAACATCATCATCATCATCCTCATCATCATCATCATCACCTTCATCATCCTTATCATAATCATCACCATCAACATCATGAACATCATCATCATCATCCTCATCATCATCATCATCATCTTCATCATCATCATCATCATCACCTTCATCATCACCATCGTCATCATCATCATGATCACCATTGCCATCATTGCCATCATTGCCATCATCACCATCAACATCATTGCCATCATCATCATCATCACCATCAACATCATGAACATCATCATCATCATCCTCATCATCATCCTCATCATCATCACCATCAACATCATGAACATCATCATCATCACCATCGTCATCATTATCATCATCACCATCGTCATCATTATCATCATCACCATCGTCATCATTATCATCATCACCATCTTCATCATCATCCTCACCATCATCATCCTCATTATCCTCATCCTCATCCTCACCTTCATCATCATCATCCTCATAATCATCATCACCATCAACATAATGAACATCATCATCATCACCTTCATCATCCTCACCTTCATCATCCTCATCATCATCATTCTCATCATCATCATCTCCAACAACATCATGAACATCATCATCATCATCCTCATCCTCATCATCATCATCACCATCACCATCACCATCAACATCATCTTCATCTTCATCATCATCATCATCTTCATCACCTTCATCATCACCATTGTCATAATCATCATCATCATCACCTTCACCATCATCATCACCATTACCATCATTACCATCATCATCATCATCATCATCACCATCAACATCATCAACATCATCCTCATCCTCATCCTCATCACCATCAACATCATCATCATCATCATCATTCATCATCATTCATCATCACCATCAACACCGTGAACATGATCATCATCACCATCAACATCATGAACATCATCATCATCATCATCATCATCATCATCACCATCACCATCATCATCATCATCCTCATAATCATCATCACCATCAACATAATGAACATCATCATCATCACCTTCATCATCCTCACCTTCATCATCCTCATCATCATCATCTCCAACAACATCATGAACATCATCATCATCATCCTCATCCTCATCTTCACCATCACCATCACCATCACCATCAACATCATCTTCATCTTCTTCATCATCATCATCTTCATCATCACCATCGTCATAATCATCATCATCATCACCTTCATCATCATCATCACCATTACCATCATTGCCATCATCATCATCATCATCATCATCATCATCTTCGTGGGTAGACTCCTTCTTGATCCTTCCACTTCATCATCTTCTTCATTCATGACTTCATCATTTCTTATCCAAATGCTCAAGATGGATAAGAGGTTCTTCAAGAATTGAGTCCTTCATATTCCTCATCGCTTGAGGGATCTTCTTTCGATGGTGAGAGCTTGATCTTCAGTTGCTCCCATCTTCTCTTCTCTTATTATGAGTTGAGCTTCTTCTTCTTCCCAGAGTCTATTGAAAGTAATCACTTTCTTCTGACACACATTCCTTGAATGAATGAATCCCATGATCATGGGAGGCCATTTAGGGTGGCTATCACAACTTCTGCATTCTCCACTTCTTCTTCTGCCGCTTCAAGTTGTTCTTTGATTTGAGAGACCCTTGTAAAGTATGACTGTATGGTCTCTGCATTCTGGACCTTCACATTCTTCAACTATTTTCTCAAAGTCATATTCTGATTTATGTTCTTCCCTTCAAATAGCTTGGTCAAGGAATCAAACATCTCTTTCGGTGTCTTTATGGAAGACACTTGTGGTACAAGTTGATCCATGATTGAATCATCAATGATCTTCTTAGCCTTGACCAAGTTCTTCTTGTGTAAGCCTTTTAGCCTCATCTCCCTCTGGAACTGGAACCTCTCTACTTATGTAGGTGTCCAATTCATTTTCTTCAGAGAGATCATATACTTCCATGCTTGGAAGTTGTCAACTTCACCAAGATTATCATCAAGCTGATGTGATATATCACTTTGAAATGAGAACCTCGAATGAAAATAGAAAAAGATTAGATCTTACCGATTTGAGGTGTCCGTCCTGGTTCCAGAGCTAGCTGATCTAGGGTTTGTCAGAGAAACCCTAATTTTCATAACTTGGAATATTTCAGATCTGATTGGATAGAAATATATATCTCTTCAAGTTGAGTTTTCCAATGTACTCCTTTTCTGAAAATAGTCGAGGGAAGCTCCCAGAACATGAAGCCCTAGTTTTCCAATTTCTTCTGCAGAAATGCCTGATACTGTTTCTGTGGTATATCTGAAATTACTACTCCTCTGTGTCTAAACATTTATAAGTAGGTAGCCTCACATGTTCCTATTCCAAAACCATAGGTTTCATAATAATTGGCTTAACCAATTGGGACTTATGAGTGTTTTCCCAAGGTGACCTGTTTCAGGACTATTGAGCATAGCGAAGTTGTACAGACTTCCACGTGTCACTGTTTTATATTCTCGGTATGAAACTTGGACCACAAAAATTAAAGTCTATGCCCTTTCTATAAAATCTTCAGAAATTTCATTTGTATCTTTGTAGCCCGAGATATAGCAATTCTCCCCAGGTGTCCTGTTTGGGGATGAATCCTGGGAGAGGATGGAACCCTAACGTGGAGGAATCATATCTCCTAGAATATAGTGAATATGAGGCTAAAGTTTGGACACAGTGTAAATCAGGTGTTTATCTTCATCTTGTGAAATTTTTAGCTCCTGATCCTTCTCCAATCCTGTGATATAGAGAATGTACCAAAACTTATCAGTTTTAGTATTTTAGGGTTTTTCCAGCTCGGGGTCAAACTAGGGTTTGACATTCACGGAGTTTCACCAAACCAAAAATATCAACCCAGGTCTCTAAACTTCGATTTTTTTGAGGAGAGAAATCCTTTGTCGGGCTCACTCAAAAATTCCTCCTTTGTAAGAAGCCCTAATTTCCCGCACCAAAAACTGAAAATGTCCGGAATCGAATTCCGTTTCGACAGAAAGATGCGCCCTTCAATGGAGAATCAACCTAGAATACTTTTGCTAATGGATTGTGGAGAGAGACCCAAAAATTAAGTGTTAGGATTATTAATCCTCCCTTGTCCAAATTTGGTCATATGTCTAAATCGGGAGTCATGTCTAAATCGGGAGTCCATCCAGTCTATTTATAGTCATTAACACCATTGAGTCCACTTGACCTAATTGGGGCACATGTTTTAGTTACTAAAGTGTGGGGAACACTAATTGAGGCTCACTGCCACTTATTGCACTTGATTGCATAAGTTTAGGAGTCTCGTAGATCAATCCCTACAATTTAGGAAGCCACTGGGAGTGCCGAAACCAACCAAGGTTAGTTCACTTCAATTAATGACTAGTCAAGCTAAGTTAGGAGTCAGTTACATTCAGTTATAGTCCTCTACATTCAGTTCGCACTAGGTTTACTTGACTGCACACATGTGTGGCGCATCTGTCACCTACCACAGTTAGTTAACCATTAGTCAACACTAAATGTAACACTTGAGTTGTGTTTTAGAGCTCTGATGAACTCTGGTTATGGTTTAGACAAGGACAGTTAACTATTGGGTCCTCCGATAGTGATTTAGACAAGGTCTTGGTTACCTACAGTCAAGTAGAGTCTAATCAATTCGAACTTCCTCATGTGGATTCGAATTGCTTGTGGCTATTAAATCCATTGTACTTCATTGTAATTATCTATCTAATTACTCTTTGATTAATGAAAAGCATTCACAGCTGCAAGCCATTTTTGCACTGTTTCATTCTTCAATAACTGAGTAAATTGTGTGATCTATCATGTGAGTTGTGTGTTTGTCTACAGATCTATGTGCTCAATTTAATATGGTATCAGAGCCTCGACGGACAAGGCACTTCTCCTCCTCATATCTGCTACTGGATCATTTTTTGTTTTGCAGGTACAACTTCGAAATGATTTCATCTTTGATGAGATAAGGCCTCTGTTGGGTGTCTATTGGGCTCGGTAAAGAGTTTTTTAGTAATATTAATTGGCTGAATAAAAGTGATGGAGCTTTTGGAACAATAGCAATAGGTCTTTCTCCTAGCTTGTGCTACCTCGTTAGATCTATTGAAGACCCGAAGGAACTCTGGACAAGATTGGATAGAACCTTTGGAATGACTTATGAGGATCATAATAGCACTTTGGAGAGAACATCCAACACCATAAGCATCCTTGATCCAAAAATATCATCCTCCACTCTCTCTGATGAAGTTGTTCAAGATAAAGAAGAAGCAGAAGCTTCTACACAGTCAATTCGAATTGAAGACAGTCTCCATGCAGTGACTCCTTCTCCTGATGCTCCGGAAGTTCATGAGATCTCTGATATTTCATATTCTCATATTGCTAAAATAGAAGAATACATTCTAATCTCTGATATTGAAGAAAAATTCTGCTGCACTTCCATGCAAACATTCATCGGTGATTTTCCATTAAATTCTGTGCAAAATTTACCAGTAATTGCTTTCGAAAGTGAAGAGAAATTTGATTTTTCTCCCTCTAATGTTGCTGATGGTGTGAAAATATGTGATACCTTGGATATTTTGGAAGAAATATCAGATTACCAGAGTGATCCATTCGCTCCCCATGATCTATATTTTCCAGCAAATTCCTGCAGGATTGCATGCACCAAAATTCAGAATTTTGAAGAAGAAGAAAGCTGTGCATCCACCGTCTTGGTTAACCATTTATTTGAATCTGATATTAACCTTATTGGATATGATATGATCTTATTTAGATCTGATCTGATATTGCTTGGTTTAATATATCAAATTCATAATCTTTCAATACCGCTTGTAGCTGTTCTCACCAACGGTGTGAAGAAACAAGTACCGCAAGTCTCCTACAAAACTGTTGCTGGGGATTTGATTCCATTTCACAGTTGTGGATCTATTTTGAACCTATTTAGATCTGATTTAATTTCTGATCTGATATTATTTGGTTCATATTTTAAAATCCAAAAGCATTCAGTCATGCTTGTAGCTGCGCTCACCAATTCCGGTGTGAAAAATCAAGTACTGCACTTTCTCTTCAAAACTGTTGATGGGGATTTGGTGTTATTTTCCTCATATGAGGTTGCTGATATTTTATTATGTGATTCATTATCTATTTCAGAAGCTATATCAGACTATGGATCTCAAGCATTCACTCTCAACATTCCCAGTGCTTCTCTACCATTGATCACATGCTCATCTCCTCACAGAACTAGTAAAGAGGAAGATTTTCTGCATCCGCCTGGACACCTGCTCCTAACACTTGGGGCTGTTCTTACCACTCATGGTTTTCTGTTCATGGGTGCAACATATTAGTTTCTTGAGTGTTCCTCACATTCTCTGAATTCTCAAGAACCTTTTCTCACTTTTCAGTTGACTTCAGTTGCTCTACATGGGTCCAGTCTTCATCCGACAGCTGTCTATATTTCTGATTTAGTTGAGCATATCATTCTTCTTCCAAAGAGGAAGATTCCCCTAGACATAATGATGGAGAGGTTCACATGCCAGTCCCCAAGATACCTGTGCATAGAAGAACTAGATTGATCCTGATTCTACCTGCTTAATTAGAAGGGTTTTTTTTTTCCCAAGTGATTTTTCCCCAGCACCTTGTTTTTGAGCAGTTACCTTACTTTACTTGATGTAATGGGTGACCTATGGTCTTAGTTACCAGGGCCCATAGATTTTCCAAGTTAGCATTCAGGGGGGGTGTTAGGATTATTAATCCTCCCTTGTCCAAATTTGGTCATATGTCTAAATCAGGAGTCATGTCTAAATCGGGAGTCCATCCAGTCTATTTATAGTCATTAACACCATTGAGTCCACTTGACCTAATTGGGGCACATGTTTCAGTTACTAAAATGTGGGGAACACTGATTGAGGCCCACTACCACTTATTTCACTTGATTGCATAAGTTTAGGAGTCTCCTAGATCAATCCCTACAATTTAGGAAGCCACTGGGAGTGCCGAAACCAACCAAGGTCAGTTCACTTCAGTTAATGACTAGTCAAGCTAAGTTAGGAGTCAGTTACATTCAGTTCTAGTCCTCTACATTCAGTTAGCACTAGGTTTACTTGATTGCACACATGTGGGGCGCATTTGTCACCTACCACAGTCAGTTAACCATTAGTCAACACTAAATGTAACACTTGAGTTGTGTTTTAGAGCTCTGATAAACTCCGGTTATGGTTTAGACAAGGACAGTTAACTACTGGGTCCTCCGATAGTGATTTAGACAAGGTCTTGGTTACCTACAGTCAAGTAGAGTCTAATCAATTCAAACTTCCTCATGTGGATTTGAATTGCTTGTGGCTATTAAATCCATTGTACTTCATTGTAATTATCTATCTAATTACTCTTTGATTAATGAAAAGCATTCACAGCTGCAAGCCATTTTTGCACTGTTTCATTCTTCAATAACTGAGTAAATTGTGTGATCTCTCATGTGAGTTGTGTGTTTGTCTACGGATCTATGTGCTCAATTTAATAGTAAGAATCCCTAGCTTCTATAGCTGCACAATGTCTTCTTCTCAGGTTAGCTCTGATACCATGTTAGATTTTTATCATTCAAGCTAGCATTATTTTAGGATCTTATCTGAGAGAATAATATGCACAGCAATAAACACAAGAGACAAGAGACCCAAATAATTTTCCTCGGGGAAACCATAAAGGAGAAAACCCTGCAACTTCCTCAAAGACAGAATGAGCACCAATGGCAGCAGTAAAACCTGAAAACATAAAGCTGATCTCCACAGATTCTCTCTCTCTCTCTCTCTCTCTCTCTCTCTCTCTCTTGAGAGAGCTACTTCTCTCTCACTCATGCACCCCAATGACTGAGTGTGTGTGTTATATACAGAGAGGCTCACTCTCTATTTATATCCTTTCATTCACTTAATGTCCACTTTAACATTTTGGCCCCACTTAACAATTACTTACTTGAGCTGAGATCTCTAGGAGAGTCTAATAACCCTATTGCCCCACAACTGTGGGGAATTTTCCCTCCGATCAACAAGGAGGGTTAACCTTAACACAACTGTGGGGACTTTTCCCTCCAATCAACAGGGAGGGTTAAACTTGACACAACTATGGGGACTATTGCCCCAACTTACAATGGAGGGTTAACCTCAATGACTTTACATGACTCGTTACATTATTGAATCTCCCGATTGAAACATCGGGGCATGACATGACTCAACTAAATTATAGATACGTCCCGAAATAAACATTGGGGTACAATCAATAAGATATACAAGTGAATACATTCCGAAGTTACAAATACATCAACAATCATGTCCAAAACTCATTCAGGCGTTGGGAAGACTTAACTTAGGGTATTTTGCATAAATAACACATACAAAATATAAACACAAGAGAGACACACATATACGTGGTTCACCCATAACCAAGCTCTACATCCACCAAATATTGTTAATATTTCTGTTAATTATTCAAGGTAAACGTTACAAATCTGCACTGCAACTAGTGAAATCCATCTTCCTTATCCTCAAATATCTCACATAGAGGAGAATATGAACTTACTAATTATCCTTATTCCTAGGCCTTCCTTTTAAACATAATTCCATCTAATATAATTTAAAACCTTCTCACTAAATTATAACTATAAAAAAAATATCATTTAAATATTAAAGTCTACACCCTTAAATATGAAAGCCAAGCTTCCAATGAACTCATCAAAACTCAGTCTCTACTAGTAAAGGAAGATAAATGGGTTGGTTCGCTTAATAATTGAACCACGTTTGTATTAAACAAAACTACCACCATTATCTAAATCAAGAACCACCTAATATATAATGGAGTGGCTTTCTTAGAATAATTCATTCTCTTTTCTTCTAAATAATTATTCTTATTATTTAAAAATAATAGTCTATAATTCATTCGAAACTTTTCCATAAAGAGTTTAACAAGACTTGTAAAGGATACTTCACAAATTCTATTAATCAATGGTTTGAGTCTTTAAAGAGTTATTTCCCTTGAGATAAAGAATCTACTTTTTTTTCACTTTATTGTTTCACAAAAGGGAAGTGACAATCTACCAAAAATGTAAAATTGAATAAAGTTATAAACTCGATCTACAAACTCATTTTTTAATAAAGCTATAAACTTGATCCACTAACTCAGATGATGAAGTGTATTGTAATTTTAAATAATAAAAATCCAGTGAAATACCAAAATTAAAACTTCCTGCACACCCTTCATCACCTTCAATGACATATAATAGAAGAAAATATCGAGTGGCCAAATCACAAGACCACTACAAACTTCTCCTTTCTCGATTTTTATTAATAAATTTCTTTATAAATGTTAGAGAAAATAGCACTTATGCCTATACATTTTCTTTTCATCTTTCGACCTACTCTAATTTTTAACATTAGTAAATTCTGTGTGATTTTCTGGCTCATGAGGCATTTATAGTTGGAATATTTTAATGTACAACTTGGCATAACCAACAATATATCTATCCTTCCTTACAAGGGTTTATAGATATTAAAGAGTAATATTTCTTTTCTAAGGTCTTATTTAACCATACAGTAATAAATCAATCAATCAATTCTCCAAAGACAGGTTATCTTCCTTGAAAATAGAATACTTGCATCATCCTTGTTCGAATGAATGTGTGTTTTTATGGCATTTTCATGTTTTAATTGTTATGTAAGATCTTCTTGGTATTCCTTCTAGAGACCTAGCTCCGCTTCAATGCGCATTAAACTATATTCTAAAACCTTATCGGCATCATTCGTGTGAGAGAGTCTCTCCATAGTATTGGTGAACATGTGTTTTTCCATGAATTAAAGTCTATTGATTCCTCCGTCCGTGTAGAGATAGCGCTCTACTCCTCCCTGGGGATTCTGAGCCAACCGCTTGTCGTAGATGAGTACCAACACAAAAGTAGCCCTCACAATCACAAAAGTGATACCATATGCACAGATGAGAGTATTTATAAATTCTTCAGAGAAACTATATCTGTGAGAGTTTTTATAAATTCCCTATAATCAGCAGCATGATGAAATTATCTGTGTATATAAATCTTCAAAACTGTTAGAAACAGTCACAGAGTATTTTCGCAAAGAAATCATGTAGATCCGCAAAGTCATGGTGAGATCCGCATTAGATCTAAAATCGAAGGTCAAGAAGCATCTCGCACGAGATCCAACAATTAAGGATCAGTTCCGCAACAATCAATATTGGACGGCTTATATTAGTCCCACAATAGATCCGACGGTTAAGGATTAATTCCGACAGTTAGGCGGAAAATCCAAAGTTATGCAAAAGATCAAGATTGGACAACTTATATTAGTCCTGCACTAGATCCGATAGTTAAGGATTAATTCTGACAGTTAGGTGGAAAATCTAAAGTTCCACAAAAGATCAAGATTGGACGGCTGATATTAGTTCCGCTAAAAGAGATCGATGGTGTGGAAGAAAAATGCAGAAAGGGAATTGTGGAAGTAACGTTTAAAGATTTTACGAACCTGCAACCCGCAATCCAGAAGATAGAAGGCCGTGAAAGACTCTGCAAGAGATTAACGGTGCGGAAGAAAAAATGTGGAAAGGGAATTACGAAAATATCATTTAAAGATTCTATGAACCCGCAATCCGGAATATTGAAGGTTGGGAAAGACTCCACAAAAGATCGACGGTGTGGAAGAAAATTTGCAGAAAGAAGCTTGTAGAAAGGAGCTTGCTAAAAGAAGCTTGAGGAAAGGAGCTTGCGGAAAGGAGCTTGTGGAAAGGAGCTTGCGGAAAGGATCTTGCAAAAAGGAGCTTGCGGAAAGGAGCTTGTAGAAAGAAGCTTGCAGAAAGGAGCTTGCGGAAAGTTGAGATACTATTTAAGGAAATGTTACATTTCTGCATCCCGCAATCCGCCTCTTATCTCAAATCAACGATCATGGAAGAGCCTGCAGGAGATAAACGGTGTGGAAAGATTGGTGCAGAAAGACAACTGCAGAAATTGCAAAAAGACAATTTGGAAAATCCACAAACTCGCATTATGCAATTGACATCTTACCTTTGATCAACGGTTAGGAAAACGCCCGACGAAGATCAACGGTGGGGAATCGTTGATGAGGAATTCGTGGTGCAGAAATAGGATTTCAAGGAGGAAATATATGTGTTATATCAACGGCCCATAGAGACTTAGAAATAGGATCAATGGCTCTGATTAAAGCTGGAAGATGATCCTATGAAAAGAAAATAGAGAGTACGAAAGAACACGACTGAAGGGTTAAATTGTAAATCGATTAAACATGAGCTTAGGATATGTCCACAGAAGCTTAAGGATTCCCAGCTGGGGTTGAAAGAAATCTCTCTGGATCTTGGAAATGACTGCAGAGGGTTTGAGGAAGTCCATAGGCTTGAAGAGAAACCATGGAGAAGAAACCCGTGTTTTTAGGAAAGAGGATGCCAACCAGTAAAAGATAAAGCATACTAGAAGATGTTCTAAAGAGTTGTATTGATTGATTGATTGATTAATTAATTAAATTATTCATAAACAAAATTATGATAAGTGTGATTATCAGATTTGAAATGGCATGTTTGTGAAAGTGTGTTTCCAGAACAATACATCCGTAGGAAACATGATGATACTTATAAGCAAAAGTATGAGTGAGAGAAGGGGTCTTGGAGTCCATATTAGAAAATTAGAAACAGAGACTAGTGGGTGTGACAGAGAATGGAGGGAAAATAAATCTAGCATATTACAAAAAGCATATTAGGGTGGCAGGGTGACGCTAGGGCAGGAAACAATCCTACAGGGGGTTGTTGCCTCCTTCTAGGAGAAGCTTCTAAATAGGGTATAGGAGCATCCTGTTAGTCGTAGATGATAAAATAGGGTGTCGTAGCATCCTTTTAATAGCAGCTGATAAACCAAGGGGTCGTATCCTCCTTCCAGTGGTAGCTAGTAAATAGGGTGTAGGAGTATCTTGTCAGTCGTAGCTAACAAAACAGGGTGTCATAGAATCCTTTTAGTAGCATCTGATAAACCAAGTGGTTGTAGCCTCCTTCCAATGGTAGCTGGTAAATAGGGTGTCGTAACATCCTTTCAGTAGCAACTAATAAAATAGGGGGTCATAGCCTCCTTTCAGTGGTAGCTGGTAAATAGGGTGTTGTAGCATCCTTTTAGTAATAGCTGATAAACCAGGGGGTCGTATCCTCCTTCTAGTAGTTGCTGATAAATAGGGTGTAATACCATCCTTGTTTGTAGCAGCAGGAAAAACTATTTGTAAATAACAATTTTGCAGTAATAGGATGTATTGGTGGTTTACCCTATTGGGCTTCCACGTTAAAATTGTGTTATGTGTATTCTTGTTGTTATGTGTTTTTAATAATATATTTAAAAATTGGTTAAATTAGTAAAAATATAACAATACTGATGCACCCCACCTCTCAGTATTGACCAATAAACCAACAATTGGTATCAGAGCGGGTTCTATCACTACAGTTTAACCACTGGAAGGAAGATCCCATTAAAACCACTATGGATAAACAAGAAGATATTTACAAAGTAAATGGATCTCCAATAATTCGAAAAGAAGAATAAATATTTTGGAGTACAAGAATGAAAACCACTATGGATAAACAAGAAGATATTTACAAAGTAAATGGATCTCAAATAATTCGAAAAGAAGAATAAATATTTTGGAGTACAAGAATGAAAAATTATTTGAAGGAATTGGGACGTGATGTATGGAATCCAGTGATCGCTGATTACTTTCCACCAAAGAGGATAAGGACTCTAGCTCAAACGAAATCCAAGAAAAGTAACTCAATGGAAATGGATTCAATCCTTGATGGATTTCCTGATGATGTAAAAGAGAATATAGGTGAATGTAAATCTACAAAGGAACTTTGGGACAAGATAAAAGACCTCTACTCAGTTGAGCAAAGAGCAGAAGGAAAACTTGCTATTCTCTAGGATGTTAGTGAAGATGAAAAGATAAGTGAAGATGAAGAGAATTTATTTATAGGGACATGAAACTCATATCAGGAATCATAAGTGGACATAGAATCCCAATACATGGCTGCTATAGATGAAATTGAAAAATGTAGGAAAAAGAACAAAGCCTTGAAAGAAAAATTGTCAAAAGAAGAGGAAGTCAAAACCATCCAAGAAGAGCTACAGAATTCAAGACAACAAGTGTTGGATAGTATGGAAGAGGTCAAGATATTAACACAAGAAGTTGTTGAATACAAGGAAGAAGTAAAGAAGCTAAAATATCAGCCGACTGTTAGTGAGAAGTTCAAGAAAAGTACTAAAGATCTTAATAAAGTCCTCATCTTACAAAGATCCCCCAGGGATAAAACAGGTCTTGGATATAATCATAAAGGTTCAAGCTCCATCATTCATGAAAAAGTTGAAAATGTTAAATGTCAGCATGATGCCTCCAAAGATACACCCAGGTAGCAGAAGAATCACAAGGAAATGAAGTCCAGTTATCATAATTCTACTCATCCTCCCAAGATGAAAAATTTCAGAAGACATGCAAAAAAAAAGAGTCATTACATGTAGAAAAAACAGATATTCTCCAAACATACATTCTATGGATATTGTCATTGTTGTCCCAATTTTGGTCACAAGGCTGATGATTGTAGAATCAAAGAAGAATATGAAGGGTTGATAAGGAAAGAAGACACCAAAATCTCTAATGGAAAAAGACTTATTTGTTTCATAGGTCACAGTATTGGACACTTTGCAAAACATTGCAAGAATAGTACATGCAGATCTTCCCAGGAAACTCAGAAAAAGGTATGGAAGATGAAAACAAAGGAACAAAGAAATAAAAAACCAGTAAGCAGAGTACCTCTTGGAAAAATATGGAGAAGAAAGGAAGACTCCAAAGATATAGAATAAATAAAGATTTCAAACATTAGTGAGGTCTCCAAAGATGACGATGAACATAATTATGCCACGGAAGAAAAGGGAATCCATTATAAGGAAAGGAAAGATGGAGATGTAAAAGGATACAACGATAAAAATGAAGGTCATGAAGAAGGATGTAGTGATGACTGTGGGATCCTTTCTTAAAAGATATCTCATGATTTAAAGAAAACCCTGAAAATAACATTAGAAAGGATCGTATATTCAAGTGAAGTTAAAATCGGGAAATTCCAATTGCTATCTAAGAAAAATTCAATTGGTATTTACTGTTGAAGTATATTGAAAGCTATCTTCTTCAAAGATGATGGGTGATCAAGGTTGGTGTATGGATGACATAAGAGAAAGTATGAAGTAATGTGTGAACAACAAAATGTGAGAGTCATGAAGACCATGAGGTTTGAAATCAAATAGAAGATAAAGATGATTATGTTCACTTAGTATTTGAAGTCATGACACATACAAATTGTTGACAGTAGAAGAAAACTCAAGTCTAAAAAATAAAAAATTCAGTCTATTGATAAGGTAGCAGGACGAGTTTAGCATTGACAAAGGAAAATGTTGAGGTTATGAGTCATTGTGTATGAGATAGTGAGACCAGAGAAAATATGTAATAAAATGAAGTAATCTATGTGTTAAGGATGTGAATTTATGGGTCTCTGGAAAGTTGATAATATAGATATAAAATCCAAAAGAATCTAGCGGTATATGCTAGGTTTTAGTATGAAGATCTAAATGCATGGGACTAAGGAATTCTGGTAAAAGTGGAATCTAGTTAACTTACAAGAAAAATAGACCATTAGATATGGTAGCAGGAACAGAGTTTAAAAAAACATGTATCCTAGATAGAAAATGGAGGAGTGTGAAAAAAATGCCGAGTGTAAACTCTGTCACAAAAATGTTGACAAAGGAGAGGAAGTACAGTGATATGGAAGAGTCCATGGATCTATTAGTTAATCTATCATTCAAGAACCTATTGCAAGAAAGGAAGTGTTAAGATAAATGATAATACATTGCTTAAATAACACAATTCACTTAACAAAGGGGAGATATGATGATAGAGGGAGTTGTCAGAAAGTAGAAAGACAGGAAATCCTATATCAAGATAAGTACAACATTGGCATAACAGGTTATCCTTTGTCACTATTGTCAAAGGGGGAGAATGTTTAGAGATTTTCATCAATGCCAAAGGGGGAGATTGTTGAGTATATAGTTGTCATTGATGTCAAAGGTGTTGACAAAGGAATAACTAGTGGATATGATGGTAGGGAAAACTCAGTGAAAGACTAATGTAGTGATGTCATGGCATGGCATAGTTCAGGATATGGCATGACACATGATGACATGGAATATGATGGTGTCCTAATGATGATGTTAATGGCATAGTTGTAGATGTGGCATGACACATATGATGACATGGAATATGATGGTGTCCTAATGATGATGTCATAAAAGTTAATTTATAACAAATGCAATGGATTAGAAAGACATGGATGATAAGACAAAATGAATGACTGATCTAAAGAATTCAAAGAGAGAGTCGACAGTATGATGTAACCAATGGTTAATGAAATAAAGAACAGAGGTCGAGTGGAAGTAGAGATGCGGTATGAATGACAAAGTTGGTTAGACAAATGAAGAGTGGAATTGTAGAAGGGTGAAATGAACGGAAGATAGAGTATATGTAACAATCGAAGAACAAAGAAACTATATCTCCGAGAGTTTTTAGAAATTCTTCAGAGAAAATATATCTGCGAGAGTTTTTATAAATTCCTTATAATCAGCAGCATGATGAAATTCTCTATGCATATAAATATTCAAAACTGTTAGAAACAGTCACAGAGGATTTTCACAAAGAAATAGTGCAGATCCACAAAGTCATGGTGAGATCCACATTCGATCTAAAATCGACAGCCAGGAAGCATCCCGCATGAGATCCGATGATTAAGGATTAGTTCTGCAACAATCAAGATCGGATGGATTATATTAGTCCCACACTAGATCCAACAGTTAAGGATTAATTCTGACAGTTAAGAGGAAAATCCAAAATTCCGCAAAAGATCAAGATCGGAGGACTTATATTAGTCCTGCACTAGATCCGACGGTTAAGGATTAATTCTGATAGTTAGGCGGAAAATCCAAAGTTCCGCAAAAGATCAAGATCGAACGGCTGAGATTAGTTCCGCTAAAAGAGATCGACGGTGCAGAAGCAAAATGCGGAAAGGGAACTGTGGAAGTAACATTTAAAGATTTTGTGAACCTACAATCTAGAAGATCGAAGGTCAGGAAAGAATCTGCAAGAGATAGACGGTGCAGAATAAAAAATGTGGAAAGGGAATTAGGGAAATAACGTTTAAAGATCCTATGAACTCGCAATCCACAACCCGCAATTTGGAAAATCAAAGGTCGGGAAAGACATCGCAAAAGATCGATGGTGTAGAAGAAAAATTGCAGAAATAAGCTTGTGGAAAGGATCTTGTAGAGAGAATCTCGCAGAAAGGAGCTTACGAAAAGAAGCTTGCAGAAAAGAGCTTTCAGAAAGAATCTTGCGAAAAAAAGCTTGCAAAAAGACGCTTGCGGAAAGGATCTTGCAAAAAGGATCTCGTGGAAAGAATCTCGCAGAAAATATCTTGCAGAAAGGAGCTTACAAAAAGTCAAGATACAATTTGAGGAAATGTTACATTTCGGCATCCTGTAAACCGCATTTTTTCTTAGATAAATGGTCACGGAAGAGCCCATAGGAGATCAATGGTGGGGATTGATTGGTGAAAAAAGACAACTGGGAAAATTGTGAAAAGACATTTTGGAAAAGTCACAAATCCGCATTCCACAATCTACATCTTACCTCAGATCAATGGTCAGGAAAACGCTCGACGAAGATCAATGGTGGAGAATCGTTGATGAGGAAACCGTGGTGCAGAAATACGATTTTGAGGAGGAAATATATGCGTTAGATCGATGGTTTGGAGAGACTTAGAAATAGGATCAATAACTCTTATTAAAGCTAGAAGATGATCTCATGGAAAGAAAATAGAGAGTACGAAAGAAGGCGACTGAAGGGTTAAACTGTAAATCTATTGAACATGAGCTTAGGATATGTCCACAGAAGCTTAAGGATGCCCATCTGGGGTTGAAAGAAAGCTCTCGAGAGCTTGTAAATGACTGCAGATGGTTTGCGGAAGTCCATATGCTTGAAGAGAAACCATGGAGAAGAAACCCACTTTTTTGTGAAAGAGGATGCCCGCTAGCATAAAAGATAAAGTAGACTAGAAGATTTTCTAAAGAGTTGTATTGATTAATTAATTAATTAATTAAATTGTTCATAAACAGAATTATGATAAGTATGATTATTATATTTGGAAGGGCATGTTTGTGAAAGGGTGTGTTTCCGGAACAATACGTCTACATGAAACGTGAAGATACTTATACAAAGAATTGTGAGTGAGAGAAGGGGTCTCGGAGTCCACATCAAAAAATTAGAAACAAAGACCAGTGGGTGTGACAGAGAATGGAGGGAAAAGAAATATAGAATATTACAAAAAACATATTAGGGTGGTAGGGTGTCGGTAGGGCAGGAAACAGGCATGCGGGGGGTTGTTTCCTCCTTCCAGCAGAAGCTACTAAATATGGTGTAGGAGCATCCTGTCAGTCATAGATGAAAAAATAGGGTGTCATAGCATCCTTTCAGTATTAGCTTATAAAAAAAGGGGTCGTAGCCTCCTTTTAGTGGTAGCTGGTAAATAGGGTGTAGGAACATTTTGTCAGTCGTAACTGACAAAACAGGGTGTCGTAGCATCCTTTTTGTAGTAGCTAATAAACCAGGGGGTTGTAACCTCCTTCTAGTGGTAGCTGGTAAATAGGGTGTTGTAGCATCCTTTTAGTAGCAGCTGATAAACCAGGGGATCATAGCCTCCTTCCAGTGTTAGCTGGTAAATAGGGTGTCATAGCATCCTTTCAGTAATAGATGGTAAACCAGGGGGTCATATCCCCCTTCTAGTAGTTGCTGGTGAATAGGGTGTAATACCATCCTTGTCTGTAGTAGCAGGAAAAACTATTTGTAAATAACAATTTTGCAGTAATAGGATGTATTGGTGGTTTACCTTATTGGGCTTCCACGTTAAAATTATGTTATGTGTATTATTTTTGTTATGTGTTTTTAATGATATATTTAAAAAGTGGTTAAATTATTAAAAAAATAACAATACTGATTCACCCCCCCCCTTAGTATTGACCAACAAACCAACAGGTGTATCTCCTTCCTATCGGCACCCAACGAGAATGCAATTGAGTGCCGAAGATAGTAGTAAAAATGGTGAATCAATGCAATGAAATGATAGTAAAATACTTCCCTACAGTCTTATATCAACAAGCATTTGCACATATAAATACTATCTTTCTCTTGGAAGAACTTCAGGTGGTTTCCAATATCTACACTCTCATTCTGGAATTTCCATGCATTTCTCCAAAATTTGCAGAGGGATCTTCCCCTTTCTTCTTTCATAATGAAAGGATAAAAATGCGAAGACTGTAACAACCCAATCCAACCTCCATAACTGATATTCCCTCTCCTAATTCATGTAGTAGTTTAATTGGAGCGAACCATTTTTTTTCAGAGGTCACTCCACCTCTTCGTTTTGTAATACCAGTGGATATCATTGCCTAAATATTGAATCCATCGTATAGTATAAACCCTAACTAACTAGAGAAGTGGTTGGGTTGATACATATTTTAAAAAAGAAAACATAATTAAATATTTAATTGCAAATATAATCTTTGTATAAAATTTTCTCTTTTACCTTTTAAAATCTTTAAGGATATTTTTTGGCATTCTCTCCTCGAATGTTGTAGATTTACCTTTACTCCATACTTTCCCTTGCTGAGGAATTGGATCAGAAAAGGGGATGTTACATCCTCTCCCCCTTAAAGGTACACCATACTCAATGTTAGTATATTTCAAAATTCTTTCTTCAACCTTTCATAGAAATCTTCAATTATCCATGCTTGCTTTCACATTTTCCTAACATCTTTGATATCATTTCCTTTTACAACTTGTGCTTGACACAAGCATAATAAGATATTTCCAACATTTATCTTAAAACATATGCATAGTTATGATCCTTGTTAAATCAAAAGAAGCATACATAACAACTTCTTTCGGAACATAATAATAGCATTTCAACTTATTAATGATTTCATTACATATCAAATTTTATTTTAATCCATATTATTAATATTAAATCATTTTTTTAATTTAATATTCTTCTTTAAGTTTAATATTGGCTTCATTGCGTCTAGAGGCCCATTCTACATCCCATAGGGGGGATTGGTCGGCTTGATAAAAATAAAATATATATCAAAACATAATAAAAAATAGAGCCAATTATAAATTCATATATGAAGCCTATTGAGTTTCACATTTCATCAACACCCTTAAGCTTTCATTTTAAACTAACTAAATCACATAAAAAATTTCTTAAAAAGTTGCATAGGTATTAAATACAATTACTATTATTTTGTTCTTCATGATTAATGTGATAATTTCTGTTAACCCAAATTAAAAATGAAATATTAACCCAAACCAAATCTTTATTATTGAAATTACAATCGATTCAATTATGTTCTTAATAATTATTTAGTAAAATGAAATTTGCATCAACCACAATCTTTGTTTTAACTTTCTTTTAAAACAAAAAAGACTTATAGTGTTAAGTTTAAAAAATTAATAATAAATCAATTTTAAATCTAATACTCTTCTTTAAGTTTAATATTGGCTTCATATGGTTTCATTGGGGGATGTGTAACTCCTTCCTTTATAATTAGCTAAAATAAAAATAAAAAATAAAAGAAAATAATTTGAATATACCAAAAAATTGGTCGCTTAATAAAACTAAAATAAATATCAAAACACAATAAAAATAGAGTCAATTATAAATTCATATATGAAGCCTGTTGAGGTTCACATTTTCTCAACACACTTAACATTTCATTTTAAAACTAACTAAATCACATAATTTTTTTCTTAAAAAATTGCTTAAACTTTATTTCTCATAAAGAAATCTGAGGGTGTTAAACACAATTACTATTATATTTTTCTTCATGATTAATGTGATAATTTCAGTTAAACCAAATTAAAAATGAAATCTTAACCCCAACTAAATATGTATTTCTACAATCACAATCTATTCATTGATGTTGAGATTATTAATTATTTCACAAAAAGAAATTTGCATCGGCCACAATCTTTGTTTTAAAAACTAACATGGCATTAAAAATATCATTTTAAAATCTAAATTTAAAATATAAAAAAACAGATTCTAACTAAACCACATTAATCATTGTTTTGGATCTTTTGGAAGGCCCAATAATAAATATGTTTCACCCTATAGTTCTCAAATTTCACATTTCAAGACACTCCGTCACACTAAATACTCAACCTATTATCATTCACTCATCACCATCATATACAAAAATACTTAAATCCCATCTAATTTTTTTTTCTTAAATCCCTTGTAATAAATGCTTAATATCTAAAACCACAAATTTTAAAACATTCAAATATTATAACCATATTCAAACATTACTATCTTGTTGGAACTTGAGTTAGGGTTGTTTAATCAGTTCCCCATTTGTTGCACTAAAAATATATATCAACCAATTATGTAATGCAGATAACACGTGCTATCTAGATATCATTGTAATGCAAGCAAAACATATCAATGTAATGCAAATAATACTTGAGTTATCTAGATAATTGATAATTAATGATATGATACAAATATTACCTGCTTTATCATTTTCAGTGGATGCATAGATTGCAACAATGTGGATTAATACCTAGGGAATACAAATAATTAATTACCTAATACAAAAATTACCTTCCCTCTCGATCACTGCAACAATATTATCAGTTATGATGCTTCCAGATGCTACAAGAATATGCATAAATACATGCGCCATCCACTGCAACAATTAATTTCTGGGGATATGGAACTAGTTTGCATAGGTAAGAAATTGATTTGCATAGGTAATAACAGTATTAATAGAATGCCATAACAATATGATATTAATTACCACAAATATTATCTGCACAATCAAATATATGAATTGATACCCCTTAGCGTATCATCCATGGAAGTGTGCAATAATGTGTAGGATACCTCGTAGCATGATAATCCATGGCAAGCTTCCTTTCAACTACACATATTATGTTGAAAACGTGATTTAACGACAAAATGGGTGAGTATTGGATTTGATAGAGGATAAAGGGTTTCCACCTTGAGAGAATTGATCACTCTCGACGCTTGGTAGAGACCACAGGGGATTCACCATGTTGATCAATATCGTATCACATACATTCATAAAGAGGGGTTTTTAATTGTAAAAAATAAGGTCAATATATTGTAGGTATTGAGATGCGGGGAATATGGTATGGAGGGCTTATACGTACTTGGGGGGTATAAAAAGAGGTTTCTAGTAAAAATAAGGAATATATTGTAAAATAGGGTTTTTTTATTGGAAATATGTATTGAAGAGGGGGATCAACAAAATGATTTTTGTAAGTAATTATCAATATCTAATAAAATTAGATATATTCTTTAATATGCCATGACAAAAGACGCTATAACATTGTTTCATTAAGTGAATACCTGGTAGTAAAATCAATCTATATTAATTAAATAATACTAAGAATTTAAGAGATGAAATTAAAATACTCATCAAATCACCCACTATGTATCTCCACTTACTATAGAAGAGATTAATGCGATAAATGTGATAATTGACGATATGGTTGTCCCAAAGTCACTACAAGCGAGGAATCTCGAATTTCTTGCTTGATCATGCCATCTTGTCTTCTTTCTTTTATTCATACTCATACTTTTGGTTTTTTGAAAAAAGATAGCTGAAATGAACTCTTACTTTTAGAAAACATCTCATCAATGGAAACAATGATGTCCTACACGGCAAGGGTGAAACACTATTGGAGTAAGCTACTGGCGCAACGATTTTTCCCGACGGAAATCGTCGCGCTAACTCTCTGACCATCGAACTGGCTTTCCTTCTCCTCACCAACCCCATTCACCCACCGTCGTCGCGTCCCATTTTGTCATCCTCTTCCATCGTCGTTAGCCTTCAACACCGTCTACCTCCATCTATTTTTCGTCAATGCAGTTAATTCGTCACCTACCCACGTCCCTCTGTCGAGGATCCCAAATTCAAACCTCCATCTCGCCGGAAGTATTGCTGTGTAGCCTCTTCTTAGTTCTGATGCCTATGAGTGAAAGAGGCCGGCAAGGAGAAGGTTAACCCCTGCTAAAGAGGCACCCAACAAAGTGAACTGTAGCCTAGAAAGACACAAGTCAGGCATGCAGAGAGGCAATTCCATAGATACCATTTTAAAAAGGTTCTTGAATGCCATGGGGAGTTTCAGTAGAGAAATTCACATGTATCCGATGCAAAGAAATGGTCAAGTTAGACTTCGAATCCGTGATATTGTTCAATGGAATTCATTTGAAGAATCAGACTTTCATAACAAATGTATGGATCATTCAAGCAATGGATTCCTAAGAGAAAGGGCCACCTCCTTGGAACACCAAAGCAAATTTTTTGGAGATGTTATGGTTGAGCGCTATTTATCTCTGAAGATTAAGAATGTGGCCAAGAAGGCTAATTTGATTACTAACAAAGGGAAAGTAATTTGATTACTAACAAAGGGCATGTGGATGATTGGCAAGTCTTCTCAAAGAAATGAAAAGATGTAATTTCATAATTTTTCATTTACAAGCAGCAAGAGTGCCTGGCTAGAATATAGCTTGGATGTTGACTATATATCAACTTCATTAGATGTGCTTTCCTCTACTGGTAGCTAAGAAGTGAGTGGCATCTTAGATTCTAGGGACCTTAAAGGAATTGAAGTTTGCATTTTAGAGGACGAGTGCCCTCATTATTTCTCTTTGGAGATTGATCAAAATGGTAAAGCTAAGGATTTTCATTACAGTCAACAAAATGGGATGAACAACTCGTCAATAAGAACCCAATTATGTGATAGTGCTTGTTATGAGTTTGGAGGTTCTGTTGCCTCAAAAGAGACCATTCAAAAGTACTGCATGCATTGCTCTAAATCAGCGCCCACTAATACTGTGATGCCTGTGGGTGTGAGGAGCACTTATGATATGATGAGGTCACCGGCTAGACTCCATTCTAGCTATACGGAGGTTGAGGTGAGTGTTTTTGCTTTCATGGCTCGTTCTGGTATTTAAAGTCTCTTGACCAACGATTTTCTATTTTCTAAAAAGAATTCTCAAAGAGGAGGATCTTTCCATTCTTGGGATTTATAAGATGCAAGTTTTAACAAGATGTTTATATGACTTATGAATAGGAGTGTACATAAATGGTTGCTGATGTGCTTTGTTCTTGACCATCACTATTTACATTCCTATTTCATGTTTGAGGTTGTGCGCCTTTCAAATGTATTTTCCATTAAAATCCCCTTGTATTTCTATTGATTGGTTTCCCACAAGCATCCTCTTTCTTTCAATGTGCTTTTAGATATTGATACTATGCATCTCAAGATTCACACAAAATGAAAAGTGTAGATATTGTTTATATAATATTTTTGAACTATATTATGAAAAATGTTTTGACATCTTAGACATTGATGCTATGCATCTTAATATTCATAGAAAATGAAAAGAGCAA